>JAODUO010000289.1:45000-85000 GCA_025642075.2 Ridgeia piscesae
GTAGCGTTTATACGACTAATTAGGTGAAGGATCATGCTCGCGGTTGTTGACTGTGTCTCGATGGTACAGCTTGCGATGACTTGTCCAATGTTCACATCAAGTAATTATCGGGAAGGCCAATAATTGACATCCACATTGCCTTGGTGATATGGATTGTTCTGGTGACGAAATTGTTACGTTCAATGGTCAGCTTCTGATAATTTCATAGACAATTATTCAGAGCACAATTCATCAGTTAAAAGTCGTGAACATTTTATATACGAGTTAGTGTAGGGTTACAGTTTGTTGTGATTGGGTTCAAAGAAACGCGGCGTGGCGCGTGTCTGTGTACATTTGGGAATGTGTCCATATATAAGACTAACATCAGTTTCCCAACATAGTTGGCTGCAGATAGCAACCAAATTAAAGTCAATTATGCAAAACACAAGTACCACGTGCCAATGTGTAGAAGAAAGATGTACAGTTTATTGATCTAGTTCACAGGTACATAAATGGCATTAAATGAAAACTACGCTACATCACGCCACATGTGTATGGTTTTATATTATTTGTGCATTTACACCAAACATTCAATTATTCATCTAAAACACTCACATATTCTCTGTTTCTGCAACTAAAAACGTCATATATTGATCGTGTAATATCGTCCGTCGGCAGCGTCCTCTGTTGTGCCAGTGTAGGCAGGGTTCATGTACGATGGGGCAGCGGTGCTTTTCACCTTAGGTGGGGGTTTCAGATAGCTGACCACCTCGTCATCATTGGCAGCTTGGGACGCGTTTTCGATAGTCACGCGTGGCTGATTTCCGTAAGTCGTCACGCGTGGCTCGCTCTCGGACGACTGTGTCTGCGGGTCGTGCAGGGTGCTGTACGTGCGACTGGCCCGCTTAGCGAGCACGGAGAAAGTGCTGTCGGCTGCGGCACCGTAGCTTGACGTCGATGACATCGCCGGCAGCTTGGATGACTGAGCCCTATGGGACATTCAAACGACATGCTGTATTTCTTTTTCTCTCGATCGAAACTACTGAATAAATAAAACATTCTACGCAAGAAAAACGGGAACTAATGGAAGGGGTCGGCTGATAAAGAAAGTGCATGTCATCGGCTGAAGAGTAGCAGAGGATGTCAATAACAGGACTGTATGAAGAGATATTGTGTGGAGAGAGAAATCACACCGTAAGGCCCTAATAAACACGAGAAGGTCAGGGAGACTGAAAGATGGAGAGAGAGAGAGAGAGAGAGAGAGAGAGAGAGAGAGAGAGAGAGAGAGAGAGAGAGAGAGAGAGAGAGAGAGAGAGAGAGAGAGAGAGAGAGAGAGAGAGGAGGGAGAGGGAGAGAGAGAGAGAGAGAGAGAGGAGAGGGAGAGAGAGGGAGAGAGGGAGAGGAGAGGGAGAGAGAGAGAGAGAGAGAGAGAGAGAGAGAGAGAGAGAGAGAGAGAGAGAGAGAGAGAGAGAGAGAGAGAGAGAGAGAGAGAGAGAGAGAGAGAGAGAGAGAGAGAGAGAGAGAGAGAGAGAGAGAGAGAGAGAGAGAGAGAGAGAGAGAGAGAGAGAGAGAGAGAGAGAGAGAGAGAGAGAGAGAGAGAGAGAGAGAGAGAGGGAGAGAGAGAGAGAGAGAGAGAGAGAGAGAGAGAGAGAGAGAGAGAGAGAGAGAGAGAGAGAGAGAGAGAGAGAGAGAGAGAGAGAGAGAGAGAGAGAGAGAGAGAGAGAGAGAGAGAGAGAGAGAGAGAGAGAGAGAGAGAGAGGAGAGAGAGAGAGAGAGAGAGAGAGAGAGGAGGGAGGAGAGAGAGAGAGAGGAGGGAGGAGGGAGAGAGGAGAGGAGAGAGAGAGAGAGAGAGAGAGAGAGAGAGAGAGGAGAGAGAGAGAGAGAGAGAGAGAGAGGGAGAGAGAGAGAGGGGGAAGGGAGGGGAGGGAGGGAGGGAGGGAGGGAGGGAGGGAGGCTATGGATAGAAAACTGTAAAAGGAAATTAGCCACAGCGAGTGGTTCTCCTTGTTCCGTGTACAGCACAAAGCAAGAAGAACAAATGTTTGGACCCAATAAACGTGTACAATTATATGGTTTTGTATTTTTCTGAACTACTAGTTACTGAAAATATACTACATCCACCGTACATATTTATGTTTCTATATTCTATGTTTTGTCTAGCAACTGCGTATTTCGACTAGTTCCAGGAAGATTGCACTGCACATTCAATTTTGTCTTGCCTCGAGCACTTACTACTGAAATATAAAATGATCCAAACGAAAATTGGTCTGCAGAAGACAAATACGTCCCATTATGACCTTTTGGAAAAACAAATGTTTCATAAATATGTACACACATCTAGCTTCATTCTACATATCACATATGCCGTACATTGACCGTGACAACAATGGAATTCAACCTCTCGCAGCCACTGTAAGCCATCTACATTCATCACCGTCACAACTGGTTGGTCAGGGTTGGAGCTTGGGTGAGCTGCTTCCACATGGGTCAGTTGTTCGTATACATAAATGATGACATATTTACCTTGCCATAGAAATCATATTTACATAATAACATCCGTTATGCAGCTGTTGGCTGATTAGCAAATGTCTGCATACATACAATAACCATTTACCACACATTTATCCAACCACTGTGCACCTTGACTATGGGAGTGCTCAATATTCTGAATATGCTGACTTCACCCTTCGAAAACATGATCAACAAACAACACAGACGACGATAAGTAGTCTGGTCTTGCCAGGCTTTTTGTGTTTTGCTAAATTAAATCATGTTACATCACGCAGGTGGAATATCGATCAGTCAAGTGTGGCTAATGGATCTGTATTCCAGTTGACAGATCACAATGCACTGATCGCTCACTCTCGGAGCCCCTCACAAACTGGGTGTGAGTGAGTCTACACACAGGGCACCTGTTGCCTCATATACATAAACCACATGGGACAGCGACATTGACTGGATGTGGCTGAGCAGATAGGGTGCTTTCAAGACTTCAGTTCATAAAACAACATGAATCCAAACGTTGTTTAATCACAGATGCTTTACTACATGGAACATTGCATTATACCGAACTGCGGACATCTGTAAAATTGGGTAGTGGGACGTTACCCCATCCAAACATACTGGATATAGCCAGTCTGATTTTCAATTCAAGTGGTTATACCCAGAGAGGTTATGTCAAGAGATTTGTCTGGAGTGGGGGGTCCATCCCAGATTTGAGAAAATATCTTCCATCTTATTCGTGTTGCAACAGCAACTTAGCATTCAACAATCACCAGGTGCCATTTCAATCAGCACAATGCAAAATCGCCCCCTTGTACATATGAATCATTGAAAATAAGTGACATTTCACAGAAGTTCTCCCACTATCACCCCCAAAGCCAATGTTCTAGTATGTATAACTCTGAGTTTTGAGACAAACCCTTATAATCTCAGACACACAGACATGATCTTCCCACAATAATCTACCAAAAATAAATATCTAGTCGGGAATGGTTATTTCTGTCTTCATCTTAAAAACAACACCACACACCAGCACAGCAGATGTCAACATCTCCCTCAGCAGTGTAGTTTGTCTAGTCAATCATAAAATAATTTTAGGCTGCACTATATTGCACAACATCTGGTGCAGATTCTGTTACTAAATATCTGGTACAGTCATACACTGCTTTATTTCTGCTACCCCGACATATAAGAAATACACGATTCCAATAAAATTTAATACACATGTACTACTAGACACATTTGTCAATGCTAGTCTTGTAAAATATAATATTTGTTGGAGGCATACACACTGATGTTATATAGAAGCCAATAAAGAAATGGGAACATCCACACACACTCAATGTTTGACAATTATATATATATATATATATATATATATATATAATTTCACACACACACAAAGACACACACAAAGACACACACACAAAGACACACAAAGACACACAAAACACACACACACACACACACACACACACACACACACACACACACACACACACACACACACACACACACACACACACACACACACACACACACACACACACACACACACACACACACACACACACACACACACACACACACACACACACACACACACACACACACACACACACACATCAGTGACACATTTCTTGTTGGAAATACAAACAAGACATGAAACTGACCATATCTTTCCTTTGGACATATGACTGTTTAAAGAATTTGTGTATTATCAGAGTGCCGTTTCTAAATCTAAAAGTGTGTGTGTTCACACATCTGCCACAGCTGGGTGGAATACTCACTTGCGATGTTTACAGAAGATGACAATGCCAGCAATGACAAACACGAGACAAATAGATGTCACAAGTCCCACTGCAACACCTGAAGCATGAAAACACAGGACACTGCATAAGAACCAGAACTAGATTACATTCAATCTCCCAACTGAATCTAATAAGGCTATTCTACACCCAACATCTAACAACAAACCACAAGCATCATTCATCCCCAGTGAGTTTATCTTGAGCAGGAGAAATGCCTTCTAGAAAGGCACAGCAAATCACAAACCTGTTGCTGTGTTTTCCAAAATAAAATTTAACCTTGCTTTACTGTCATTTCAGTAACACAACCACCTGACAATTAATGACACCCCAGGACAGTCATTAGTTATTTATGTAGCAACAGAGTCTGGGGAAGTAGTCTCACTAATGCAGTCACTCCCCATTCATGCCAACTTTGTCCAGTCTCGAGGATGACCATAATAATTTACAAATAACTCAACAGTGATGCCACCGCCAGGTGTCGCTGCTGCTGTCAATACCAAGGCCTTGACTGATTCATTTGCAAAATTTGCTGAATATAAACTCAGCCAATGAAATTCTTCACAAGGCCTGTGATTGACCTACAGTCATGTGATGTAATTTTGGGTGACTTTGCAATGTTTGTGACACAGCAGCAAACATGTTTGAATACACAAAACTGTTCAGCTGCTCAGATGATTGGGCGGGAATGGTTGTTGTTTATCCGTCTCCAAATTAGGGCAGCTTTCTGCACTGTTCTCACAGGTAACACAAGCGTGGCTTGCAAAGTCAATAAATTAGTTTGACTCAGCTAAATTCTGCCTGGGCTAGTTTGCATGGCTAATGAGGATAAATCTGGACAAAGATAAAGTAAATCATTCTAAATAGCTACCCATGTATTGTGTCAAATACATCGCTGTCTGCTAGATCTGTAGCAACTATGGAGAGAAATCAGTGGACCATGGCACCTGGGAGGAGATGGATTCATAACGCCCCAAAGTTGAGGCAGTAATCTATACTCATGGACACAGGGTCTCACCAGTGTTTGCGTGTTTGCTGTTTGATGTGTCCTGTGTCACGGTCTCTGTGGACGTTGAAGGGAGAACAGTAGCTGTATCTGCTGGACGATTAGACGCTGCTTCAGGTCTGCCAGATGAAGGCAAACACCGCAGCTTCACCGTTGCTTTGAATCCATCTGGGCGCCTGCCTGTGAAAACACCAAAGACAATAGGTTCAACCTCTGACTCTCTTAACGGAGGATTTTAAGATTGTGAGATGTTCATCATCTAAACAACTGTGGATTTTGAGATTGTGAGATGTTCATCATCTAAACAACTGTGGATTTAGAGATTGGGAGATGTTCATCATCAAAACAACTGTGGATTTAGAGATTGGGAGATGTTCATCATCTAAACAACTGTGGATTTAGAGATTGGGAGATGTTCATCATCAAAACAACTGTGGATTTAGAGATTGGGAGATGTTCATCATCAAAACAACTGTGGATTTAGAGATTGGGAGATGTTCATCATCTAAACAACTGTGGATTTAGAGATTGTGAGATGTTCATCATCAAAACAACTGTGGATTTTGAGATTGTGAGATGTTCATCATCAAAACAACTGTGGATTTAGAGATTGGGAGATGTTCATCATCTAAACAACTGTGGATTTAGAGATTGGGAGATGTTCATCATCAAAACAACTGTGGATTTTGAGATTGGGAGATGTTCATCATCTAAACAACTGTGGATTTTGAGATTGGGAGATGTTCATCATCTAAACAACTGTGGATTTTGAGATTGGGAGATGTTCATCATCTAAACAACTGTGGATTTAGAGATTGGGAGATGTTCATCATCAAAACAACTGTGGATTTAGAGATTGGGAGATGTTCATCATCAAAACAACTGTGGATTTAGAGATTGGGAGATGTTCATCATCTAAACAACTGTGGATTTAGAGATTGGGAGATGTTCATCATCAAAACAACTGTGGATTTTGAGATTGGGAGATGTTCATCATCTAAACAACTGTGGATTTAGAGATTGGGAGATGTTCATCATCTAAACAACTGTGGATTTAGAGATTGGGAGATGTTCATCATCTAAACAACTGTGGATTTAGAGATTGGGAGATGTTCATCATCAAAACAACTGTGGATTTAGAGATTGGGAGATGTTCATCATCTAAACAACTGTGGATTTAGAGATTGGGAGATGTTCATCATCAAAACAACTGTGGATTTTGAGATTGGGAGATGTTCATCATCAAAACAACTGTGGATTTAGAGATTGGGAGATGTTCATCATCTAAACAACTGTGGATTTAGAGATTGGGAGATGTTCATCATCTAAACAACTGTGGATTTAGAGATTGGGAGATGTTCATCATCAAAACAACTGTGGATTTAGAGATTGGGAGATGTTCATCATCTAAACAACTGTGGATTTAGAGATTGGGAGATGTTCATCATCTAAACAACTGTGGATTTAGAGATTGGGAGATGTTCATCATCAAAACAACTGTGGATTTAGAGATTGGGAGATGTTCATCATCAAAACAACTGTGGATTTTGAGATTGGGAGATGTTCATCATCTAAACAACTGTGGATTTAGAGATTGTGAGATGTTCATCATCAAAACAACTGTGGATTTAGAGATTGGGAGATGTTCATCATCAAAACAACTGTGGATTTAGAGATTGGGAGATGTTCATCATCTAAACAACTGTGGATTTAGAGATTGTGAGATGTTCATCATCAAAACAACTGTGGATTTTGAGATTGTGAGATGTTCATCATCAAAACAACTGTGGATTTAGAGATTGGGAGATGTTCATCATCTAAACAACTGTGGATTTAGAGATTGGGAGATGTTCATCATCAAAACAACTGTGGATTTTGAGATTGGGAGATGTTCATCATCTAAACAACTGTGGATTTTGAGATTGGGAGATGTTCATCATCTAAACAACTGTGGATTTTGAGATTGGGAGATGTTCATCATCTAAACAACTGTGGATTTAGAGATTGGGAGATGTTCATCATCAAAACAACTGTGGATTTAGAGATTGGGAGATGTTCATCATCAAAACAACTGTGGATTTAGAGATTGGGAGATGTTCATCATCTAAACAACTATGGATTTAGAGATTGGGAGATGTTCATCATCAAAACAACTGTGGATTTTGAGATTGGGAGATGTTCATCATCTAAACAACTGTGGATTTAGAGATTGGGAGATGTTCATCATCTAAACAACTGTGGATTTAGAGATTGGGAGATGTTCATCATCTAAACAACTGTGGATTTAGAGATTGGGAGATGTTCATCATCAAAACAACTGTGGATTTAGAGATTGGGAGATGTTCATCATCTAAACAACTGTGGATTTAGAGATTGGGAGATGTTCATCATCAAAACAACTGTGGATTTTGAGATTGGGAGATGTTCATCATCAAAACAACTGTGGATTTAGAGATTGGGAGATGTTCATCATCTAAACAACTGTGGATTTAGAGATTGGGAGATGTTCATCATCTAAAAACTGTGGATTTAGAGATTGGGAGATGTTCATCATCAAAACAACTGTGGATTTAGAGATTGGGAGATGTTCATCATCTAAACAACTGTGGATTTAGAGATTGGGAGATGTTCATCATCTAAACAACTGTGGATTTAGAGATTGGGAGATGTTCATCATCAAAACAACTGTGGATTTAGAGATTGGGAGATGTTCATCATCAAAACAACTGTGGATTTTGAGATTGGGAGATGTTCATCATCTAAACAACTGTGGATTTAGAGATTGGGAGATGTTCATCATCAAAACAACTGTGGATTTAAAGATTGGGAGATGTTCATCATCAAAACAACTGTGGATTTAAAGATTGGGAGATGTTCATCATCAAAACAACTGTGGATTTAAAGATTGGGAGATGTTCATCATCAAAAAATGTTTGAGATTGGGAGATGTTCATCATCAAAACAACTGTGGATTTAGAGATTGGGAGATGTTCATCATCTAAACAACTGTGGATTTTGAGATTGGGAGATGTTCATCATCTAAACAACTGTGGATTTTGAGATTGGGAGATGTTCATCATCAAAACAACTGTGGATTTAAAGATTGGGAGATGTTCATCATCTAAACAACTGTGGATGGGAGATGTTCATCATCAAAACAACTGTGGATTTAGAGATTGGGAGATGTTCATCATCAAAAAACTGTGGATTTAGAGATTGGGAGATGTTCATCATCAAAACAACTGTGGATTTAAGATTGGGAGATGTTCATCATCAAAACAACTGTGATTTGGTTGGGAGTGTTCATCATCAAAGAATGTGGTTTAGAGATTGGAGATGTTCATCATCAAAACACTGTGGTTTTAGTGGTGCATCATCAAAACACTGTGGATTTAAAGATTGGAGATGTTCATCATCAAAACAACTGTGGATTTAGAGATGGAGAGTTCATCATAAACAATGTGGATTTAAGATTAGATGTTCATCATTAAACATGTGATTTAGAGGGAGATTTCACATCAAACAACTGTGGATTTAGAGATTGGGAGATGTTCATCATCAAAACAACTGTGGATTTAGAGATTGGGAGATGTTCATCATCTAAACAACTGTGGATTTTAGATTGGGAGATGTTCATCATCAAAACAACTGTGGATTTAAAGATTGGGAGATGTTCATCATCAAAACAACTGTGGATTTAAGATTGGGAGATGTTCATCATCTAAACAACTGTGGATTTAAAGATTGGGAGATGTTCATCATCAAAACAACTGTGGATTTAGAGATTGGGAGATGTTCATCATCAAAAGAACTGTGGATTTAGAGATTGGGAGATGTTCATCATCAAAACAACTGTGGATTTAGAGATTGGGAGATGTTCATCATCTAAACAACTGTGGATTTTGAGATTGGGAGATGTTCATCATCTAAACAACTGTGGATTTTGAGATTGGGAGATGTTCATCATCAAAACAACTGTGGATTTAAAGATTGGGAGATGTTCATCATCTAAACAACTGTGGATTTAAAGATTGGGAGATGTTCATCATCAAAACAACTGTGGATTTAGAGATTGGGAGATGTTCATCATCAAAAGAACTGTGGATTTAGAGATTGGGAGATGTTCATCATCAAAACAACTGTGGATTTAAAGATTGGGAGATGTTCATCATCAAAACAACTGTGGATTTAGAGATTGGGAGATGTTCATCATCAAAAGAACTGTGGATTTAGAGATTGGGAGATGTTCATCATCAAAACAACTGTGCATTTTGAGATTGGGAGATGTTCATCATCAAAACAACTGTGGATTTAAAGATTGGGAGATGTTCATCATCAAAACAACTGTGGATTTAGAGATTGGGAGATGTTCATCATCAAAACAACTGTGGATTTAAAGATTGGGAGATGTTCATCATCTAAACAACTGTGGATTTAGAGATTGGGAGATGTTCATCATCTAAACAACTGTGGATTTAGAGATTGGGAGATGTTCATCATCAAAACAACTGTGGATTTAGAGATTGGGAGATGTTCATCATCTAAACAACTGTGGATTTTGAGATTGGGAGATGTTCATCATCAAAACAACTGTGGATTTAGAGATTGGGAGATGTTCATCATCTAAACAACTGTGGATTTAGAGATTGGGAGATGTTCATCATCTAAACAACTGTGGATTTAGAGATTGGGAGATGTTCATCATCTAAACAACTGTGGATTTAGAGATTGGGAGATGTTCATCATCTAAACAACTGTGGATTTAGAGATTGGGAGATGTTCATCATCAAAACAACTGTGGATTTAAAGATTGGGAGATGTTCATCATCAAAACAACTGTGGATTTAGAGATTGGGAGATGTTCATCATCTAAACAACTGTGGAGTGCAGTGGTGCAGTCACTGTCTCATAACCTTTTAGAACAGATTGTTAACTGAGAAAACCTGAATTTGAATTCAGTGCCACTGTGTCACATCTTGGGCAAGTTTGTTTACTTACTTACTTACTGTTGCAGTTCACTCAGCTGTATGGATGAGTACCTGGCTATAGACAATGTTGGATACTGTGTATGAATAGTATGTGTACATTACTTAGGTCATGGCTGAATGCTTCCCAGAGGTGTTAGATTGGACAGTTTTCGTACAGGGTAAATGTACAGCACTTTCAACAGTCCAAGGAAGTGGACAGTGTACTGTAACTCTGCTCACTTTACAAGCGCTACATGTACATGGGTGTCAGAGAAATTCACCTCTGTGAGCAAATACTGGTAATTTAAAGACATTAAACAATAGGGTGAGGTCATCACATTGTGAACAGGTAATAAGTATGTTGTGAATGAAATTCCGTAGGCAGTTCAAAAAAGTAAAAAGTAAGTTCTTACATAGCAAAATATCTCATTCTCAGGACTGTGCAAAGAGTTCTTCTTCTTCCAACTTAAGAGCTCTTCTACTTCTTCCAATTGATCAACCTAGTTTATCATTCGGGAGATTACAGTACTGTTTCTTTCCATTATTTACGTTTGAAAGGTTTGAGAATGAGGCTCATCTTAGTGAACCAGCTACAGGGTTTCTACATTCCAATGAGTGCATTTCTTAGTTTCTCTGGCACAGATACAAGACAGAAGAGACTAACGGCTCATGACATCTCTTCTGGAAGACACAGATAATGTAAGGTGAACGAAATTGCCCAAGTTATGACATGACGCCCAAAAGCTGTATTGAACCATTTCGTTAGCTCAATGGTTGGGACCTGGTTCTTGCAATCAACAGTGCAGCAATGACTGACCACTCGACCACTGCCGCACAGCCTACGTGGTGACCATTCGGTATTAACATTAACAGATATTGTTAACAATCATTACCTCAAATTTTAGCAACACATCTACTCACCTTCATACTTAATCCAGAAGCCTCGATCCTCAGATTTGCTGTCTGCATAGAAATCAAGATGCATCAGATTCTGCTTTGTGAACAACTTTTCTCTGACTGTCTGGCTGCACAAGTTGACCCCTTCACCCCATATCTGTGTCGATGACCTATATTTCAGCCAATCACGGTCACAGCTGGGTGAACTTTGAAGTTTGATGTCGAGGATGGTGAGGATAATGGTGGAATCTGACTGGGCTGTCTGTGAAACACAACGACCAATCAACTGACATCATATTACAACAATTGCCAATTAGTCTCTTTATTATAACATTTAGTGTAGATCTGGTTAATAATGCACCATAAAATTTGTTGCAACATTCAAGGCAATACATAAATATTTCACAGTTTTCAAAGATTTAATTAAACTCTTGAATATATATAAAGTTACATATTTTATTAAACCAACACATATTTGTGAAATGTCGAATAATTTTGAATACAGTATAGTAGTAATTACCTTTTGCCATAACCCTTAATATGTATGCATAATTAACTTTTTTCATGTTCAAACATCTCCTTTATGTCAACATTTCATCACAAGTCATTCAAGATATCTGACCAATATAATACCCTCAGACTAATTTTACTACTTTGCGATTAATCAGCAATAAGATTACATCATACCATACCAATCACATATAGTTTTACATAAATCTACCCAATCACAACACCTGTTACAAACCTGAAGCCAGCAGGAGCAGTTGGTGTCTGGTGAGTAGGACTGGGGGTAGTTCATTGACTTGATGTACCCCATCTCTCTCTCTAGGGTGGCTCCGGCGGTTTGTTCTCCACACACATCTACAATGTTGCCTGTCTCCTTCCTGTCTGTAGAACAAGAAGTAACAGTCACAATGTCACCTGTCTCCTTCCTGTCTGTAGAACAAGAAGTAACAGTCACAATGTCACCTGTCTCCTTCCTGTCTGTAGAACAAGAAGTAACAGTCACAATGTCACCTTCCTGTCTGTAGAACAAGAAGTAACAGTCACAATGTCGCCTGTCTCCTTCCTGTCTGTAGAACAAGAAGTAACAGTCACAATGTCGCCTGTCTCCTTCCTGTCTGTAGAACAAGAAGTAACAGTCACAATGTCGCCTGTCTCCTTCCTGTCTGTAGAACAAGAAGTAACAGTCACAATGTCGCCTGTCTCCTTCCTGTCTGTAGAACAAGAAGTAACAGTCACAATGTCGCCTGTCTCCTTCCTGTCTGTAGAACAAGAAGTAACAGTCACAATGTCGCCTGTCTCCTTCCTGTCTGTAGAACAAGAAGTAACAGTCACAATGTCACCTGTCTCCTTCCTGTCTGTAGAACAAGAAGTAACAGTCACAATGTCGCCTGTCTCCTTCCTGTCTGTAGAACAAGAAGTAACAGTCACAATGTCGCCTGTCTCCTTCCTGTCTGTAGAACAAGAAGTAACAGTCACAATGTCGCCTGTCTCCTTCCTGTCTGTAGAACAAGAAGTAACAGTCACAATGTCGCCTGTTTCCTTCCTGTCTGTAGAACAAGAAGTAACAGTCACAATGTCGCCTGTCTCCTTCCTGTCTGTGGAACAAGAAGTAACAGTCACAATGTCGCCTGTCTCCTTCCTGTCTGTAGAACAAGAAGTAACAGTCACAGTGTCGCCTGTCTCCTTCCTGTCTGTAGAACAAGAAGTAACAGTCACAATGTCGCCTGTCTCCTTCCTGTCTGTAGAACAAGAAGTAACAGTCACAATGTCACCTGTCTCCTTCCTGTCTGTAGAACAAGAAGTAACAGTCACAGTGTCACCTGTCTCCTTCCTGTCTGTAGAACAAGAAGTAACAGTCACAATGTCGCCTGTCTCCTTCCTGTCTGTAGAACAAGAAGTAACAGTCACAGTGTCACCTGTCTTTCCCTTTCCCGTCTGTAGAACAAGAAGTAACAGTCACAATGTCGCCTGTCTCCTTCCTGTCTGTAGAACAAGAAGTAACAGTCACAATGTCGCCTGTCTCCTTCCTGTCTGTAGAACAAGAAGTAACAGTCACAGTGTCGCCTGTCTCCTTCCTGTCTGTAGAACAAGAAGTAACAGTCACAATGTCGCCTGTCTCCTTCCTGTCTGTAGAACAAGAAGTAACAGTCACAGTGTCGCCTGTCTCCTTCCTGTCTGTAGAACAAGTAGTAACAGTCACAGTGTCGCCTGTCTCCTTCCTGTCTGTAGAACAAGAAGTAACAGTCACAGTGTCACCTGTCTCCTTCCTGTCTGTAGAACAAGAAGTAACAGTCACAGTGTCACCTGTCTCCTTCCTGTCTGTAGAACAAGAAGTAACAGTCACAGTGTCGCCTGTTTCCTTCCTGTCTGTAGAACAAGAAGTAACAGTCACAGTGTCGCCTGTTTCCTTCCTGTCTGTAGAACAAGAAGTAACAGTCACAGTGTCACCTGTCTCCTTCCTGTCTGTAGAACAAGAAGTAACAGTCACAGTGTCGCCTGTTTCCTTCCTGTCTGTAGAACAAGAAGTAACAGTCACAGTGTCACCTGTCTCCTTCCTGTCTGTAGAACAAGAAGTAACAGTCACAGTGTCACTTGTCTCCTTCCTGTCTGTAGAACAAGAAGTAACAGTCACAGTGTTGCCTGTTGCCTTCCTGTCTGTAGAACAAGAAGTAACAGTCACAGTGTCACCTGTCTCCTTCCTGTCTGTAGAACAAGAAGTAACAGTCACAATGTCACCTGTCTCCTTCCTGTCTGTGGAACAAGAAGTAACAGTCACAGTGTCACCTGTTTCCTTCCTGTCTGTGGAACAAGAAGTAACAGTCACAGTGTCGCCTGTTTCCTTCCTGTCTGTAGAACAAGAAGTAACAGTCACAGTGTCACCTGTTTCCTTCCTGTCTGTGGAACAAGAAGTAACAGTCACAATGTCGCCTGTCTCCTTCCTGTCTGTAGAACAAGAAGTAACAGTCACAATGTCGCTTGTCTCCTTCCTGTCTGTAGAACAAGAAGTAACAGTCACAGTGTCGCCTGTTTCCTTCCTGTCTGTAGAACAAGAAGTAACAGTCACAGTGTCGCCTGTTTCCTTCCTGTCTGTAGAACAAGAAGTAACAGTCACAGTGTCGCCTGTTTCCTTCCTGTCTGTAGAACAAGAAGTAACAGTCACAGTGTCGCCTGTTTCCTTCCTGTCTGTAGAACAAGAAGTAACAGTCACAGTGTCGCCTGTCTCCTTCCTGTCTGTGGAACAAGAAGAAACAGTCACAGTGTCGCCTGTCTCCTTTCTGTCTGTGGAACAAGAAGTAACAGTCACAATGTCGCTTGTCTCCTTCCTGTCTGTAGAACAAGAAGTAACAGTCACAGTGTCGCTTGTCTCCTTCCTGTCTGTAGAACAAGAAGTAACAGTCACAGTGTCGCCTGTTTCCTTCCTGTCTGTAGAACAAGAAGTAACAGTCACAGTGTCGCCTGTTTCCTTCCTGTCTGTAGAACAAGAAGTAACAGTCACAGTGTCGCCTGTCTCCTTCCTGTCTGTGGAACAAGAAGTAACAGTCACAGTGTCGCCTGTCTCCTTCCTGTCTGTGGAACAAGAAGTAACAGTCACAGTGTCGCCTGTCTCCTTCCTGTCTGTAGAACAAGAAGTAACAGTCACAGTGTCGCCTGTCTCCTTCCTGTCTGTAGAACAAGAAGTAACAGTCACAGTGTCGCTTGTTTCCTTCCTGTCTGTAGAACAAGAAGTAACAGTCACAGTGTCGCCTGTTTCCTTCCTGTCTGTAGAACAAGAAGTAACAGTCACAGTGTCGCCTGTTTCCTTCCTGTCTGTAGAACAAGAAGTAACCGTCACAGTGTCGCTTGTTTCCTTCCTGTCTGTAGAACAAGAAGTAACAGTCACAGTGTCGCTTGTTTCCTTCCTGTCTGTAGAACAAGAAGTAACAGTGACAGTGTTGCCTGTTTCCTTCCTGTCTGTAGAACAAGTAGTAACAGTCACAATGTTGCCTGTTTCCTTCCTGTCTGTAGAACAAGAAGTAACAGTCACAATGTTGCCTGTCTCCTTCCTGTCTGTAGAACAAGAAGTAACAGTCACAATGTTGCCTGTCTCCTTCCTGTCTGTAGAACAAGAAGTAACAGTCACAATGTTGCCTGTCTCCTTCCTGTCTGTAGAACAAGAAGTAACAGTCACAATGTCGCCTGTCTCCTTCCTGTCTGTAGAACAAGAAGTAACAGTCACAGTGTCACCTGTCTCCTTCCTGTCTGTAGAACAAGAAGTAACAGTGACAGTGTTGCCTGTTTCCTTCCTGTCTGTAGAACAAGTAGTAACAGTCACAGTGTTGCCTGTCTCCTTCCTGTCTGTAGAACAAGTAGTAACAGTCACAGTGTCGCCTGTTTCCTTCCTGTCTGTAGAACAAGTAGTAACAGTCACAGTGTCGCCTGTTTCCTTCCTGTCTGTAGAACAAGAAGTAACAGTCACAGTGTCGCCTGTTTCCTTCCTGTCTGTAGAACAAGTAGTAACAGTCACAGTGTCGCCTGTTTCCTTCCTGTCTGTAGAACAAGAAGTAACAGTCACAGTGTTGCCTGTTTCCTTCCTGTCTGTAGAACAAGTAGTAACAGTCACAGTGTCGCCTGTTTCCTTCCTGTCTGTAGAACAAGAAGTAACAGTCACAGTGTTGCCTGTTTCCTTCCTGTCTGTAGAACAAGTAGTAACAGTCACAGTGTCGCCTGTTTCCTTCCTGTCTGTAGAACAAGTAGTAACAGTCACAGTGTCGCCTGTTTCCTTCCTGTCTGTAGAACAAGAAGTAACAGTCACAGTGTCGCCTGTTTCCTTCCTGTCTGTAGAACAAGAAGTAACAGTCACAGTGTCGCTTGTTTCCTTCCTGTCTGTAGAACAAGAAGTAACAGTCACAGTGTCGCCTGTTTCCTTCCTGTCTGTAGAACAAGTAGTAACAGTCACAGTGTCGCCTGTTTCCTTCCTGTCTGTAGAACAAGTAGTAACAGTCACAGTGTCGCCTGTTTCCTTCCTGTCTGTAGAACAAGAAGTAACAGTCACAGTGTCGCTTGTTTCCTTCCTGTCTGTAGAACAAGAAGTAACAGTCACAATGTCACCTGTCTCCTTCCTGTCTGTAGAACAAGAAGTAACAGTCACAATGTCACCTGTCTCCTTCCTGTCTGTAGAACAAGAAGTAACAGTCACAATGTCGCCTGTCTCCTTCCTGTCTGTAGAACAAGAAGTAACAGTCACAGTGTCGCCTGTTTCCTTCCTGTCTGTAGAACAAGAAGTAACAGTCACAATGTCGCCTGTTTCCTTCCTGTCTGTAGAACAAGAAGTAACAGTCACAATGTCGCTTGTTTCCTTCCTGTCTGTAGAACAAGAAGTAACAGTCACAGTGTTGCCTGTTTCCTTCCTGTCTGTAGAACAAGAAGTAACAGTCACAGTGTCGCTTGTTTCCTTCCTGTCTGCAGAACAAGAAGTAACAGTCACAGTGTTGCCTGTTTCCTTCCTGTCTGTAGAACAAGAAGTAACAGTCACAATATTGCCTGTCTCCTTCCTGTCTGTAGAACAAGAAGTAACAGTCACAATGTTGCCTGTTTCCTTCCTGTCTGTAGAACAAGAAGTAACAGTCACAATGTTGCCTGTCTCCTTCCTGTCTGTAGAACAAGAAGTAACAGTCACAATGTTGCCTGTTTCCTTCCTGTCTGTAGAACAAGAAGTAACAGTCACAATGTCACCTGTTTCCTTCCTGTCTGTAGAACAAGAAGTAACAGTCACAGTGTCGCTTGTTTCCTTCCTGTCTGTAGAACAAGAAGTAACAGTCACAGTGTCGCCTGTTTCCTTCCTGTCTGTAGAACAAGAAGTAACAGTCACAGTGTCGCTTGTTTCCTTCCTGTCTGTAGAACAAGAAGTAACAGTCACAGTGTTGCCTGTTTCCTTCCTGTCTGTAGAACAAGAAGTAACAGTCACAGTGTCGCTTGTTTCCTTCCTGTCTGTAGAACAAGAAGTAACAGTCACAATGTCGCTTGTTTCCTTCCTGTCTGCAGAACAAGAAGTAACAGTGACAGTGTCGCCTGTTTCCTTCCTGTCTGTAGAACAAGAAGTAACAGTCACAATGTCGCCTGTCTCCTTCCTGTCTGTAGAACAAGAAGTAACAGTCACAATGTCGCCTGTCTCCTTCCTGTCTGTAGAACAAGAAGTAACAGTCACAATGTCGCCTGTTTCCTTCCTGTCTGTAGAACAAGACATAATAGTCACAGTGTCGCCTGTCTCCTTCCTGTCTGTAGAACAAAAGGTACCAGTTACAATGTCAGCAGTAATATATGGTTATAATCTGCCAACCCTCCCATATTTTTTGGATGTCTCCTGGAATTGCTGTGAATCTCCAGAACTTCCAGAAAAGTGCATAAGTACACGGATTTTCAGTGAAGATGAAAGGAGAGAAGACGTTCCTTATAGAACTTTGGAATTTGTCTGATCTGTTCCTAAACTGGGGTCTCGGGGGAGGGGACATTTAGAAGTTCCAGGCTATACCTTCCAAAAATGTGAACCTTGTCACAAAAACATAGTCACAAAAACATCTTTCATGGTCATGACCTGAGCTGTTAGTTAGACAACAGACTGGTGCTGAAGCTGAACTTCCAGCAGTAAAAAATCATCTGCAGTACCAACTCCCCCTGCAAATGCAATGAGCTGATTAACAGCAAGAGCTCAAGGCTCTGGAGAGCCTCAGTGTAATAAACAAATAGATATAAATAACTGTAGGAACAGTAGAGACACGTTTGTCAGGCCAAATAAAATCATGTGCACTAATTACATTTTGTTCATGTCACAAGTCGTAACAACAAATAACACTGCTATGTTGATGGCAATGTTAAAGTGAGTATAGTATTACTGGTGAAAATAATACTGAATCACAAAAGGATCATATATAATTCAACGGAAACAGGTACCTATATTAAGTTGACTGTAGAACCATGGTGAGACCATATCACCAATGACGAACTAATGAGGAGAGCAGGTTGAGATACATGACATGCATGCAAACACGACCTCACTCCGTGGTCCATGACGGAGACTAGCTGGACACATACTAAGCTTATCAAGAGATCAGAGAGCGTAAGTTGTGATGGAGTGGGTGTCTGAAGGTGGCAATATAGAGGAAGGCTGACTAAGTTCTGGGGCAGGACATATAAAGAAGATCTGGCAGAAATGGAAATCAACCGGAATTACACCAAAGAAATTGCAAAAGATCGTTCTTGATGACGAAAGCTTGTCACCTGATACCCCAACAGGAACAGGAGGAGCTAAGTCTAAGTAAGAGTGAGTGAGAATTGCAGTGTTTACCAAAGACTGCAGCCGTATCATTTTGACATGTGTCAGCAACTTTACACACCATGTATAAATCTGAGATCCAGATCATGTCCCAACACTGAATCAACAAGTTCACTGAGTCATAGCGAAATAACATAATATCTAGGTACAGTAAAACCTGTCTTGGGCGACCGCCCATCCAGCCCAGCAAAAGCGGTCGCTTAAGACAGGTGGTCGCTTATCAATGATACAAGTATTTAGTGAACTCGAAGCTGACAATAAAACATGTTCCGGTGGCTGACAACAAGAGTCGCATGAACCCTTTGTGTGGTCGCTGGTTACATTTGGCAGGTAGTCGTTTACAGCAGGTATCAAACAATCAATAAGAAACGATCTGTGCCTAGGAAAGCGGTCATTCAAGACAGGTGGTTGCTCATGACAGAGGTCGCCCAAGAGAGGTTTGACTGTACAAGTGTACTTGTACTCGAACCATATTTTTTGCACGTAAATGTACATGTCCTAAGCCTATTAAACAGTGATCCAACTTAGTTAAATCAATTTATTAAATTTATATTTATTATGTGAAACATAAGTTGATGTCTCCTGTTGGCAATGCAACGTTATGCGTTCAGACACCTAAAATGATAAAATGATCAGCTGTCTGCAAACATATAGTGTATGTTTTTACTTGCATACATACATTGGTTACTTCTTTACACTGTTTGTTTGCCACAGTCTTTGAAACTCTAACACTTCAACAATAGGTCCAGTAACATAATTATATGGCACAGAAGGTAATAATGTTGTCAACTTTTTGAGGTCTGAAAACACAGTGTCTGAAACAATCTATTTACACCAATCTATTCACAGCAATCTATTTACAACAATTTATTTACAACAATCTATTCACGACAACATATTTACAATAATCTATTTACAACAATCTATTCCCAACAATCTATTTATAATAATATACTGTATTTATAACAATCTATTCACAACAATCAATGCATAACAATTTATTTACAACAACCTATTCACAACGACCTATTATAGCAATCTATTTATAACAATCTACTTACAACAAGCTCAACTGACCTTCAATGCACTGGTACTCAGTGAGCAGGTAGCTGGAGTTGTGTGGACATGACGGTAGTCTCGCCCTAGCAACCTGTACATTACACTCCTGCTTTCCAGAGCAAATGTCCATCATCTCGTCACCCTGCATGTGCATGACGCACGTGTCACCTGATATGTCATCAGGCCTCTTGCACGAAGAAGTGTTGATGTCCGCCCTCCAGCCTTGGCGTGCATGTAGAACATTGATGACGCCCTGAGATCGACAACTCAGGAATAGCTCCTGTGGCTTTGAGTTGGAGAAACACGCCATGCTGTGCTTGTAGGCTGAAGATAAAAAATGTCTTGAGTTAAGTCAGTGCTGACCAAACAGGTTTTAATGTAACTTTTCATATGTATGTATATCATCACCAACACGATAGGTTTTATATTGCATTTGCTATTGTTTATTCAATTTTTTGGATTTATTTTAAAGCAAAAACAGTCCAGTTTTAGTTACTTAAAAGTTCAGACATTTAAAAAAAAAATCCATAGTTTTTCATAGATTAGTGTGATATAATTGATTGCAACAAGAACAAAAAAGTATCCCTCAAATTGCTTGCAGAAAATGAGGTTTCAGTTTTCCATCTGTGCTCTGCCCAAGAGATTTGACAACCAGTCTGTGACGTCACCACAAGATGATTTGCCTCACTGCATCATTTTCCATTGACATTATAAACACTGACAACCGTTCTGGCATTCATGAACAACTGCAATTTTTAACAAAACATTTTATATGGTTTTGATCACGTTGATCTTGTTCTACATGGATACTTGTTGAATCAACATGACTGAGACATGTGTTGTACACGGTTGTGTTGGTACAAAGCTGACATTACATACTACTTTGCCAAAATAAAGACAATGTTTGTTTATGAAACAGCGAACTGCAAGTGCAGGTGCTTCAATTCTGCCAACAATCTTGCATGTGATTTATTCAATTCTAACAACAACCTTGCACGTGATTTAGTCAATTCTAACAACAAATTTGCATGTGATTTCTAAAAGAAAAACTTGCATATGACTTAGTCAATTCAATCAATGACAATGCATCTCAGCCAATTCTACCAATATTATATTTGATTTAGTCAATCTGCCAACAACCCTGTTATTGTGTATCCAGAATGAAATTGATGTCAAGACAGAATTAAATTACACAATAATAAATAATCAAATTCTCCCCGAGGGCGTATAATCTTGCTGCTGCTCGTCAAAGACCTAGACATGTCTTTTTCTCAACTCTGTGCCCTGGAGACAAAGCTGTGTCAAAGTGAATCAACCACAGACTGTAACAAAATTATATGATGTAATAATGTAGACACATGATGTCATTAATCCGATGAGAGAGCATCTTGTATTAATGTGCTGACTGTCCTGGATAAAATGATAAAAGTCCTGGATTATTGCTGAGATTATGATGCATATTAAAACCACTTCCTCAGTTTGATATTTGCGTTTGTCTCACTTTAAATTAATTTTGCAAAAATGAAAATCTGCTTATCATTACATGGTAGCTTGGCTATGCAGCTACTGTATGTAACCGGGGGTACATCAAATGATGAGGCAAATCAGGAGCAATCTGAACAGTGGGACATACAATCTGTCTTAACATTGATTAATCTTAATGTCTAGACTGACAGGTCACTACTAATAAATTACACTTTTACCACCCCAAAGCAGCATCATAAAAGCTTTAGCAAATGACATGTGGGAACCTAAAATCATAAACTATCAATTATTCTACCTACAAAACAAGGCATCATTGGATTAACTACTTGTACTCTGACATAAAACCAGTTCACAGCTGGCATCAATAGTTAATTCATTAGCAGACTTAAAATAAATCAGCAGACATAATCCTTCATTGAACTCCACAAATATCTTTGAATTTATATTAGGTCTATTTATGAACTTAGCCAAACAGAGTATTCATTAACAGCTGTAGTGAACGCCTTGCCCTGACTGTGTGAACATGAACATGAGCAGATGGTGTCAGATACACACACACATTCTGTGCAACTCAAAGGGAAGAAATCATCTACTTGAGACATAGTAAATGCACTATAAAAGTAGGTAGCAATTATAGAGGTACTAATGATGTAGTGTTTGTCAGGCTTAATGATAATGCCCACTGACGAAATTTGGGTTTTACAAAACAACAGGGAATGTTTATGAGTTATCACACATATGAAATGAACCTAATAACCCACAACCCAACAATGTGCCTTTTAAAAAACACAGCCAGGTTTTTGGGTACATGCTTTTTTCAGTGGACATATTGAGTACTCAGCCATACCCCAGGTGGCGCCGCTGTGAAGTTTTGATTTATGAGGAAATTAGTATCTGCTGCATGCAAAGCCATAAGTGACAACAGCGTGAAATGGTCCCTGGGCCAGAAGGGGGACATGCCACTGTGTCCATACATCTTCACTGGTGACAATAAAAAGCTGACATGTACATTATGGCCTGGATGTCAAGTACATGTATATCTGGCGGAAAGTCGTTCCAAGCAAATGCCAAAAACCAACAAAACAGTCAATATGCTAATGGCCCTGTGGGACAGCCACTAGGGAGCCCTGGAGAAGACAGAGGCAGTTTGTCTGACACTCAATGTTATGTAACTGACAACCTGCACAGTACATTTAGTAAGTGCTTCATTGATTCATTGCGTACAAGTTAAAATACATTTATTTAAAGTAAACCAATAAACAGGTGTGTCAAAGCACATACATAAATAAAAAACATAATAAGTAAATAAGTAGTAAAAGTAAATAGGCAAAACATGTTTTCAGTTAAGAAATAAAAAGGTTACATTATTTCTGAGTTCTGGCCATTTTCAGCATCACCTTTCAAATGACTTGGAACTGAGCAGTCCTAACTGCCAGCAGTTGTCAGTGCATTGTGAAGGACAGGGTCGGTCTGTGCACTGGTAGAGATTAAATGTCATATTGATAGAAAGTTCAGTTCTAACACATACAAAGTCAATTCTAACACAAAAACAGATGTTGATGCCGAGACTTTTCTTGTGTTGCTGCGTATCTTTGGTTGAAGGGAATTATTAGGGACATAGTCTTATTCTCTGTCCTTTCTTCTGGTGACTTATGTTTTGTTGTTTTGTTATCAGACTACTAAAGACAAAAGTTCTTGCGCTATGCAGTATCCTGTCCTTAGTGTCCTGTCCTTAGTGTCCTGTCCTTAGTGTCCTGTCCTTAATACTGCTCAAAGTACTTCATGCTTTACCCCTGGCAGACCTGTCCAATCAAATAGCACTTTGATTTCCCTGGAGAGATTCTGCAACACTGCAATTAATGGCTAAAACTGTTCATAGACAAATATTCTCGTTCAAACAGCAACAGAATAAAGTGGAACACGTGAACTTTCCCGAGGTTTGATTTGAACGCGAGTTCTCTCGATTGAAAGTCCAGTGATCTAGACACTGTGGCACTGCAGTCCAATAATGGTGACACCACCACATGGCAGTCACATACATGTAATGGTCACACCACCACATGGAAGTCACATACATGTAATGGTCACACCACCACATGGCAGTCACATACATGTAATGGTCACACCACCACATGGCAGTCACATACATGTAATGGTCACACCACCACATGGCTGTCATATACATGTAATGGTCACACCACCACATGGCAGTCACATACATGTAATGGTCACACCACCACATGGCAGTCACATATATGTAATGGTCACACCACCACATGGCAGTCATATACATGTAATGGTCACACCACCACATGGCTGTCATATACATGTAATGGTCACACCACCACATGGCAGTCATATACATGTAATGGTCACACCACCACATAGCAGTCATATACATGTAATGGTCACACCACCACATGACAGTCATATATATGTAATGGTCACACCACCACATGGCAGTCATACACAATGTAATGGTCACACCACCACATGGCTGTCATATACATGTAATGGTCACACCACCACATGGCAGTCACATACATATTATGGTCACACCACCACATGGCAGTCACATACATGTAATGGTCACACCACCACATGGCTGTCATATACATGTAATGGTCACACCACCACATAGCAGTCATATACATGTAATGGTCACACCACCACATGGCAGTCATACACAATGTAATGGTCACACCACCACATGGCTGTCATATACATGTAATGGTCACACCACCACATGGCAGTCACATACATGTTATGGTCACACCACCACATGGCAGTCACATACATGTAATGGTCACACCACCACATGGCTGTCATATACATGTAATGGTCACACCACCACATAGCAGTCATATACATGTAATGGTCACACCACCACATGGCTGTCATATACATGTAATGGTCACACCACCACATGGCTGTCACATACATGTAATGGTCACACCACCACATGGCTGTCATATACATGTTATGGTCACACCACCACATAGCAGTCATATACATGTTATGGTCACACCACCACATGGCTGTCATATACATGTAATGGTCACACCACCACATAGCAGTCATATACATGTAATGGTCACACCACCACATGGCAGTCATATACATGTAATGGTCACACCACCACATGGCAGTCATATACATGTAATCGTCACACCACCACATGGCAGTCATATACATGTAATGGTCACACCACCACATGGCAGTCACATACATGTAATGGTCACACCACCACATGGCAGTCACATACATGTAATGGTCACACCACCACATGGCAGTCACATACATGTAATAGGGCAACAGTAACCATGATATAAGACTTAAAAACCAGAATTTTTTGTCTATTTTGGGGCTAAACTCACAAAAAATGTTGAATGATTTATCTGATACATGTTTAGAATTAAAATTTCCTACATTTGTCACCTATAAATAACAATACGCTAAAACCAATACAAAGCTATGAAACATCATTTATAGATAATTCAATCAGCATCAAAATAAACACAACTTGCAATTATAGAAAATCTATAATTTTGAAGTTACAGCTTTATATCTGCACACACATACAGAAATATTAAATATGTAACTTATTGAAAGTTCTGCAATTTTATCTCTCTGTTTCCTGCCCTGCATTGTGAGCTTATCTAAGATGATTTAACTTCATATACTCACAAGGAGGAATGTAGATATGGCATCGGACATTAACTGGAACTTGGGCACCGTCTGATGTTAGACCTACAACAAACACAAAATAAAGACTATTTAATTAATTGACGGCACTCATAAATATTGCGTCTGGTAAAAATATGCACAGTTTACTCTCACAGATATGTAGTAAACTGTAAATATGTTTGTTTTACGTATTAAGCTACAACAACAAATACAATGTTAAAAGGTTGTATTTCATATTTGAGGAAGTGCACATCAAACATTTCAAGATGACTGCACCATACGTACATTTGCCATCATCAACTACAGCTTAGAGCTAAACACCATAAACTATTTGCATATGAGAGGAATAATTCTAACATACATGTAAGCATAAATCGACATGAATAAGATGGCTTTTTTACATATAACAGACACAAATCAGTGCACCTCATGATTGCATTTAAAATATGTTGAACACACTTATGCTTTTAGTTAAACACCCTTTCAAATAATTTTAAGTAATAACATTCAGAGAAAACATTTTTTGCAATAAATGAGACAACTTGCATTAAAATTGCACTATCTGTAATATAGCCGAAACATGTAATAAAATTACAATCTCAACAGTTCAACACAGTTTCTATGCCAATGAATGTGTAATCTAGTTATTAAAGTGGTGACATCTAGTGACTAGTGTAACAACTACAAGATAATGTTCTCTCGTTTGAAAAATTTAATAAACAATCTTGTATCTTGTGCAAGAGCAATTAAAATATATCCATTAAAGCACTGTTATGAAGATTCCATGATTGTATCATCTGTTTCTTTCAATGCTATAACATTTTAGTAGTATCTGGACTACACTAAGCAAAACAGTTTGTCCTGCTTTGGTCAAAGTCATGAACAAATTTGAACGCTTTCTTCATAATATTAAATCCTTTAAATGACGTCGAGACAACTACATTGATCACATGTTCATTTACAAGAAATCCTGCAGTCATTGACGCCTGGGTCAGTGTGTGATCCCAAACAGCCACTATTAATGCTGGTCAGTGCATGAATGTCACACCTTCTAATAAGACCATCTGTTTAGAAGTGACTCAACCTTTCACTGGGGTGGTTGTGTGGGGTGTTAGATCATCATCAACAGGTAATGATTTGACAATTTATCTTTCCAGGTGCATGGCAAGGACTCATCCATGATGTTACTTGCTGCACTATGTTCATCAAACCATCAAAAATAGATGCTGAACACATCGCTGAAAATGTGGACATACCCTTCACATACCCTGTTGTATTTTATTGAAATTCAATCGCCAAACATATTTCATCATGCCAAAAAAGAAGGTGATTTTGTTAAAAGTGATGCATATTATATAGTAATATTTAATCTAGGTAATGTCAGACAGGTCTAGTGATGTAAAGCTTGACAGAGGTCATAAGCAACACAATGTTTTATTATCGCACAGGCAAAACCGTAATGTACATGATCCATCAAATGCTAAGAGATGGAACAGTCTAAACATCACGGGTCATTCGATCATCTGCATGCCATGAACCCACATCTACACAAGTTATCCATCTCTAGGTATCTGTATATTTGACTGACAATATGTCCTGTGGACGCATGCCGCCAGTACGCATGGTGCTTCATTTGATTTAATTACTAAAATGTAGGATTAATTGTTATGGAATGAGTATGCACTCAGCACAGGAGGTGTCATGTCACACTAAAACTGCATCATTGAATTCTTGTGTTCTAACATTCTTGGTTTACTTTGATAGACTGTCTCATCTTGTACTGACTGAAGTGGCACATTCTGGCTTAACGTGATTTACCCCGAGTGCATATAGAATACCTTATTTTTACGCTGGCATCTTTTATGAGATCTGGATTTGCATGTGTATTTTCTTACATGATTCATTCTAAAAATCGTTATAAAAGTTTCTTTCACAAATGTTAAGGAATAGGTGAGAGATTTGGATCTAGTTGTCTTACGGGAGAATATCTTCTGGGTTTTGTTGAAATGTCTGCAAAGATTAGGCAATTTAGGACACATGATTTGTACCCCTACCAATATAACAGATGTGTACCTTGATACTGCAGCCAAAAGCCTCGTGCCTCCCTCTGGTGATCAGATCTGAAGTTAAGGTACACGATCTGACTGCCAGTGTGCACCGTCCGGTTCGGACTGGACAGTCTCAGCACTCGGCCACTCCCCCAGTCCTTCATGTTGTTGCTGTATTCCAGCCAATCGCTGTTCCAGTTGTCGTTTGCTGCGGAGCTGAGGTGCAGGTCGAGAAGGTTGAGGATGATCTGTGAGTCGAGGGAGGGGGTGGTGAGAAGGCAGCTACAGGTGTTGTCGGGGGAGTAGGGCCGGGGGTAGTTGAGGGAATTGATGTAGCCGGATGTCCGTGTGACTTTCTTCTCCTCCGTGTTGTCTCCGCATATGTCCATCATGTTGCCTTGGTCTGCATGCACAACAAAGCTGAATGAATGAACATATTATTCAACAACAACAACAACAACAACAACAACAACAACAACACCACCACCACCACCACCACCACCACCACCAACACCAACACCACACCACCACACCACACCACCAACACCACACACCAACCACCAACACCAACACCAACACCAACACCAACACCAACACCACCACCAACAACAACAACAACCACAACACAACAACAACAACAACAACAACAACAACAAATGAACACACACAATACATGCACAGTGTAAGCCGCTGCTGCTGAAAGGACACGACTGAAGTCACATACTTATACATGTCATTTTACACATGTCCTTCTAAAGACTATGCAGTGTACTTAATCTCTAATATCATAGCATAACCATTGTAAAATACATATCGATTTTCTTATTGTGCGAAAATCTGCCATTATCACAGACATGATAAATAAAGTTGTAAATCTGTGGACACCACCTCAGTCAGTAATCATTCTAATATGTCATCCTAAAAGATCATAAAAGAAAGTTCATCATGTTGCCTCAATTTGCACATATGACAATGCTAGAGTCATATAATTATATTATGTACCTACGCAACACTGTAAAATCACACATATTAAAATATCTTATTTTGCAAAATCTGCCATTATTAACCCTTTAGACCTCATGTCAGCCAAACCTGCCCGGGTGTTTATTCTTCAAGTCGCCTAAACCCACCCGAAAATATTAGCGTACTGGTTTGATCTATTCCAGAGGTGCTCTCTGGAGGATACTTCTGAAACATTGTCAACTTGAAAGGTTTATTAGCAATACATTGTGGGTATTTATGGCCACCATTGCTAATGTATTAAACTTTTAACAGTTTCACACATTTTTTGTTCAAACTGCCCCATTTTTTGAGTTAGCAAAATGGCATCAGCAGGTCCAAATCATTTGACTGCAGAAGACATCTGCCAAAGTGTTTGCTATTCAAGCCATTTCAGACATCGAGTATGTCACTTTAGTTGACGCTTCATTTTGACGATCATTGTTGGTGTCAAAGAAATTGGTCAGTTAAGCTCATTTTGTAAATACACTACGTCTACGAGACGAGTCCCACACTCAGTGTCCCATATTCTTGCACAAAGTCAGGATGCTTAACTAGTACATAACAGAATGATCGGCTAGTTGCATTAAATTATTGTGGTATTTATAAGTACTGTAACTTGCGGGACTGTTCAATTGCCTGAATGTTTTGACCAAGGCTAGTCGGGGTGGTAGCGGAAACACTTGGCCACTGCACATTATGACTGGGCACTAGCTTCTCATGTTGTTGAGCATGCTTCCATTGTATTCGAGTATATGCAATATTTATCTAAGGTATAATAATAATATTGGTACCAATATGTTGGCAATTACATTGTCTTTCAAATAAATACAACTTGTAGCAATAAGAAATGAAACCTCACGTAATACATCATGCTGTAGTAAACTATTGACACATTTATGTCATGTATACTGGCACATCTGTTGCGTTATGGTCAACTTTTTTAATTATTGAAAAAGCATATCTATACCAATGTGAAGATAATTATTTGCCCTTTTAAATAATGTTAAATTGCTACAATGCAAATTCAATAATAAAAGATCTACGCCCCAAAAACTGACACCCCTATCATTTTTCAGAATCTGAGGAACCCAGGGCTTTACACACACAAAATTACTGAGGTCTAAAGGGTTAAAATGTACAAAGTTGGAAATATCTTAGACACATTCTCAGTTAGTAATGATATCATATATCCTATCATCCAATACATCTGTGAATATGAGTATAGATGTTACCAGGTACTCATTATCTGCAAGACTTAGACTTTATTTCACAGTGAATAATTTTTTATGTTTGTGATTATTATTACAGTTGAAGACTTTTTAGCTTATGTCTGTAGTCATGTCAGTTATATCTGAAGTCATGTCACTTATTTCTGAAGTCATGTCACTTATGTCTGAAGTCATGTCACATATGTATGTAGTCATGCTACTTATGCATATATTTTACTTATGTCTGTAGTACATGTATGTCACTTATGTCTGCAGTCATGTCACTTGTGTCAATCGTCATGTCACTTATGCCTGTAGTCATGTCATTGATGCCTGTAGTCATAACAATGCATGATTCAGATACATCCCCTGCAGCAACACAAGAACCAGTTCTCACCTGAGACACAGTCATAGAGCACCTGGACGTAGTTACTCTCCCTACCACATGGGTCCAGGAACAAGGGTGACACCCCAGCCGTGCACTGATGCCTGCCCATGCAGTGGTCTCGCAGGTACTCCATGTTAGGCAGTGCTACCCCACACTCGTCCGCCTCCTGGTAGGTGCAGTTGGACGTGTTCTGGGCGGCTGCGTGGCCATGCTGGGCCTGCAGGATGTGGATGAGATGGTCCGGACCACAGTCGAGGAAGATCTCATTCTGTTGGTCATGTTTCAGACACTCAACTGACCTCTCTGCAATCAGCAACAGGGTGTGATGTACATCTGTATATTGCAGCCACCTCACAAATAAGGAATTCCAGGATTTAGATGGTTGCAGTTGGAGATGGCCCCTGAATGTATAATTTAACTGGTTTCCTAATGAACTGTCATTGATTGCGTGCACATCTTAAGCATGGTCCTCTTAATAATTAAACAGCCTGATTACGGTTACTCAAGTCCTCCTGTTGTTGCTGCAGGCCTCAGTTCTACCTCCAGTCTTGCAAAGCACAGACATTTTAGTTTGTATTGCTACATTCTTTATACAGCAGCCTACAGTTGCATTTGCTGGCAGAGCTACTAAGCATGCGCAACATTGTCCGGTTTTATTTTAATCCTGCCTCCAGGCAGCCACCGACCATTAATTCATTTTAATTTCAAAGACTGATGAGGTGAAAAAAAAAATGTTACAGGTTTTACAAAATGTGGAGAATGTCAAGTGGGACAAACCACAAAAATGACATGTCACATACAACACAACAAAATGTATTTGGTGTGCCTGTAAATGTACGGTATATTGTGAGGATGACAAGAAACAGCAATCACTTGTTTTCCGTTGTGTTCGTGACTCATTTAGTTTTTATTCTTGAGTTAGTGAGTCCACCACAGCTTTTTGCACACTGTGTGGGGTCATTTATCTACACATTAGATATAAACAATTCCCAACCTTTTACATAGTGGCTGAACCTAATGTAGGATAGTTGCCCAATGGACACTTGCCCAGCAGTCCAATGAAAATGTGGACCTTTGTTCAATGATAAATAAAACTCCATAAATATAATCCTAACCCTAACAGTAACCGTAATTCTAACTCTAACCCAAACACTCACCAATCCAAATTTATTTATTACATTTAATGATTTTATGACATTTATGGACTTTTTTCTAATGCAACATATTAATTTGACCACTGGGCAACTGTCCACTGGGCAATGGTCCACTGCCCTTCCAACACCAGAATGTAAACAACAAATCCTCTGAATTACAGTCTATAACTGCTCAACTACCATCATTAAACTACCAAGTACAAATGCAAATATGATTTACTGATGAAATGGATACGTACTGTATATAATGCTGTCAAACTACAGGACGACACTTGGTGTTATAATGGCAACAATATAATATGTGTGTATATTTGATGTGATAATAACTAATAAATAAATAAGAGAACCATCCACACTTCACACAAGGCTAGTTGTAACCATGACTTTCTCACAAATAGAACCTTCGTTCTTGAACTTAGTTACTATAACACATTGGTTTGAACTGTGAGTTTTCAAATTAAATCAATCAACAGAGAATGCAAATTGCATTTCTTTATGTATACAATTTGAGTGCCTTATATATATTTTTATCAGTGTTAAGGGTCACATGAAAAATTGCCTAAAAGGTAATCAGAAAGACCCCTTTTTATAAACATCTAGTTTTTTTTCAGAACATAAGAATATTTAATGGCTGAGCTAACAAAGTTGTACTAGAACATTTCAATCAGAGAGCATATTCACTTGGGTAGCTCCCTCCATAATTTATGTTGATTTGAGGTAGTATTTATGAGAATTTAACTGTGGTGACTACCAGGTATTGTCGTCAAAACATACAATAACATGTAACATCTCAATACAATAGATGACATTACCCACTTAGAGGATGCTGCTTCCTAATTCAATTCAAATGCTCTAAATGTTTCATGCATTAACTCCAGCATGGCTGAAAACTTCCCAGAGAGGTCAAGATGGTGTCCACATGAACAGGTCTGCCAGGAAGTAAAGTGTAAAGCCCTCTCAGCAGTCCAATAAGTCCTCTACCTGAGTCCTCTAGTCCTTTCTGAGGTAGGGAAAAAATCCTTGTATCTGAATACGTCCCTTATCTACACACCGTCTGGAGCCTGATGCATTGTGTAACAATCTGGTTAAATAAAAATAATTAATTTACAGAAACGTTTGACTTACCGACTGAATCAGCAACTGACCAGGACAGCAACGGAAGCAGAGTAAGCAGCAGCTGACCACAGCAGAGACACATTGTCGTCACTTTCGGACAGACTGCAAACAGGCTGACCACACCCACATAGCTGTGTGACTTGTCCCGCATATCAGTCAACATGTGTCACCTCCTCGTCACGTCGCTACCTGCACAGGTGTATCAGTTGTCACCACACACACACAAACTTTTTCATGCATCGTCACCTGACCTCAGCTCCACAGTTACTTGTGTTTCTGTGATTTGTTTGGATTTCGCATTCACAGAAACACACAGGTAACTTGACTTGGTTGGATGGTGACAGTTTAGTGAGTGCAATTTGAGACACAAAGTAAGTAGGTGCAGGTACGTGAAGAGTGGACCTGATAATGTCATTGTATGCTCTCTCGGGGTGATTACCACATTAGTGTCACCTAAGCATGTCCAGAAGCACACATAAAATATCACATGTACTAAAAGTGAACAGTCTAAATGTTGTTATCATTAAACAGGTGATACAGTATAAAGTGAATGCATCCATTCTCAAGTTTCAAATTGAGCAAACTTGAAAGCAAAGCAATTGGCATACTTTAATACATTTTTGAGATACCATTGTAGGGACATCTGTCCAATGTTATTTTTACCAACTTTGACAACTGTTAGACATGGCTTCACAGCAAAATGTTGCTAATTCGCTTCATGATGTGACCACCTATGCCATCCAAAAGTATTTTATCAGGTTATGATTTAAAACATATTTTAAGCCAACCGTTATCCATTGACTTTAACTATTCTGTACCAAATATCATGTTGACATTGCTGAACAGCAAGCCTACATTTAATTTAATGACAAAGTTACAGTAAAGTATAATCTTAGTTCAGCAGAACACATTAGGTTGCACAAGATATTATATTACATTCTGTGCTAATTTATATGTCATGATTTATTATACACATAAATTGTCCCTTCAATGTCCATCTAATGTGAGTGGTCAGGAGCCAAATGATGCTGTCCCTGAAGTGTCTCCTTTGTTAATGTTGCCATTTCCAATAAACATAACATTAGTCAAAGGTAAATTATAATAATTTATGACCAGGTGCAACAACAGTTCAGTTATGTTTAGCCATAATATGTGCAACCGAGCTCCCGCAAGTTGTGGCTGCTACCTTAGCTGTCCCTTGTAATCTCCTACAGCTGTCTGTTAAAATTAAGTCACAGTCAATTGATACAGTCAAATAAATTGCACTAATTGCTAGGCCTAGGATGCTAATACTCAACTCAAGTAATCAATCCGCTATATTGATTACGTTCCTGTTCATTATTCTAGTGTGTTGGTGCGATACACAATCTGCACTGAGCTCCACCAGCTGTGCACACAGCCTAACTCCTTTCTCGGGGCGTTAATAATGCACAGATTCTAATATTATCTGCAATGATTACTGCAATACAAACACATGTAGACATTTTAAACATCCTTTCAATAAATGTACGTAATGTCAATCCCACTGCTTCTATAGTACCATGCACTAATGTCATGATCTCAAAATGTACTGCCTAATAATATCTTAATAATGCCTTACTAATCATCCTTACAACTTCGTCAAATGTATAGTATAGTCACTGTATACGAAAGATAATGTGAATATGTATTATATACAGGGTTTTATAGGATCAGGTATAGCAACTTATGATGAAGAGTGTGACTGCTGCGGGCCTCCTGTTGATGAGAGGTTGTTGGGCTCTTGATAAGCTAACTCCAGATCAGTGTAATGAGAGCTATCTACTGCAGTGAGACTGACAGCTGATCCAGCTCAATCTTGTTCAATCTGCATCCTAGACCTGATATCTGTCGACAGACTGTTAAACAAATACTTACCCCATCAGAGTTGTGAAGATGACAGCAACAGGCAGCTAGCGAGCAGAATCCATCCGGCTTTGTGCACTGAACTCTGGGACAAGCCGTCACCTAGCAACACAATGCCTGGCTGAACACAGCTTCACAGTGGGTGCAGGTGAAAATATTAATATTTAATTGCAATCTTAACTGTTCTGTGTGGACGATTCAGTGGCTCCCTCTGCAACATACTCTAATGTGTCACCAGTAATGAGCAATGTCAATATAAAATTAATTTTAAATGAGTTGTCAATGTTTCTCCTTGTCATATAATTGGTAGCGTACAATTTTTTCACATTCCCCGCTTTCCGCATTCCTTCTCTCTTGCACACAACTGGGTATATAGACAGTGTAGGATGGACAGGTGACTTAATATTGTTCATGCACTAATGTCAGTGTGGTTTGAGTCTGCCAGGGGATGAAATGAACATGTCTGCCAGGGGATGATGTGAACATGTCTGCCAGGGGACGGAAGTGAACATGTCTGCCAGGGGATGAAGTGAACATGTCTGCCAGGGGATGATGTGAACATGTCTGCCAGGGGATGAAGTGAACATGTCTCCCAGGGGACGGAAGTGAACATGTCAGCCAGGGGATAAAGTGAACACGTACACCAGGGGACGGAAGTGAACATGTCTGCCAGGGGACGGAAGTGAACATGTCTGCCAGGGGACGAAAGTGAACATGTCTGCCAGGGGATGAAGTGAACACGTCCACCAGGGGACGGAAGTGAACATGTCTGCCAGGGGACGGAAGTGAACATGTCTGCCAGGGGACGGAAGTGAACATGTCTGCCAGGGGATGAAGTGAACATGTCTACCAGGGGACGGAAGTGAACATGTCTGCCAGGGGATGAAGTGAACACGTCCACCAGGGGACGGAAGTGAACATGTCTGCCAGGGGTCGGAAGTGAACATGTCTGTCAGGGGACGGAAGTGAACATGTCTGCCGGGGAAATAACATGTGTCAGGAGTAAGTGAACATGTCTGCCATGGGATGAAGTGAACACATCCACCAGGGGACGGAAGTGAACATGTCTGTCAGGGGACGGAAGTGAACATGTCTGTCAGGGGACGGAAGTGAACATGTCTGCCAGGGGATGAAGTGAACACGTCCACCAGGGGACGGAAGTGGACATGTCTGCCAGGGGACGGAGGTGAACATGTCTGCCAGGGGATGAAGTGAACATGTCTGCCAGGGGACGAGTGAACATGTCGCCAGGGGATGAAGTGAACAGTCTGCCAGGGGACGAAGTGAACATGTCTGCCAGGGGACGATGTGAACATGTCTGCCAGGGGACGAAAGTGAACATGTCTGCCAGGGGATGAAGTGAACATGTCCACCAGGGGACGGAAGTGAAAATGTCTGCCAGGGGATGAAGTGAACACGTCCACCAGGGGACGGAAGTGAACATGTCTGCCAGGGGTCGGAAGTGAACATGTCTGTCAGGGGACGGAAGTGAACATGTCTGCCTGGGGATGAAGTGAACATGTCTGTCAGGGGACGGAAGTGAACATGTCTGCCATGGGATGAAGTGAACACATCCACCAGGGGACGGAAGTGAACATGTCTGTCAGGGGACGGAAGTGAACATGTCTGTCAGGGGACGAAGAACATTTGAATGTGAGAAGTACATACATTAGTAACTTTGCCAGGGGATGAAGGAACAGTCTCCAGGGGACGGAAGTGAACATGTCTGCCAGGGGATGAAGTGAACACGTCCACCAGGGGACGGAAGTGGACATGTCTGCCAGGGGACGGAGGTGAACATGTCTGCCAGGGGATGAAGCAAACATGTCTGCCAGGGGACGATGTGAACATGTCTGCCAGGGGACGATGTGAACATGTCTGCCAGGGGACGATGTGAACATGTCTGCCAGGGGACGGAAGTGAACATGTCTGCCAGGGGACGATGTGAACATGTCTGCCAGGGGATGAAGTGAACATGTCTGCCAGGGGACGATGTGAACATGTCTGCCAGGGGACGATTTGAACATGTCTGCCAGGGGATGAAGTGAACATGTCTGCCAGAGGATGAAATGAACATGTCCCCCAGGGGACGATGTGAACATATCCACCAGGGGACGAAGTGAACATGTCTGCCAGGGGATGAAGTGAACAAGTCCATCAGGGGGTCCCCCGGATGATGTGTGAAGTGCTTTGAGCAGTCCTGTGGATTGAATTCAGTGCTACACAGGAACTTACCAGTATCTACTACATCCAGAATCATTCCCTTACCTATTTGTCAATACAAATTGCCTAGGCATCTTAAATAAGTTCATTACTTACATGTTACGTGTATGTGTTCATGTTTCTTCAAAGAAGAGTGAACGCACCATTCATTAATGATATCCATTGCAAACTTCACAAACATTTAATTTGTAGAATGTACATAAATTAACTTGTTAGTTTTTATAGACACTGGTGTAAGAACAAAGTTAACACTGATAACTCTCCCCCAGTGTCTCGGGTTTGTTTTTAGCTTTTCGGTCTGTCAAAGTCCTCATTTTGCAGCAAAATAGGCACCTCATCCCCAAATATTGAGACTAATCCTATCTCTATCCCTCCAAGTCAACTACACCACACACTGCCATCCATTCCCAAAGCAATAGGAAGCTCAGCACCCTCTAAAAATACCAACCATTCTTTGACTGATGTAAGTTGTACTGTGGATTGTCATAAATATTGTAATTTTATTTGTGAAATTAACTTTGTTTGACATCATATTAATGCAATGAATGTTATCAACAAGACATGAGTCTGTTTATTATATATATATATATATATATATATAGCACAACTTTACAAATAAAAAACTGACTTTTTACTTACTTTTTCCTTTTTTATTTTAACAAAATTGTTACCTATAGAAATACTGATTGATTCCTGGAACAATATGTGTAAATACTTAGTTTCGTCCCTTGGGAAGTTAGGTTTTAGACTTCTGGGGCTAACGTAGGAATCACTATTGGAATTTAGATTTGAAAATGGTCTATTTGATTTACTGATTACTCTCGGCAGAAACTAATTAATTGAACCAGTTTACATGCCAAAACCCAGTCAAAGACATAGACTTAGTCCTAGACTTAGTAACACTAAACTAACATAGTCACAATGAGTAAGTTACACATTGTCACACAGCCACAGCCCAGGGTTGTGGGGATTGCTTTGAACCCTGGCGGCGTCTTATGAGATTGGAGTGACTCGACCTGCACTCCAGTCACATAATACATGCAGACCTACACTGCCATCACTGACACTGGCACTGGTCTGTGACGGTGACTTTGTCACATTGTCACACTCACAGACACAGAGAGTGACATACCCAGAACCAGTTCACACACGCTAGGCTAGCCTAAGACTAAGTCTAAGTTCTAATATATTAACGCTGTCTACCACTAGCAGTTACATAACATATGAGATTCCTGCGAAAGGCAACATTACAAAACCACATGTGCATATAACAATTGTGTATCAACGTCAGTAAAACTAAGATTCTGTACATCAATGACCCAGAACGGTACCTTAACACAAAACCCAATCCCAAATCCCTGAGCGGTAAGCCACGCAACGGCAAGCAGACGACTTTTGCATAAACAAACCACCGGGCGGACAGGTGTAGCATTAGATCTTTAGTGCTGCCCTCTTCTGATTAACGTGTTCAACATTTGCATGCTGGGAGAAAAGAGGACATAATAATAGTTAGATAGACTTTCAATTGTGCTACACTTAGTTTTATCATCATGACAGTTTAACACTACGCTGGCTAATATAACTATTGTCATGTTCAGTATAATCTGAAGTGCAATAGAACGGATAATTATTCTCAGATGCAGTGGAAATGGTAAATTGCCATTTTAGATGGGATAGATCTACTTTACTGCACCTTTCCATGCCCTTAGCCCTACATGATTAAGCACTATTCTATAGGAGTTTCAAATTAAATATTATACAGAAGAGTACCCGGTTTTTATTTTATAGAATATCCTAGCGGAGTATGTAGGAAATGACTGTAACGTGTATAGATTTTTATAGAATGCTTGAGAAAATCTATAGAATAACACAGCACCTTTCTCAATTTACTTGTATGGTATTTGTTAATTAGCGACAGTCACATTAACACCAATAACCGATTACCTTATATTTACAGTGGTGTTCGCTAGATGGCAGCACGAAAAGATCAATCCCCATAACAAAAGATATTATGCTGGTCGGTAAAAGTTCATCGGCCCTTCATGGCTTCTAGATTTCATCGCCAAACTTTCATAGCGCTCATTCGGGAGCAAAACGAACACGCAGCCACTCCGTCAGTCCGTCAGTCCGTCCGTTCGTCCCACCGCCTGAGAAAGTGTTCCCACCGATGTTTTTATAATACACCTCACTAAGTGCATTTTTGTGTTTAAATCTCTTATTGACTAATTATGATATTGATTATTGTTATTTAAATATTTAGGTATAAAAACCGGGTCGAACTAGGCCGTAACTATTTCGTTCGTACTCCTACAACAAACTATATATTGATTGAATGAATGAATGATTGAATGATCGATCGATCAATCGATCGATCGATCGATCGATCGATCGATCGATCGATCGATCGATCGATCGGCTGGCTGGCTGGCTGGCTGGCTGGCTGGCTGGCTGGCTGGCTGGCTGGCTGGCTGGCTGGCTGGCTGGCTGGCTGGCTGGCTGGCTGGCTGGCTGGCTGGCTGGCTGGCTGGCTGGCTGGCTGGCTGGCTGGCTGGCTGGCTGGCTGGCTGGCTGGCTGGCTGGCTGGCTGGCTGGCTGGCTGGCTGGCTGGCTGGCTGGCTGGCTGGCTGGCTGGCTGGCTGACAATACAAGCCGTGCGCCTACACATAATGTTGTGAGAATCTTCTAATTTCTCCCAATATGTTTCTTCCAAATGACGACAGCAAGAAAGTGGTTTCTTGTAGTCAACTCCTGCTGCGGGTCAAGGAATGGTCAACAGGCAGCTTCAGTGCGGATCGTAAAAGGAAAAGCCCATCAACTCACATCTTCTCATCGAACGGCGACGTGAGTTGAAAGCCCGTATTATTATGAAAACGTAACTATCGCATTATTATTACTATTATTATAGATCAGATCGATTTCGTTCTTTCTATTATTACATCAGCTTTCAAACACCAGTGGTCCTTTGTGTTTCAGGACTACGTGCGCCAGCTCCCCACAATTTACAACAAGCAGGAAGACAATTATTCGAGAATGGTGGTGTGCCTGCATCAGGCCGCTGCCCTCGGATACAAGAATGCAGTGGTCAGAACCCCTGCCACAGATATATTCGTGATTCTTCTTTACCACGCCCACGCCATCATGCTAACTTTATATCTTGATACGGCTCAGGGAAACATCGAGCTAGACAACCTCTGACTTCGCGGTATCACTGGGAGAAGACGATAGAGCCACTGGTTGTAGAGCACTGCACCAGTGCCTTCAAAGGGAAGATGAAGATGGCACCCCTAAACAGCTGGAGAAGAACCCCAGGTTTACAAAGCACTCATGCAACTCGGTGAGGACCGGAACCTCAAGCCTCACGTGCTGAAGCAGCTGGAACAGTTCACCGGCCTGACAGAGTCGTGAGGCTTCAGTGGATGTCGTCCGTGCCAAACTCCAGTGCAAGATGGTGGGTGAGGACGAGAAAGTCACATTCAAACCTAATGTCGACCTGGCTCGCCTTCCTCCTTACCACTCTGCTTTGACGCCCCACGTCCAGGGTGTGAACTACCGCTTTGCCTTGTACAAGCGAACTGACGTAACCATCCCGGAAAAGCAGAAACCCTACGATGATGGGCAATGGTGCATAAGGACTGACGATGGTGTGTTGGAACCGGTGTGATCCTGCGATCATTTCCTATCAAACCCACTGGTTGACCTGCTGGACACTGGTGGTCAAGACGAGGAGGTGGACGAGTAAAACGAGAACGAGTTTGACCTTGTCGATTTCGGTGAATGGTGAATGATTTTCTGACAATTATCATCTTGATGCCCATGAGAGGTTGAGGCGCGGCAACTCAAAAAAGACTGTTCTGGCTTGCTATTTACCTAGATCAATAAATGAGTTGGTAATTGAACTTATTATTATCAAGGACACACGTATTCATTATTAGTGGATTTTCTGTATTCACAATACCTTGAATCGACCCCCAGCTAAACACTTGATCGTAAAAAACACGATTTCTTAAGTTAGTGCCCTCTCAAACCTTTTCAACTTACCTGCAATATTGGCTGAGGTGCAGCGAAAAGTCCTATTTTTGGTAATGCAGGTAGATATGAAAGGTAGGTATGAAAGTTTATTCAGAACATTGTACTTAGAACATTGTACTCAAAACATTGTTAACAACAGTAAAACACAATATAAACAGGCAAATTAAATTCAAATTAAATACAATGTATGACACTTTATAGAATTTGCATAATATCCCAAAGACAATATAATTCCATTACCAT
>JAODUO010000289.1:90000-100000 GCA_025642075.2 Ridgeia piscesae
GTCAGCGGCTTGTCATTGCGATACTGCCGCCGATAGCGCGTCCCATTTGATGTTGATAGATCCCGCGATACGAGTGAGCTTCCTGCAGCGAGCAACCACCTCGGCCCGACGAGCGCATAGGCTGTATCAGGGCTTATCGCAATTAAGCCTGTTTATCGCTGTTATAGTGACAATCGCTCGTACATCGTTGCTAATTCGATAGCTCAGTATGCTTTTATAACGCGCTAGACGAAGCTGGACGTAGGACATGAAAGCGTGCCCCGGCCTAAAGGTGGACACGGTTGGAGGCACGCGTCAAGCGGCGACCAGGTCTGTGTTACATTACAGGAGCATGACTCGACACCCGGCCACACGATACATGGAAAGTATTTGTGGTGTGTCTGTAGGATGTAGCCAGTGTGTGAAGTTACTGTGAACTAGTCAAACGACGTTCCTCTACCCGATGATGGCGTCCTAACGACAAACACCCAACACCCTCTTGCACGGACGCACGCATGCACACACGCACATGTGCACGCACACACATATACGCACACGTATACGCGCTCGCTCTCTCTCTCTCTCCCCTCTCTCCTCTCCTCTCCCTCTCCTCTCTCCCTCTCTCCCTCTCTCCCTCTTCCTCTCTCCCTCTCTCCTCTCTCCTCTCTCCCTCTCTCCCTCTCTCCCTCTCCCTCTCCCCTCTCTCCTCTCTCCTCTCTCCCTCTCTCCTCTCTCCCTCTCTCCCTCTCTCCCTCTCTCTCTCCCTCTCTCCTCTCCTCTCTCCCTCTCTCCTCTCTCCCTATCTCCTCTCCTCCCTCTCTCTCTCTCCCTATTTCCTCTTCCCTCTCTCCTCTCTCCCCTCTCCCTCTCTCCATCTGTCCCTCTCTCCTCTCTCCTCTCTCCCTCTCTCCTCTCTCTCCCTCTCTCCCTCTCTCCCTCTCTCCTCTCTCCCTCTCTCCCTCTCTCCCCTCTCTCCCTCTCTCTCCCTCTCCCCCTCTCTCCTCTCCCTCTCCCCCTCTCTCCCTCTCTCCCTCTCTCCTCTCTCCCTCTCTCCCTCTCTCTCCTCTCTCTCTCTCTCTCTCTCTCTGTTTTTATCGTGAGATAGGCGGGCCAGCCGCTCAGCTATAGCTGAGATTTACAAAGATTCCAGTCCCAGAAAATGGTGTAAACGGTGAGAAGAACATTGATGAAGCAGTGGAAGGTTCTACATTTGGCCGTCGGTATTTAAGCATTCATGCCGAGAACTTTCTACAGTTCAAGTTCATCGTATAATTTTGCAGGAGAAATTCTAAAACACCCTCTTGCACGGACGCACGCATGCACACACGCACATGTGCACGCACACACATATACGCACACGTATACGCGCTCGCTCTCTCTCTCTCTCTCTCTCTCTCTCTCTCTCCTCTCTCTCCTCTCTCTCTCTCTCCTCTCCCTCTCTCTCCTCTCTCTCTCTCTCTCTCCTCTCTCCCTCTCTCCCTCTCTCCTCTCTCCCTCTCTCCCTCTCTCCTCTCTCCCTCTCTCTCTCTCTCTCCCTCTCTCCCTCTCTCCCTCTCTCCTCTCTCCCTCCCTCTCCCTCTCTCCCCTCCTCTCTCCTCTCTCCCTCTCTCCCCTCTCTCCCTCTCTCCCTCTCTCCTCCCTCTCCCTCTCTCCCTCTCTCCCTCTCTCCCTCTCTCCCTCTCTCCTCTCTCCCTCTCTCCCTCTCTGCCTCTCTCCCCTCTCCCTCTCTCCCCTCTCTCCCTCTCTCCTCCTCTCTGCCTCTCTCCCTCTCTCCCTCTCTCCCTCTCTCCCCTCTCCCTCTCTCTCCCTCTCTCCCTCTCTCCCTCTCCCTCTCTCCTCTCTCTCTCCCCTCTCTCCTCTCTCTCCCTCTCTCCTCTCTCCTCTCCCTCTTCTCTCTGCGCCTCTCCTCCTACTATTTCTTCTCTCCCTCTCTACTAACTCTCTACTACTCTCTCTCTCTCTCTGTCTTTTACTATCTGCCAGCTTTCTCTCAGTCTCTATAATTTTGCGGAGAAATTTTAAACCAAAAATCCAAATTTAATGAAGCGTGGATAGGTCTCATTTGGACCTCATGCTATTTAGCTGAGACTTATACAAAGATGTTATTTTGCACAGTTTACAAACCAAAAATCAGTTAAACGTGTGAGAAAACATTGATGAACAGTGGAAGCGTTCAAATACATCTGGCCCTTCGATATCCTTAAGTCATTCATAGAACACAAACTAATTATACCACTTGAAGATTTCTTATAATTTTCAGACGAATCTTTCCAGACTAATCCAAGTTTGTATAAAAAAACACGTAACGTTATCAGATGCCTAACTAAAAAAACTGGCCCGCAGAATTGTTACTGGACCAAATTTGGCCGACGCCTAAAATGTTTGCGGCAACGTGCATTAGTATCTACCACCTGGGCAGTCAACTGCTTGTCCGTACGCCCACTAAGGTGCGATTATCGTAAAGGTTCGCCGCAAGAGTACGCGCCCACTTTTATTACCCCAGTCTATTGCACAGTGGTCAATTACCCCGTGGATTCCAAGTGTGAAAAGTGAATAAGACCAGTTGTAAAAAACATGCAAGAAAAAGACAAATACAATATTTTACATCGCACACAGTGTGTTTACCCTTTACAGTTCTGGTTACACATTTCTTTGACGTACTACATCAAATACAAGTATCACGTGCCTGTGGCTTCGTTACAGTTTTGGTTACACATTACTTTGACGTACTACTTCAAATACAAGTATCACGTGCCTGTGGCTTCGTTACAGTTTTAGTTACACATTTCTTTGACGTCTACTTCAAATACAAGTATCACGTGCCTGTGGCTTCGTTACAGTTTTAGTTACACATTTCTTTGACGTACTACATCAAATACAAGTATCACGTGACTGTGGCTTCGTTACAGTTTTAGTTACACATTACTTTGATGTTCTACTTCAAATACAAGTATCACGTGACTGTGGCTTCGTTACAGTTTTGGTTACACATTACTTTGACGTACTACATCAAATACAAATATCACGTGCCTGTGGTTTTGTTACAGTTTCTCGTCAGTTATCACCTGTGTTTGTGGTTGCCGAATTTAAGCCCATATTCAATTATCAATGAGGCCAGTAAGAAAACCTTTTTTTTACAAAACACTATGAAGTGTGATTCTTATAAAGAATACTGAAAATGCTACAGAATGAAAAAAGCGACAAAGTCGCCCGAATGGTGGTGAAATCAAAACGAAATATCAGCAGAAGTAACAAAATTGGAAGACAACAAACAATACTGATAAGCCATAATCTATAAGTATAAAGGAACAAGAACGTCACAACATATAGAAACAACACGAGAGATTCGTGTGAAAAGATCCAGTGAGCTCATGTTTATATATAAAAAAAACTAGTTGTTTTGTCAACATAATTTGGAAGGAGCACAGAATAAATGCACACTACAAGTGACCGCGCGGTTTGTTGGGCCTTGATCGTCAACGTCTGTGACACACGACACATAGAAGACATGTCATTTGTGTGTTTTTATTCAAGTATCATTAGTTACACATCTATAGTTGGGATTTGTGTAATTACATATGCCTTGGACAGTATCGTAATTATATTTCAGAAAACTTTCATTAGCATGAAATAAGTAGGTAATGATCTTGAATTCCATGTTACAACTCAGAGTTGCTGCGTTCCCTTCTAAACTTGAGTTACTCACTGGGCCCATCAGCATTTTGGAAGGATTAGTTTTTGTTCCTTTTCCTATCAGAAGAGAAAGTCCACCGAGGTGTATGGTTGTGTGTAATCCACTTCCCTGTGCCCACAACTTAATTTTTTACAAAGTAATTTCCTTGGGTATACAAGTAAGCCAACAAAAGGAAAGTTCTTAAATAGGGCAATATCCAGTCCCAATGATTGATCAATGGGTTTACAGTTTACTCCCTGGCCGGCCTGTTCGATCGAACATCATCTCGGTTTCTCGGGGAAGTATCCAGCCACGCTGCAATTAATGCGCGAAGACTATTCGTACACAAATATCCACCACTATCTATAGCCAGGTAGTTATGTATGTGAGTGAATTGGAACAATGCACAGTAAACACACTTGCCTAAAGTTTGACATGGCAGCACAGGATTCGAAATAAGCCACTACGCATAACGTACACTTGGATTTTATACGTTGGTCATTTTATGTTGGAACTGGACAATCAGACGGACAGTGTAACCGGAACAAGGCAGGCGGCTGTAAGACGTGCGCCCTGTGACAGCCGGCCACAGTCACCGCAGTGGTGCGATGTCTCAGCCGCGGACGCGGAGAAGATGCGCCGGTCTTTGTGTCAACTGCGTAAAAAGCTGGTCGCCAATGCAGGCGCCGTGCGACGAAAAAGATACTCTTGCAGAGAATCAACTTGACATCTGGTAATATTTTAGTCAGCTCCTGACCCGGGCGGACCGCTCCGATATCCATCGTGCGCTTTGAAGTGGGTTTACGTTGCGCGGGCGGGGAGACAGTTCGGTTCCCGTCAGTCGTCCCTGATGGGAGTCGGGCGCCTGCGATTGGCCCGTCTTCCCGTCTCTCCCCCGCCTCCGTGTGTCGGCGCAGACAAGATGGAACGGGCTCCACTGCGGGGAGACAGAGAGCTGGGACGAGGCATGAACAATCACATCGACCCGTGCTCCCGCTGAAGGGTGCTTGGCTCATCGAACGAACCTTGGCTATTACTTCACCAGTAGCGACCCACTGCCCACGGGAGGCGGGGCGTAGCCGTGACGTCACCGCACCGACAGTGAGATCATCCAGAGCCTTAACAGAGCTAATTAATCGGGGAGCGCTCCGTGATTGACTTAAAGCGCGGATCCCCTCATCGAGGGTAAATATCGTGTGAGAAATGATGCGGCATCACGGCAGCCTCTGTTGACGACTGCACGAGGAGGCGGCGACTTGGAACAGCTCCCGGAGTTTGGCATTTGGGAGGATCACGGATGCCTCGGCTCAGCGCTCAACAGCAGCCGATATTTCTCTGACTTATGATTCGCCATTGACTTACAGAGATATATCTCTATGTCGGACGGCTGTGTTTTTGCAGCTCGTATATTCAATACTACGTTCGTGAAGTCTGCGAATTTGCGCTCATATCCGTGTCGTGTTCCGTGACGCTGCGAAACTTCGACTGTCGTCTTTGGTGACGGCGAATCGATCGGTTGAATTCACGTCTTCGCGGAAGTTGTCGCACTTTTCCCGGGAGTTGAGGACGCTGGTGTTTGTCGCAACAAGTGGTGTGTAGTTTGCGCGAGTTTGAGCGGGATACGGACCAGCGACGGACGGAATGATGATGACGGACTTGCGCAGTTGCCGCTACGGGCAGACTGCGGCGTCGTACGGCCAGCGGCCGGACACCGGGGGCGGAGGCGGCGGTCAGATGTTGGACATCTCCCGTACGCCGTACTACGACCAGATGTCGTACAACGCGGCGATGGAGCGTGGCCAGTACGACGCGTATGCGGCCGCCGCATCCTACCGGGGCATGTTGCCCGCCTACTACACTCCGCACCAGTACGGCGCCGACCTCCACACCCGCCTCGCCGCCGGCCGACACAAACCCATCACGTCGCCGCCGAGTCCCGCGACCAGCTGCGGTGACAGCGACGGCGCCGGCAAGGTGAAGAGGGAGGGCGGACGACTGGACTGCTGCTCCCCGACGTCCAGCGGCGATGCGGACAGCAGTCCCGGGTCGACAATCCACGGTCATAAGGACGACTGCAGTAGCGGAGGGGACGAGAACGACGACCATGTGCCACACATCCTCGCGCCCGGCCTCCACGGCCCCACCCGCCGCTGTCTTCTGTGGGCGTGCAAGGCTTGCAAGAAGAAGACCGTGGCCGTCGACAGACGCAAGGCCGCCACCATGAGAGAGCGGAAACGGCTGCACAAGGTGAACGACGCGTTTGAGACCCTTAAACGACGCACGTGTCCCAACCCCAACCAGCGCCTGCCGAAGGTTGAGATCCTGCGCAACGCCATAGACTATATCGAGAGTCTCGAGGAGCTGCTCCACGGCAGTCGGGGGCCCATGGCGACCCACGGCGGCAACGACGACAGCGCCGAGAACGGCTCGACCAGTGGCGGCTCCGAGTACATGGTGAGTGCACGTCTTGTCTCCTCCTGCCTCCACGCCTGTCCTTGTACTTGTCCCTACTGTCTGTGTCTGGCTCGTCTCGTCTCAGTAGTCACAGAGTCTTTACGTTACGGACAGACATGCACATTGGTTGCTTTTGATTGATTTCTTCCTGGTTCAAGCAAATGTCAGCAACAACAACAACAACAACAACAACAACAACAACAACAACAACAACAACAACAACAACAACAACAACATCACCAACAACAACAACAACAACAAGTTAAAACTAACCGACCATATATTCCTTCATTCTATTATATGTATATAATGTATGTATATTATATATAATAATATATACATATATAATATATATATATATATATATATATATATATATATATATATATATATATAGGTGTATATATAATTATATATATACAATGTTATATTTTATTATAATATATATAATATATATATTTATATATATATATATAAAATATATATATATATATATATATATATATATATATTATAATCTACGAATACACATAATATATTTTCGAGGGATTGTAGAACTGCAATAATATATAATATACATAGAAATTACCAAATAACGAAATGGCGAAGTTAACCTGAAAACATAAACATAACATTTCAAAGACACCTCATGGGAGAGTATCCCTCCCAGATAAATAAAACGTGTCCTCTTAAAACCTTGTGAGAGATAATCCTCACAGATAAATCGTTTACTTCCTCTGGCCCGCTTAATTAGTTTACTTTAAGACGGCTTACTTCTCCCATCAGTGGCGCAATACGAGCGCACGCAGGCACACACGCACGGTCGCCCGCACGTACTTAACACTTAACGTTAATCTCTTCCGGACGGCGCGAGCTCCACTCATGTCCGAGTACACAAATCAAGATGTCCCTTTGAAAAATAAACACGCGGCGACTGCAAAGCGACCGCGTCTTGCGTCCCCGTGGTCGTGTAAGCAGTTTACACAGACGGAGGCGCGGCGATTTAGCGCCCGGTCGGTAGAGAGCAGCGAGTAGAGAACTTCGTTGACAGATGGCCCCCCGAAGGGTCCCCGGTGATGAGAAGCTGCTATCAAAGAAAATAAACCCGTTCGTCTTTCGTTCATTCCCCTTCTGTGTGGCCAAGACCGAATCTGCAAGACGCGTTAGAGGGTATTTACCCGAAGCGCCGGCGCTGCACCGTTGTTTAGCGCATGTAGTGTATATGTTGTACCAAGGCCTGTATACCTGCGGGTCTATAGGTCTACAGGACTTGGTAAAATGATACTCACGAAACTTGTTTATTATCTGTATTTCTATAATAAAATATATAATTACATATTCTCACATATAAAAGTATATATATATATATATATATATATATATATATATATATATATATATATATATATATATATATATATATATATTATATATATATATATATATATATATATATATACAAAATCATAATTATTTTTATATAATTATATAATTATCATCGGAAATTCGCTTCACAATAATATTAATTGCTTTCGTTAATTTACTAAATGCATAAACCATAAAAATTATCGCTAGTCGTAAATAGTAAACAGCATTATTGCATATGCAGACGGCTGCGCAAACATACATGTTATCTTGCCATACAAAATCATCCGTTAATTATAACAATCCGAGCAATGTATCAAACGAGTGGCACATTTAAAAAAAAAGGTTTCAAAGATATTTTACTGATGATAACCGCATAGCTCCTGATCGCTTCTCTGCCGATGATCGCGAGGAAAGGATTTGTAAAGCCGTCAAATTCTTTTTAAATTATAAGTGATCGGAATTATATGATCGCACGCAAACACCAAACCGAGACTAAATTATAAGCAATTGTATGCCTTGTTTGCATTTCAAGCTGTTTCAAAATCTCAAAATGGCTCTTCGATCGTAAATATTCGGCGCGGAATGGCGAGTCTGTGACGGCGGGAGCGCCAGTGGAGGCCGTCAGAAGTGATATCGGGTGACTGGACCGGGCTACTCGGCTCATCCCCAGTCAATCCTCTCTGACGTCCCCAACAATATATGGCCATAAAGACGCCGACTTGTCGACGGGCGAATCGTGGTGCCGAAGTAGGGCAGGGAGAGGGAACGAGAGAGGCAGTTTGGGAAGGTTTTCAGGCAATCTTTACGCAATTCCGTTGGCTAGCTGGCAGGGAACTATGATGTGATGACGTGATGCTTATAACTATGATATCTTTATTGCCTCGAATCTCGTAAATGTATCGATGTTCGTACATAATTTATTCAGATGTATTTATATGTTATCCTTAGTATTAGAATAATTATCTTGAAGATACACTGATGTTAAATAGCGTTTATTCAGCCGGAAAAAGTGCTCCAGATATGAAAGTTGCTCCTCCAAAATGTTAACATTGCCTCCACGCATAAACATTGGTCCGCCACTACAGTGTAACGTGCGTATTGTACAGAGGCTGTACCGTGGAGAGCGCCTGGTTCGTACAGTACACAACCGTCCATACACGAATATCAACGAACCAGGGGACCTATTACTGGTTTAACTGCATGGCAAATAACGGAAAGGGACCATATGAATCAACAGTAATGTATCTCATCAATTTGGTATACATTGTTGTAGTGTATCGGTTTATGTATTACCGCTAAACATTACGCAAACCGGAACTCGAAAATGTAGGAAGAGAAACGAACTACAGTTTTAAGCGCTTGATGAATGACGTTATTATTTTGACTGTCTGACACTAATATTTGTTAGTATGTTATAGCATTTAAACGTGCCAGCACAGTGATCTTCCATATTTTTATGTTCGAAAATAGACCATTCGAAGATAAAACAGTTCCTCATTTGTTTACAACTGTACCTATTGTACAGTGTATTGTGACACGCCTTAGATCAGCCAATGAAAGTCAGCGTACTTTATAGTCGTTTCTGAGAGACGGGACCTACGTGTTACTTATTTGCTTAAGGCTTTAGCTATTCTGGGTTCTTTTTATCATGATTTTAATATAATAAATTCTAACTATACTAAGAACAACAATATATATATAGAATATATTACGATAATGAAACACAAGCTACATCAATACAATATATTACAAATAACAATAACATAAACAATAACAATAACAACAAGTACGACAAAAATAAATAACAATAACAGTGATTATAAGGACAGTAATCACGTGCTCTGAAATATGTGAACAATCATATATCACTTGTAAAAATAATAAGTTTATGTTTTTATTTTTCCTAATAATTGTTTTATGATATCACAGCGAATATAACGTAGAACGCTTGGCGAAGAAATCTTGATTCACGCCTTAGACTATACAATTATAACAAAACGTTTTTAAATTTGTGTTAATCTAACCTAGGCAAAATACATTATAAAAAACTAAAATCTATCCTTTTTCTTGTAATCCCATGAATTAGAGGAAATAGACAACTTTCCCAAACGTTGGAGTAACTGGACAAGTGAGACGGCTTCTACTTTATGAAACACAGTGTAAAGTTGTCTCTACGTGGTTTCAGGGACACATGTGTGCATTGTGCGTGACTGTGTCATATAGATGCCTATGTGTTATAGAAGAATATGTGTTATAGAAGCATAGATGTTATTAGCAGATACTTGCTCATATAATTTTTGTATTGTTAATTTGAGATATGAAAGTTGTGTTGTCTCAGTTTGGTGATTCTATGTCCCCTGTTTCTTATTAATATAATGGTGCATTAATAATTTTTATTATATGCATAACCCAACACCACAACGACAGGAACTTACGTTGTGTTATGTACTTAAACATATTAATGAAGCAAGAATCCTATCTAACCTGCTATCCACATAACGTGTCTTTCGGCAGAGACCCTACAAC
>JAODUO010000289.1:105000-110000 GCA_025642075.2 Ridgeia piscesae
CCTCGCTCCTCGCTCCTCTCTCCTCTCTCCTCTCTCCTCCTCCTCGCTCCTCGCTCCTCGCTCCTCGCTCCTCGCTCCTCGCTCCTCGCTCCTCGCTCCTCGCTCCTCGCTCCTCTCCTCGCTCCTCTCTCCTCTCTCCTCTCTCCTCTCTCCTCTCTCCTCTCTCCTCTCTCCTCTCTCCTCTCTCCTCTCTCCTCTCTCCTCTCTCCTCTCTCCTCTCTCCTCTCTCCTCTCTCTCTCTCCCTCTCCTCTCCCCTCTCCCCTCTCCCCTCTCCCCTCTCCCCTCTCCCCTCTCCCCTCTCCCCTCTCCCCTCTCCCCTCTCCCCTCTCCCCTCTCCCCTCTCCCCTCTCCCCTCTCCCTCTCTCCCTCTCCCCTCTCCCCTCTCCCCTCTCCCTCTCCCTCTCCCTCTCCCCTCTCCCCTCTCCCCCTCTCCCTCTCTCCTCTCTCCGCGTGTTTTACGAGATATGATATCTCTATGCAGATCCACAACAATTTCGCTTAACGTGATACCAAATTGTTTGAGAAAGTATATAAATCGTCTTTGATAATAAAATTCTAACAAATTCTGAAGAACTGACTTGTGATATTGCTTCAACTTAGTACACTGATTAACGCTTCGGAAATACACAACTAAAGTGATGCCTACATTTCACTTACAAGTTATCGCAAGGAAGGATGGCTTTTGATCTTTCGCATTACACTTAGAGCACCATGAGGGCGATTACATTTCGCCGTGTGTGTTTATCTTCGCTATTCATAATGAACCTATAATTTAGCTTCCACGCATTATGACAGCGCGTGTCACACGGAGTAAGATAAAATATAGATGTTAAGCAACTTCAAACGCGCGGTTCTCCGAAATACTCAGAGTCCGGCATCTGCTGAGAATGACACGGCGTAACGTATTGTCTCCACCTCCCCATCAGTAGGCTTAGACCGGCGAAACACGCAGTTCACGTCACCTCCATCTTCGACCGCGATAAATAAGTCCCTCCTTTGATGGGCGCTGTGCTGTGGTCACGCGGGGAAACTGTGGCTGGACGCGGGATATTAATAGGCCGGCATGGGTTGTAGAGGGGAATGTGGCGAGGGCTTAACATAACCTGCCGAGAGATTCTACCATTTCCTGTCTTCCATTCCGCATACGTGGAATTGTTTGCTCGTTCGAATAGGTCAGCGAAATTAAACGTTACTGAAGCAGATATCACCTGAAAAACCGGATTTATCCGTGTTATCTTATAACGACACAGTGACACACTTGTTATCTTACACCGACACAGTGACACACGTGTTATCTTACACCGACACAGTGACACACTTGTTATCTTACACCGACACAATGACACACGTGTTATCTTATAACGACACAGTGACACACGTGTTATCTTATAACGACACAGTGACACACGTGTTATCTTACACCGACACAGTGACACACTTGTTATCTTACACCGACACAGTGACACACGTGTTATCTTATAACGACACAGTGACACACGTGTTATCTTATAACGACATAGTCACACACGTGTTATCTTACACCGACACAGTGACACACGTGTTATCTTACACCGACACAGTGACACACGTGTTATCTTATAACGACACAGTGACACACGTGTTATCTTATAACGACACAGTGACACACGTGTTATCTTATAACGACACAGTGACACACGTGTTATCTTAACGACACAGTGACACACGTGTTATCTTATAACGACATAGTGACACACGTGTTATCTTACACCGACACAGTGACACACTTGTTATCTTACACCGACACAGTGACACACGTGTTATCTTATAACGACACAGTGACACACGTGTTATCTTGTAACGACATAGTGACACACGTGTTATCTTACACCGACACAGTGACACACTTGTTATCTTACATCGACACAGTGACACACGTGTTATCTTATAACGACACAGTGACACACGTGTTATCTTATAACGACACAGTGACACACGTGTTATCTTATAACGACACAGTGACACACGTGTTATCTTATAACGACACAGTGACACACGTGTTATCTTATAACGACACAGTGACACACGTGTTATCTTACACCGACACAGTGACACACGTGTTATCTTATAACGACATAGTGACACACGTGTTATCTTATAACGACACAGTGACACACGTGTTATCTTATAACGACATAGTGACACACGTGTAATCTTATAACGACACAGTGACACACGTGTTATCTTATAACGACATAGTGACACACGTGTAATCTTATAACGACACAGTGACACACTTGTTATCTTATAACGACATAGTGACACACTTGTTATCTTACACCGGCACAGTGACACGCCAGACAAAATGTGCCACTTACTTCCAAGTAGGGTGGTTTAGTGGGGTGGTCGAGTGAAAATGAAAACGTAACCTGATTAAACAATATTACCGATATAAAGTCGACATTACGGTCGGAACGATACATCAGAACATCGATAACATCAACGGTGTGTGTGCACCGATAACATATTGAGTTACATGCAATGCGCATATATTATCTAACTGTAAACTATGTAAACTATTACACACTATTCGTTTCAATCAAACAAGTCTGTTCAACGTAGTCAGTATCACGACACGTATCGTATCGTGACTTATTTCTGCCGATACGTGTCGTATCGCGAAGGTGTGTATCGTTCCGGCTTTGGTAAACAATCTAGGCACACAATGAGCGATACCAACAGTTCGTGTCATAGTATCAATATAATGGCTGCATTGTTATCACGTGGCCTTGTGTGTGACGTAGTGAGTGCGCGCGCACATTTCCATACCAGCTTCAACGTTGTGACATACGTGCTGTGGAATAACTTCATCAATGCCAAACGTTATACGACTACAAACAGATCGGGTCTGGTGACCTGTAGAAGGGCCACTAGACCCGCGGCCACTACATCACGCTGCTAGCATCCGGCCTTGTCCGCCGAGAAGATTTAGGAGCGCACCTCTCGCGCATAGATATACTGCGGCCGGACAATTTATACGACGGGCAACGTGAATATAGTCGTTGGCGCAACGGAAGTAGGGTGCTAATCTTTAGCTGTCACGGCGTATGAATTGTGCAAGATGTTCTGGGAAAGTTTTACAATAAGAGACTGCCGCGGAGGACGGTGTGATAGGAGACAGCGGTGGTTGTTGCCAGTAACTTACTTAGACATAGGAGCTCGCGCGTCGTCTGACGGTCTCCAGTTGGTTCGGTCAGCAGTCGGCATCCAGATTCTCCTGTTTCCCCAGCGGATATATCGTTAGATGGTCTGGTGTGAGTTAGTGTTGGGCCGGTCTCTCCTCCTTCTTCCTTCTGACGTCCATCGTAACTCCTGGCGGCAAATCGTGTGTGGGGAAGGCGTGAACCTTGCTGGAGCCCGTTCAGGCGCCGCTTGCAGATCGTACACTGGACTTTGCTTCGACCCATCACTATCTGCATTGATTGTAATGAAGTCGCTCCATTTGATGCCCAATACCTTCTCAATGCATCTTGAGTCGAAGGCGTCAAGTTTATTTTCCGGGCTTAATTTTAGATGCCAAGTTTCGAAGCCGTAGAACAGACGACGATGGAATTGTTGAAGCGGATCTTGGTCTTGCCTGAGCACCTCTTGCTGGTCCAAGGCTTAAGTACCTGGCTGAAGGCTGCGGATGTTTTACCTATTTATGTTGTTGATCTCATAATCCGTAGCTATATATGGCAGGGCTTTTATATCTGGGCGTATAGCGAAGCGGTTGTCCAGCCAGACGACACTCTGTCACATAGGGACATTACATATAGAGAACGACGCGAGCATTGCAGACCATCACTCACTAAGTACAGTTCATTTCACGAACGAATTGTCTCCTGTCTGTCAGCCACAGGCCTGGTGCGATCATCTTTACCAACAGCCAGATGCACCGCGAGGCAAAAACGACAGGAGACATAAACCCCAAAATACACTATTTCCCCATAAAAAGTCCGCCATATTGCAGCAGGCAAAAACTACCTAATACGCCATGTGCCGCTGTGTAGCTACATGTCTCATGACAACGGCTATACGTTGTGTTATTCATCTCCCTCAAACGGCCTGGTCGCTGTCTTCCACAGCGAGTCGACCCTGGACTCACACTGATCTATCATAACGACCAGATCACGTTGAACGCGGAGTCAATGCGGCCGGTCGATTCTGCTACGCTTTGAACGCGAGCGATCATTCCGAGTAGACGCAGCGAAACACAATAAGCACTTCCGAGATCCAGCCAAGATATTTCAGGGAGTTTACGCGAGAAATTGTAATGAATATCTACGGGCGTGGCAAATGTCAACAATATGTTAACGTTGACGTTCATAATTTTGCACACTGCAGCCGTTTTGCTCGGATTATTGTATATTTGTTCTCGGCTTGATTTATGGCATCGCCGCGGTGATCGATGCTTTCGCAAACGGTGTTTATTTTTTCGGCGTGTTCGTCTGTAAACGCTGTCGTAGCAGTCGAACAGTGTCGACTCGATTACTGAATGGACTGCCTTATGTCGGGTCGGACCACATCAAAGTGTCGGTGTGACGTGTCTCTCACCGCCGATGAGTGGTCAGGCCACCGCAAGTGTCGTCTGTCTCCTACGGGCGTGTCCGCTGTCCACTAGACGACATCAGATGTCCGTCAGCGAGCGACTCGTCAAGTCATTGCGTTATCTGAAGACTTGGCGATTAGCGCCCGGTTCTCACGGCGTTTGTGGGAGTGTGAGGAGGCATGCTTCGTGAGACCGAAGTTACAGCCCAATGAAGCGCGGTTGGCTTTCGTTCGTTCGTTCGTTCGTTCGTTCGTTCGGTTCGTTCGTTCGTTCGTTCGTTCGTTCGTTCGTTCGTTCGTTCGTTCGTTCGTTCGTTCGTTCGTTCGTTCGTTCGTTCGTTCGTTCGTTCGTTCGTTCGTTCGTTCGTTCGTTCGTTCGTTCGTTCGTTCGTTCGTTCGTTCGTTCGTTCGTTCGTTCGTTCGTTCGTTC
>JAODUO010000289.1:112500-115000 GCA_025642075.2 Ridgeia piscesae
GCTGTCACGGGATGAGAGCTCTTTGGGTTGTAAGAGCTGTCACGGGATGAGAGCTCTTTGGGTTGTGAGAGCTGTCACTGGATGAGAGCTCTTTGGGTTGTGAGAGCTGTCACGGGATGAGAGCTCTTTGGGTTGTGAGAGCTGTCCCGGGGTAAGAGCTCTTTGGGTTGTGAGAGCTGTCACGGGATGAGAGCTCTTTGGGTTGTGAGAGCTGTCACGGGATGAGAGCTCTTTGGGTTGTGAGAGCTGTCACCGGGGTAGAGAGCTCTTTGGGTTGTGAGAGCTGTCCCGGGGTAAGAGCTCTTTGGGTTGTGAGAGCTGTCCCGGGGTAAGAGCTCTTTGGGTTGTGAGAGCTGTCCCGGGGTAAGAGCTCTTTGGGTTGTGAGAGCTGTCACGGGATGAGAGCTCTTTGGGTTGTGAGAGCTGTCACGGGATGAGAGCTCTTTGGGTTGTGAGAGCTGTCCCGGGGTAAGAGCTCTTTGGGTTGTGAGAGCTGTCCCGGGGTAAGAGCTCTTTGGGTTGTGAGAGCTGTCACGGGATGAGAGCTCTTTGGGTTGTGAGAGCTGTCACGGGATGAGAGCTCTTTGGGTTGTGAGAGCTGTCACGGGATGAGAGCTCTTTGGGTTGTGAGAGCTGTCACGGGATGAGAGCTCTTTGGGTTGTGAGAGCTGTCCCGGGGTAAGAGCTCTTTGGGTTGTGAGAGCTGTCCCGGGGTAAGAGCTCTTTGGGTTGTGAGAGCTGTCACGGGATGAGAGCTGTTTTATTGTTGTGAGAGTTGTCGCTGGGACGAGAGCTCTTTGGGTTACGGACACATGCGGACAAATGGGGGTTAGTCATTTAACGGCAAAAGATCCGTTAGCTATAGACTTCGTGTTTGGCTTTTTCTGAGCCGAGTGAGGTTGACAGGACGTGGTGCATTTATGCATTTTGTGTTTCTTCGCCGTGTTCAGTTCAGCACTGGTGCTCCACTGGTTCTTCACTGGTGCTCCACTGGTTCTTCACTGGTGCTCCACTGGTTCTTCACTGGTGCTCCACTGGTTCTTCACTGGTGCTCCACTGGTTCTTCACTGGTGCTCCACTGGTTCTTCACTGGTTCTCCACTGGCTGTTCATACGCCCCTTTATTTGCCATGATGTCCTGAACCTTCACGTTGTAGTTCTTTATTAATCCTAGTGTCTTCTCTCACTTCTTCGTTGTCTCTGCTCTTTTATCCCTCCTTCCTACCAGTGTACCTGCTACCTAACGGTCTCCCTGAGACTGAGACTGAGCGCACATTTGTCAGGCGGGTTCTCCGGAACCTGTGTAAACGACAACTCCTCCGTTGCTTGACCTATATGAAATATATAATATATATATATATATATATATATATATATATATATATATATATATATATATATATATATATACATATATATATATAACTTATATAAATATATATATATATATATATATATATATATATATATATATATATATATATATACTTATTATCTAATCAATAGTAATGATCTTTCGAGTGATTAAATTGTTCATGCATATATATATATATATATATATATATATTATATATATATTATATATATATATATATATATATACATATATATATATATATATACGCGCGAATAATTTACTCAATTTTCGAAAAGTAAATACATTGTATACTAAGGCATTCCTACTGCATAGATTAAGATACATATTACTCCATAAATAAAACTGTGAAGATAAATAAATAAACATGTAGAACTTCCGACAGAAATCAATATAGTAGAAAGGTATATTGCTATAGATGTCATTCCTGAAACGCCAATATCATTTAGACTTTAGAGCGATGCCCCAGCAGCATCTGCGACACCCCGGGGCGCATTCTTTTGAAGCTACTGGGTTTCAGTACGCCTCGACACGGCACTCTCCACACGCTCTCGCTGTCTTCGCTTTCTGCGTCGGGATGGACACATTAAGCGCGACTGGTTCTTCTTCCGCCTCGCTGGGTTTGCTCTGGTAGGAATGTGGCCGCGACTGGGGGAGTGTACACCCCGCGTCGTCTGTGCAACCCGACTTGTGTGCTCACTGCCCTGGAGACTGGTTCTAATCTGTCAACAATTACGGGATTGCACCGCCTAAGCGTTGGCCGTGGTTTCACAACGGCACGTTTTGTTTAAGCTTCGTTTGATGTCAAAAACATGTGTGATAATATTTTATGTGCGCGCGTGTGTGTGGGCGTGCGTGTATGTGCGCGCGTATGTATGTGCGTGCGTGTATGTGCGCGTGATGCGTGTGCATGACATTTTTGTGTAAAGGAGTTCGCAAGTTTGTGCGTGCGTACATGTAATAAACAAATATGCACGCACGGAAACACACTCACACACACACCCTGTAAAAGTGCACAAAAATCATCCCAACTTGTAAACAACTATATACGTTGTCCAGTAAATATGTAATTAATTATTCGATAGAAGCGTGGACTGCAAAAGCAGGCTTATTCGGTATGAAACTT
>JAODUO010000289.1:127500-137500 GCA_025642075.2 Ridgeia piscesae
TAACTCGTGTGTACTATGACATACAATCTGTAGCTCGTGTATACTATGACATACAGTCTGTAACTCGTGTGTACTATGACATACAGTCTGTAACTCGTGTGCACTATGACATACAATATGTAGCTCGTGTGTACTATGACATACAGTCTGTAACTCGTGTGTATTATGACATACAGTCTGTAACTAGTGTGTACTATGACATACAGTCTGTAGGTCGTGTGTACTATGACATACAGTCTGTAACTAGTGTGTACTATGACATACAGTCTGTAGGTCGTGTGTACCATGACATACAGTCTGTAGCTCGTGTGTACTATGACATACAGTCTGTAGCTCGTGGGTACTATGACATACAGTCTGTCACTCGTGTGCACTATGACATACAGTCTGTAGCTCGTGTGTACTATGACATACAGTCTGTAGCTCGTGTGTACTATGACATACAGTCTGTAACTAGTGTGTACTATGACATACAGTCTGTAGGTCGTGTGTACCATGACATACAGTCTGTAACTAGTGTGTACTATGACATACAGTCTGTAGGTCGTGTGTACTATGACATACAGTCTGTAGGTCGTGTGTACTATGCATACATACTGTAACTAGTGTGTACTATGGCATACAGTCTGTGGGTCGTGTGTACTATGACATACAATCTGTCACTCGTGTGTACTATGACATACAGTCTGTAACTCGTGTGTACTATGACATACAGTCTGTAACTCGTGTGTACTATGACATACAGTCTGTCACTCGTGTGCACTATGACATACAGTCTGTAGCTCGTGTGTACTACGACATACAGTCTGTAACTCGTGTGTACTGTGACATAACACGTGTGTAGTAGGTGATAAACCATGTTTCTTAAACGTCGCAGTTAGAGTAACATGTCAGATACTTGGAAATCTCGCGAACAAAAAAGTGGTTATGATCCTCAGTTCACTCTATGCGCATCCACGGCTGGGCGAGTGTGGAATATCATATAGCCTATTTTCGGTGTAATTAAATTATGCGTCGGGTTGATTCGTGTAAAATAAAGTCCATATGGGTTGGCTCGCAGCACCCATCGGCGCCCCGATGAGAGGGAGGCGCTAATGAAGGAGATTGCGATAATTGTTGCGATAAGCACCTCAAGTGGAGAACGTTTCGCCCCAGCAGCTGTTTCCCCAACGAGCCCAACCGGTTAATTTGATAGCGATCAGTCCCGCAGTTAATAACGAGGAGGCCGTCAGTGGATCGCGCAGCTCCATTAGTAAATAAGGTAGCGACACGTACCCAGTTGTCCGCCAATTCATGCGACGCGATCGCATTGGTGCGGAACGCTAGAGGGGCGTCACTCGCTAATGGTCAATTAACCAAATTAGTTACAAATGAAAATTTAATGTCGGTGACACGATATGCGTGAGCCAGTGTCTCCCTGCAACATGTGTGTCTGCTCAAACATGGCGCGTTACGGGCAGCGTTAAGTTATGATGCAAAGCTCAGTGTTGTTGGTTTTAAGCAAAATGACACGAAGGTCTAATAGGAACTATGATAATATGAATATTATTTACATATATATATATATATATATATATATATATATATATATATATATATATACATACACTATAATACATATATAGTATATATAGTTTATATAATGTAATATACAAAGTATATATCATACTACAAAGACTTTAGATTTACACTGTCACTTTAACCTGCACTCATACTAGAAAGCCAAACATAATTTTAGCAAAGTTGCATATATCTGGCAACTTGGCATCTATACACATTTAAGATATTTAGACGTTTCTCACATTTAGATTCCTCACAAGGTGCTGGTGACGCGCTGTCTATCCTCTTTACGACGATAAATCTTTTACACCGAGACATATCTCGCTGGGTCTCTAAACATAGTTTTACGTATTTCAGAATAATGTACTTGAAATTTGATTTTACGGAACGTAAAGGTGATCAATTTTACCTCATAGAAAGGCGACTACTGTTACGAAATGTTATTGAAATCCGATCGGTTAGAGATAATATGTTCACCCATGAAACATAACTTTTATGTGTGAATACTAATTTTAAACATACCTACTGTTTAAAGATTCTTGGTTTCTAATTTGTTTAATCGCACGACGTTTAAATTCGTTTCTAAAACACTGCTCTATTTTACTACTTCACAAATCCAGAACATCAGCACCAGCATAAATTACGCACGCCAAAAAAATCTACAGAGGTATAGATTTATTAATGAAACGAATCTGCAGAATTAAATTTATACATGGCATTGACTTTCGACGGTGAAGATTCAAGGGGCATACATTCCCTGTGACACCGGTACACCTCCTGGTGGCGTGGAGAGCGCCAGATCGCGCTCACTCACGGATCACATGAAAGTTGTTAATTATGTTTGCGTGAGGCAGACATTCCAGTGGTTCTTCTCTGTGATCTTTCTTCACCGACTCATCCTCTCCGTGCGTCGCTCGCGCACGTCAGGTCTAATAAACGTAGGAGGCTTCCGGGCGCCTACCTCTCGGCCCGAGACGTCTCGGTGCGAACGCCCTCGTCTCTCTCTCTCTCTCTGTCTCTCTGTCTCTCTGTCTCTCTGTCTCTCTGTCTCTCTGTCTCTCTTCTCTCTCTCTCTCTCTCTCTCTCGCTCTCTCTCTCTCTCTCTCTCTCTCTCTCTCTCTCTCTCTCTCTCTCTCTCTCTCTCTCTCTCTCTCTCGCTCTCTCTCTCCTCTCTCTCTCTCTCTCTCTCTCTCTCTCTCTCTCTCTCTCTCTCTCTTCTGTCTCTCTCTCTCTCTCTCTCTCTCTCTCTCTCTCTCTCTCTCTCTCTCTCTCTCTCTCTCTTCTCTCCTCTCTCTCTCTCTCTCTCTTCTCTCTCTCTCTCTTCTCTCTCTCTCTCTCTCTCTCTCTCTCTCTCTCTCTCTCTCTCTCTCTCTCTCTCTCTCTCTCTCTCTGTCTCTCTCTGTCTCTCTCTGTGTCTCTCTCTCTCTGTCTCTCTCTCGTTCTCTCTCTCTCTCTCTCTCTCTCTCTCTCTCTCTCTCTCTCCTCCTATCGCTCTCTTGCCGGTATAGTCTATAGGATCTACTTCCTACACAGTGGCCGTGTAGCCTTCTATGGAGTGTTCACCACGTTTGATTATTTTTGTGAATAATTAACAATTTAATGTTAAGAATCATGTTTATCTATTACGTCCGCGTACGAAAACATTATTGTTGTGATATTCCACTATATTATTTTCATATATATATATATATATATATATATATATATATATATATATATATATATATATATATATATATATATCGCGTGCGTCGCATCGCGTCGCATATGCGATATATTGCAACAAAGTTAAGAAAGAGATTTTAGTAACTTTTAGTACTGATGGAAATGTGAATATTTAACCATTGCTTGTTCGAGGTACGTTACACGCACGCACGCACGCATTACTCGGTGAACGTACATAAAATGCTCGTAAATGTCAGAGCTGACAACTGTTGACAGTTGAACATGTATACTGCAAAAAAAGAGGCAATAAACATAACCGCGCGCTGTGATAATGCGCCTCCACAAACACATTACGTTAAATGTCTAATGGCACACAAGTTGTAAGACGGTCTCGTCTGCGTCCTTGGGCGAGGTTCTGGGGCTGTTTCACTAGGATAAAGAGCTCTTAGGGGAAATTAATCTTTAAACAAAATACCGTTGTGAAATGTAATGAATGTTTTTCAAAACGCCATTGCTGTACCATTGCTGTATTTCCATGGCCCGCCAGTGACACTCTCCTGGGGGCGCGTCTTGGTACTAACAGTTTTCAGGATCGCTGTTAAGGATCAGAAGTGAATTAATAGTGCAAAATCGCCGTTATGACCTCTTAACAACGTTAGTAAAAAGTCCCCAGATCTTGAAACTGGCAGAATAAATTTATACCGAATTTGTTCACATTGTAATGACGACAAAAGATTATAATTTGTTTAGATAGGACACGTTAGCAAATTATGCAGATTAATTGTTCACTGGCTTGCAACGATTTCTAATATGTTACTACGCTGAAACACTTTATAAGCGATGAAACCAGCGTGTTGTTTCACTTATAATAATTGATTTAGACTTTTATTTATAAGCTTTCGATGCCAATACTAAAGTAATCGTTTCTAATTAAGTATATCATTTATTAACACTTCTTGTTACAGTAATGTTCATATTATTACTTGTTACGTTGTTATGATATTATGTCTACAACGATAATTACACTATTAGTACTTCTGGTTACAGTAATTACTATTATAATACATTAATGATGATGACGATGATGATGATAATAACAACACAATATAAATAATATAGTAATAATAATAATAATAAACACAATACAATATGGTTGATATTGCTGCTAGATGGACAGAACAGAATGACATGACAATTAATTCGGAAAAGTCAAAAGAAATAATCATTAGTTTTGCACAAGATGGCAATTTCAGAAGTACTATCCCGATTATAAAGATTGATGGGAGGGATATAGCACAAGTTTGCCATGCCAAACTATTAGGTGTGACCATTTCTCAGGATCTGACATGGAACAAACACGTGGATAATATTGTGAAAAAGGCTGGTAAACGCTTGTACATGTTATATCAGTTAAAACGTGCAGAGATTACAGAGAATGATCTGGTCAGTGTATATGTTAGTGTGGTGAGACCAGTTCTAGAATATGCGTGTCCTGTATGGCACACTAACTTGCCCCAATATTTGTCTGACAATATTGAAGTTATACAAGAAAGGGCACTAAAATGTATTTTTCCTGGATTGGGTTACGCGGAAATACTTAGACATGTTAACCTGGATACGTTGAATGTAAGACGGGACAGCATTTGTCAAAAATATTTTGATAAAATTAAAGTCGGCACACACATATTAAATTATCTGCTGCCTGACAAAAGACACACCGAATATAATATTAGACAACAAAATGTGTACCCGTTACCAGTTACTAAAACGAATAGATTCCGTAACTCCTTTATACCGTGGGCTTTATACAACTGTCAGTAAAAAGGCTATTAATATGGTATGATTTGCGGTATCAAATGCATTTCTCTTGTATTTGTATGATGTTTTGATGAGTTAATTGTAACCTATTGTAATGTCAATCCAACTCAGTTGAGTTGCTAATAAAACTTGTGTTATAAGTATAATACAGTAACACTAATAATAATACTCTGATTTCAGGTCCATATGAGCAGTCGAACCAAGACAATGTGTCAAGTCTCGACTGCCTGTCGCTGATCGTCGAAAGCATCAGTCCTCAGAGCACGAATACAATCCTCAACACAATGACAGTCGCCGACCAACCGCTATGATGCGGCGGCAACACACTCCACGCGCGGGACCACAGTGGGCAGTGGGCGATAATGCAGGGTGTCCAGTGGCGTCACCCGGCGGCGCGGCGACGCGGTGACTTGGACAGGTTCGTCCGTTTACCGAACGCATCGGTTCCAGATTGCGGCCAGGCAAGGCCCATCACACAGTTCGTTTGAGATTCGTCACGGCAACTCTCGCTTCTCGATGCAACGCCGACATGTGTCTTCCATTCGGTCGAGTCCTCCGGGACGCGCGAGGCAGAACTGGGGCCTCGCAGTCGCCCGCACGGCGGTACTTTCGCCGTAGACACCCTGCCGAGAACGGGGCGATAAGTGCGAACGAAACCGCGGGAAAGCGCGCCAGCGGCTTTAACGAACCACGCGAAAGCAGACGACATTTGCGACGCCAAATATGTCAACGACGTTCGCGTGACGGCGCCACTGTTCGTCGCGGGATTAAACTAGTTGGCGTGCCACTGTTAGATGTAATTTATTGATAAGACGTTTTGTAGGGTACGTGTATTTAAAAATGCGGTGGTATATTCCACGGAATGAGGACCAATGGCACCGGATGATTGGTTCTTAGTCTGTTTGGCTGCCAGACACCCATTGCATAATGTGTATGATACATCTCTGTCATTACCTTCGGTTTTCGTTTTTGTTCTCATCATCTTCTTGTCATTTCGTTGTCATCCGAACGTCAGCATAATGCATCTTGATTAAAGGACATATCACAGCGCCGTCTAGCGTTACGTAACTAGGAGAGAACGATATGGTATTTGTGATGGAATAGTTTCACTAGACTACAGCAGATATGCCTACAGCATACGTGTACATACTGCGTATAGTGACTAGCTCCTCGAAGTTTTGTTCTCCTAATAAATACTCGTTTAAGAGTTCAACTAATATATTTCGTTGTTCGAGTTGTACATTGCAATTCATTCACTCCGTAATTATATTTATAGTAGTGGCACATATGTGATGCTCTTCATGCTGAAAATTACGTTTGTTTTCTAATTTATGTAATATAATGTTACAAGAGTCAGTAGTAAATAAAAACGCTAAAATAAAGGGAAAATGGGATGAATAAAACATATCAAATAAATGTTAAAATATACACCCAACACTGAATATGTTACACGGCATTAAAACTAAAAGCAACAATCACGTTTAATGTGGCCCGCTACATATAGTTTCCTTTTAAATACCCCCCAAATAAAGCGAATGAGCGCAGATCCAGAAAATTACTGTAAGTAATGATGTGCACTTGATTTTGCAATATCAGCACACACACCCATATATATATATATATATATATATATATATATATATATATATATATTATTTTTATATAAAACTGCTATATATATTAGATTAGCATTATTTTATTTAAATATACTTTATAATTATACATAAACAATTATGTATATATATATTAAGTAGCAGATTATTTTATATATATATATATATATATATATATATATATATATATATATATATATATATATATACTGCTATATCACCATTCAGATTAGCATTATTTTATTTAGAATATACTTTATAATTATACATAAACAATTAGTGTACATGACATATTAATTGAAGATTATTTTGTTAACTTTTAAAAACAAATAGCACCCATAAGTAATGACATCATATAACCATATTGCTTCTCATAAGCGTCTCCTCCATACTTAGGACTTTACAACAAAATGCGTTTACCATATAACATTTTTACCACATTCACGGAGACCAGTCTAATAAATATCGAAAATGAAAAGGCTGCCGACAGTACAAGAAATGTCCAACAAGTACAATTTATATTTGGATGTGCTAATAACAGTTATCTTGATCACGCTAAGCCACGCCGCGTAAGTCACCTCATCTATTGGTAGGTCTATACATATATAGATCGACTTGATGCTCGCTACATTATTGACAGAAACCAAGGCAGTTGTACCTTGAAGTACAAACGCTACAGAGGTACACATCAAAATCTATAACTGACCTTTGTAATAATTGTTGTTTTTACAGAAACGTACGCCAGTCCATACCCGTTGAAAGACAAAACTGTAAAATAGTAAACATGGATAATTGTGATAGTGAAATTATAATGTATAGTATGACATCTGCAGGTTACTGTGTTGGCGGTCGGATAAACAATATCGATGTAACAAGGTTTAGTCGGAGACTGGAGAATCACCAAACGTCCAGACACCTGACAGTGAGTGTAATTATAACTCGACACAGTTTTGGAACTATACAATAGTTTATATCTTATTGAAAGTAAGACTTCAACAGATCTCAGGGAGCGAACGATGTAATGACAACGAACTAATGTAGATGCTGAATGCTTTAATCCTCGTTAGTGAATGATTCTTTGTTGAAAGAAGAAATTGAAGCGGGCCGGCCATTAATTGTAATGTTCTTAACATAATTCGTGTTATATTTAAACAATATACCGTTGCTATTTACTGACATATTTACTGTGTCATCAACCTGGTAATATATATATATATATATATATATATATATATATATATATATATATTATATATACATATATATATATATATATATATATATATATATATATATATATACATATACATACTATCTATATATATATATATATATATATATATATATTATATATAATGTATATAATAATATATTTATATGTATATATGTATAATATACGTATATACATAGATATATATGTACTGTACGGAATTGATATGATACACACGACACTTATTATTATTTAGTGTTTCATGATTAAACAGCCTGTAAATTAAAACAGAAAACACCTGGGAGAGTTCCAAATAATTTATGTAGCAGAAAAGTTACAGAAAAATATTCTTGCAGTTAGCTACTATAATAATATAGATACTTAATAATATATATATATATATATATATATATATATATATATATATATATATATATATATATATATATATATATATATATATATATATTGTCAGAAACATGAAAATCTAAATTTTAATCTTACATATCCCAAATCTTTACTTACCAACTATCAAAGTGCGCTTCATCCGACGCTACAATGAAATCATATATATAATAATAATACTAACTGTAACCGTAAATGTGCATGTCTTGATTAACAAACATACAGGAATATATTTTAACAACATAACTTTTACTTTCATTCTTTTCGTAAAAGATAATATAACATTAATGTATGCTATGGGAGGTCATTTGTTTTACATATATAATATATTAACGAATACGATACAACATATGTAGCCTCTGTTGTTTTAATATATATATATATATATATATATATATATATATATATATATATATATACTATATATTTTATTATATTATATATATATATATATATATATATATATATATATATAAATATATATTTTTTTTTAATATATATAAATTAAATCAAATGTAAAATGATTACGCATAATGTTATCTCGTATTCGTTAACTGTAGCCGTGAACTACCACACGGACTACCCGTTTGATTTTATACATTTGACTGACATTTTATAACTGTGTACAAGCAAACGTTAGTAATTTTACCGACAGATTACCAACGAATGTTTTCTTATTTTATTAGTATTTAGTAACAGGAATACTCGCTCATAATCGGAATTATGCCGCCTGCTTAACCAAACCAACAGAGAACGCACAGTTTTAGGCAGACTTTCGAACGGATTGAAACCGATAAAACATGTCGTATCTCAGTATTGAACAAAAGTGAACATACATAGGGTATAATACGCGCTATTTCACCCTCACTTCGGGTGCACGGGAGTCGATGGAAGCATGACGACGGCGCTCGGCCGTCACACGCCTCGCCACGGCCCGGGGCCCGAGTGAGGCATTGGACGTCTCGTGGGCGGCGGACGGGGGGAGAGACGGCCACAGCTGCACAAATCAACGGCTGATGATCTATCTGATTGCGTGGCCGAGACCTCATCTGAAACTGTCGACGATGTAGCTCGCCACCTGGCCCCGGCGGTGCTGCACACGGCGGCAGGCAGTCGGCGGCGCGGGTCACGGCTTCTCGGGAGGTTTATAGCCGGGCACTGACGCCCTGGCGTCAAGTCGTGGCTGCCTGACTGCGAGGGACTGTACAGGACAACTGTCCTACAACACACTGTACTAGCCGACTGTCCTACAAGGCACAGTACTAGCCGACTGTCCTATTCGTCTGTTCAGATTCTTTGACACAGACGTTAATTTTCTCGAACGTATTAGCATATCTGGGTGTCTTATGATAACAATATTGATGATGATGATGATAATAACAATAACAAAAGTACTTCAAAATGTTGCTGCATGCTGGTCTTCCTCTTTCTCAATCGAAACATGCACCTCGACGTTTGCGCGATTATGACGTAAAGACATTGATAACAATCGAGCGTCCGTGGACGTTATATGATGATATAGAAGAACGAGAAATATATACGGCTGGAACTTCACGATAAATATTGAGCTACCCAAGTTCTCTCATCCAATTGGATGAATAAAAAATTATAAATCGACGAACCACTTCAGTGGACCCGCTAGTTCATGTACAACACTTGAGCCAGATACTCGCAAAACTGATAGAGATGTATATATACTTGTTCGTCGATCTCTTTATAAATTATAACG
>JAODUO010000289.1:142500-147500 GCA_025642075.2 Ridgeia piscesae
GGAGTGATCGACAAGGTAAAAAGTGGCACGAGACAGACGTGCTAAATTGAATACATGAAGTAGACGGATTAATTAATTTGAAGTAAATTACTTATGACGTAAAATATGAAAGACACGGGACAAAATAGAAGAACCAAGAACATTCCCCCCGCTTCCTTCCAGGGAGGCAGGGACAATTCCCGCCCTCCCTCCTTCCCTGCCTCCATGCTTTCTCTCACTTCCTATATATCTCACTATCTCCTTACCTCCCTCCTTTAAGAACAACTTTACCTTGCACACACCGTATATGGTGTGAAGTTGCATGGTACATACATAATGTACATAATTTCTGCAGTAATTAAAAATATTAAACGCTGAATGTTTGACTTTCGCAATACATTATTGCAACATTGTTTTAGAGCAATGAGTACAGACAGGACCTTCTCCACAGTCGCCGCTAATTGTCTACAAAAAACAAACAAAGACATGCGCATGCGCAGACGTTTGTCTTACAATTTACTTCTTCCTATTGTTTCGCACATCGTTGTGACATCACTGCAGTCGTCCGTCATGTCGGAAAAATACAAGACCAGCTACATATCGCCACTACTCAAGAAGATTGGACTAAATCCGGAGTCACTACTAAACTATCGGCCAATATCAAATTTGCCATTTATTTCTAAAGTAATCGAGCGCGTCGTTGCAAAACAGCTGACTGTCTACTTGCAAGAAAACGACTTACACGATCAGTTTCAGTCCGCATACCGGAAAGATCACTCTACCGAGACGGCGCTGATTAAGGTCCACAATGACATTCTATGTGCTGTCGATCGTGGTTGTGTCGTTGTGTTGGTCATGCTTGACTTGACAGCCGCTTTCGAGACCATCGACCATTCCATTCTTCTGAGCCGACTCTTTCACAGATTTGGGGTCACGGGCGCTGCGCTTGAGTGGTTCCGATCGTACTTGTCCGGTCGCCACCAAGTCGTTCGGATCGGAAATGAAAAATCACCCCCAAAGGATGTGACGTTTGGTGTCCCACAGGGCTCTGTACTAGGGCCATTGCTGTTTACAGCATATATTACACCAGTAGGCGACATTATCAAGAAATTCAGCCTGGATTACCACCTCTACGCCGACGATACACAGTTGTATGTTTCCTTCGCTCCTGGGGGAAATAGTCAACTAAACTCAATGGATCGTTTATATAGCTGCCTCCAGGAAATTGGTGAATGGTCTCGAACCAATTTACTAAAGATAAATGAGCACAAGACGGATGTCATTGTGTTTGGGACAAAGCAAAAGTTGCCGACGCTAAAGGACTTTCGCATCACTGTTGGTGACATGACAAGAATCCCTTCATCGAGTGTTCGCAACCTTGGCGTTATATTTGATTCCTCCCTCAGCATGACTAGTCACATCAGTACCATCTGCCGAACAGCATATATGCATCTTCACAACATTAGCCACATCAGGCGATATCTCACAATAGATGCCACTAAAGCACTCGTTCACGCTTTTGTTACATCGAGACTGGACTACGGGAACGCGCTACTAATTGGACTACCCCGTGACCAGATTAATAAACTCCAGCGAATTCAAAACATGGCAGCCAGAGTAATCACGTTTACACCACGTCGTGATCATATAACGCCTGTTCTAAAAGACCTACACTGGCTGCCAGTTAAATGCCGCATCGAGTATAAAATACTTCTCCATGTCTACCGATGTCTGAATGGGATGGCTCCCCTGTATCTGGCAAACCTGCTAAAGAGACAGAGTCCAGGACGCACGCGTTCATCTGAACAACATTTGCTCGACATTCCGCGTACGAAGCTGGCCAGTTTTGGTGACCGGTCTTTTCGTGTGATGGGACCTCGCATATGGAACGCATTGCCCATTGATATCAAGTGCTGCGGAACTTTGTCGGCATTCAGAAAGGCACTAAAAACCCACATTTTCAAAGCATATTACTGCTGACATTTTAAATATTCAATGACATTTTAGAATATTTGTTTCAAATATTTCATCTTATCTTATTTTCGCACATATGTACTGACCTTTATACATGCCATCGCTTAGAATGTGTTTTTGCTTGTAAATAGAGTATTAATTAGTTTTATTTATTTATTTATTTTACTCATCGTCGTTAATTGTATATAATATTTAATTGTATATAATGAATAATTTAATGTTTCTACATTTGTTTTTATCTGAAAGTAAATTTTACAATTGTATTTCTTATTATTAATATTAGTTTTAACACATAATAAATAGCTTTTTATTTTATTGTACAGCGCTTTGAGCATTTTTGGATATTGCGCTTTATAAATAATAAATATTATTATTATTATTATTATTGTTTGCAATTTATTTGGAAACAACACCGTGTGCGAAGTCGTATGTGTGAACTATAATCGCGTCTATGAGTTCAGTATCAATAGTGCTTCAAATAACACAGTGGGAATGGCGAGCACTAAGCGGCGTGACAGGCAAGATGATTGCCTTGCGATAGCGGAATGAAGGCGTGATCCGGGATAACACAGCACCCGTCGAAGGAGCATCTTGAGCGAACCCTGGGCCAGGGAGGACGTTAATGAACACTCGCGCCCTCCATCAGAACCGAGTTGTTGGTAAACACGCACATACCATCAGGACTTAATTAACCTCTTAGCGTCAGCTTGATCAATGGCCCCGCGGCCAGGTGTTTCAAATAACGTATATCGCGAGTGCGGAAGTGTCGCTACTTTTGTTTATCGTCCTACGTTGACGTTATGACGTCACATCCCCCAATATGGAGGACGTATATTTGTCAGTATTAATTAACACGCTGACATAAGTTTCCGTCGAATCAACTATAATGTCTTATACACAGTATAATATTTGAGCAGAAATATTGGAATCGCAGGGTAATTAGACTTTAGTTAAACAACTTGTCATTTAAAAATACATTTTCCGAAATCCTATCAGTTGATGGAGTTTCCCCTTTCGCTACAGTCATTGCAGGATTTAGGGTAGGACAGACCTGGTAGACGCCCAATGGCACTTACAATATAATAATTATGGGGCATCCACAATACCGTTTTTGTTATTATCTTGGGGTCAAAAACATTTAGACATAGCGTCTTTCAATTTGATGCAACTAACTGGATAAAACACGTAATTTCCGGTCACATCACATCACGTGATTTGTCCGGCGCTCTCGTCCGCACTTCGCCAACTCTCCTATAATCTTCTGCAATTCTCTCCCATTCACGAGTGGCTATATAGATATCGTACTAAGCTGCACGATCTTCTCGTGGTTTCTCGTTCAGTGTCAACTCTAACATTTTTGTTTTGTCTCCTCGTGGTAAATCTGATTACGTTCAAGATTTTATAATTATTAAAATCGTTTCGTCCTGCACATCTTCATTCCATGGTTATTCCAGCACAAAATCCCAAATAGCTGTTTTGATGTGCGTTTTGTTTTCAGAATGAATGGCGGAATTGCAGCCTTCTTGCACTGTTGCCGCGTCGCCTCTGCGGGACTCTCTTTCCGTCAGTATTAACCCGACAAGAAACATGCTTTAATTCCGCCGTCAACAAGAAATTTATCCTTTCAAAAATAGCCCGGACTCCTTATTTTCATCGTCAGTTGACAGCGCACGTGATTTCGAGAACACAAACAAATTTGATTTTCTTGCGCTACTGAGGTCGATTTTTTAGGATATTGGCGCCAGAGAAATATTATTATTGTTATTATCATTATTTATTGTTGCTGTTGTCATTCGTGAACTATTTTAAAATATGTGAACTATTTTAAAATTATTTGACATTACACGCTGACATTAAATGTGACGTGATATAATGGGAGCCTCGGGAAAAGTCGTCTCAAGGTATAAGGAATAAACACCAACGTTGATAAACAATAATCGATTTGAACGACGAGAGACATTGTTTAACACCAGCACAGATATCGTTGACGAAGATTTCATAATTAAAACAAAAAAATAATCCAGGAGAAATATTAAGTAATGCGCCTTTAATCGTTTATTTTTATTCAAACAAAATTACGCTCCAAACAGAACCAAGAAAGGAATGATGTAGTCTTCGAAGTACACGTGTACGTTACAATAAACACTATTAATAGTTTTTGTAAGCGGCTGGTCACGCAAATAAAACAATTTTCTTGGGTTTCATGACAACAATGTGTTTTAGTCAATCGTTTAAATTATGGTATATCGCTTACGTGGGTTGAATAATTATAAATAATATATAAATATTCTTATTTGTATTACTGTCAAAATGTTCATGTTCTTTTTTTAAATTATACGATCCACGAAAGCAGTATGCCATAATGTAAACGGTTACAGGGGCATTAATATTGAATTAGATTGGACACCTAAATGTTTCCCATTTTAAAACATGTTACAAAAACACAACATATTAACAAACTATAATGATTTTGCATCGCCTATTTAGAACAATACAATTATTTCATAGCAAAAATGTTACAGAAGAATTAACTTTTAGTGTGCCTTTTTCACGTTGAAAGTTAACCACTCACATACATTCTTAATGCAAATGACAACTTTGCAGAAAGTGAATACAAATATTCGCTGCAATATTCGCTTTTAAAACAACGAACGCGACCAACAGAGAAACGCAAAATAACTTTACAGAAGGCGTTATGGAATGAGAACTTAATCAGCAATATCAGCAATGGCAGAAGCCGTTCAAAGATTTATATGTCGTGCATCAAAGAATCTCAACAGGTGGCGCTGCAAAGGCAATGAATAAAGATGACGGAGAGAAACAGCTGCAAGAGAACGTGCGTGTGCACGCGTGGGCACACGCGCATTCACACGTCTGTTTGTTTCAATGCATCAAATAATAAAGCATAATATTATAATATGCACCTATCAGTTTGCATAAACGGCATTACAACATCATTCGCACACCTTTGATGGCAACTACATTTATTTATATTGTTAGTTATTTGTAACACAACTGCCATATGTATATGCGTGTGCGTTTGCGCG
>JAODUO010000289.1:162500-192500 GCA_025642075.2 Ridgeia piscesae
TGATTATTATTATATTATAATATATATAATTATATATAATTAATTTAAAATATATATATTTTTATTCAAACTTAAAAAAAATGTCACATGTTTTATATATATATATATATATATATATATATATATATATATATTAATATATATATATATATATATATATATATTGTATTATATATATATATATATATATATATATATATATATTGTAATTATATATTTTTTATACCCTGCTCTTTCTGTGAAAACATGTAACAAGCTTCTGAAAATCTCACGTTTCTGCCAAGATCATTGGTTTACCTACACCAAAGCTCTCCGAAATAATCGACCATGCAATTTTGAAGAAAGCTCGAGCTGTCGCTACTGAGTCTGATCACCCGCTCTCTACGTTCTTCCATGTACTTCCGTCTCAAAGGAGATACTGTTGTATAAAATGTAAAACATCTCGCTATAGCAGGAGTTTTGTGCCTGTGGCCATTAGAATGTTGAATGCTAAATGAGTCATGTTTATGTCACCCGGTTGAACTGTTCTTGTAGAGGATACATCTGGAAATTCATTTGCATTTTGTTGTGACCGTCCCATATATTTTAGATGTGATGATGAGTTGTAAATTACATATCCTTATATATATATATATAATATATATATAATTATATATATAAATATATATATATATATATATATATATATATATATATATATATATATATATATATATATATATATATAATATATATTTTAATTTTAAAATGTTAAAAAAAGTGTTTTATATATATATATATATATATATATATATATATATATATATATATATATATAATTGTACATTGTCAAGATCTAAGGAAAATACGTGTCGCTAATTTAAATTCTATAAATACATGTTAATCCTATTCATTAGGCTAAAAATAGCCTGTCTCATTCCACCCTGACCCGAGAGTACATTAGCTGTAGTCATACATATAAACAGAACACACCAGTAGAATAGTCTATACGGGAAAGATTAATGATCTAACTCTGTGGCTGTAGCAAACACGTGGATAGACATACAGCTCTTGGAGAAATTGTTCAGGATCCAAAGTGCTGTTACATCCAACAACGAATTGCTGGACATTTACTTTATATAATTCATCAATAACGCACATATAAGATATTACCGAAATACGCTGTAAATATGTTATGCAATAGAACATACGTGGAATTGTTGACGTAACATATGGTGTACTCTTGGCATACACAAGTCTCACTTGACCTTGACCTTGATCTTGAAATCATTAGAAATTACTTGTCAGAGATATGTACAAGGGGTGGCAACTTTTAACTTACTACCTCCTAATGTCGTTTCCTTAGAAACATTTGACTATCTAGATTCAAAGTATATGACGAGGGATTTACCACCATTGTACACGTTCACATCCATAATGAGTAACTCACGACTAGTACGTAATCCTTTGGTAGAAGGTGCTAACAAAAGGCGATTATCGCTATTTATAGGTGAGTAACAACCATGTTACCAAGACTACAACCAATGTTTTAGACAGTTGTATACTACGATTGTACATATAAATGTTAATAGTAAAGAGGTTAACTTCCCACCTTGCTTCACACCATTGTCTAGCGAGACGTCCAAGCAGGTATTTCCCCATCGTATGCATACTCACTCATTATTGAATTAATTGCTGAGTACTCATAAGGTATCCTTCGATATATTGTGTTAATCGAGTTTTGTTTAAAAATAAATGTAAATGTATATATTAAGAAGATCGAATGTTTGGTTCATTTAACAACCCGACACGCATTGCGAGGGATGTCCGTATGATTGATACTCTCGCAGGCGTAGAGTAGTGTAGGCAGCAGCGCGGTTCCCCTTCAATTTTGTTGTTAGGCTGATTCCTCGTCGTTCCCACACTGGCACGTGTAGTCTTCCAAATGCAGTGCATGCATCAGTGGATCCCGTCATCAACGTTGACAACCATAGAGTAAGTGAACTTGTGACCCACTTCTACATACACTCGGCACCACATTGAGGATATTTCTTGTTCCACGTATCGCTAGCCGGGGGAGGCTGGCTGATGCGTAACGTACATTTCTTCAGGTTAAGTTGTCAAATGCATTGGAGAATGTGTCCATATTATTCTGCATTAGTTGCACAGATCCATTGTTGAGGTTTGAGAGCGTAGTCATCAACGAGTTGGTGTAGGTACCATTATCTTCCCCTGTGAAGGCGTCTGACACCGTGGTCGTGAATGCTATGCTACGGAACTTGTCTCGGAACACTCGTAGTCGTCCAAAACCGGAGCTTGTATGGGGCATTGGGAGGACGACGCACCTTGTCAGGACAACCCACCTTTGTTGTTATGTTCCAGAGACTCCGTGCAAATATCATGTCAGTTGTGCCGCTGCTTGTTTACGACCCACTGGCCCTCCGGTAGAAGATGACATTATAGAGGATCACGCGGTTAGAATAGGAGTAGGTGAGAACGATCTTTCCAAGGACAGACAACTGCATGGGAGATCCAACGTTGGTTGTCGCAGGCTGGACGACTGGTATTTCTCGCATACAGATAGTAGTGGCATCCTTCTTGATGGATCACGTCTGCAGATCACATGACATAGAAACGTGCTGCGAACTTTCAACAAGGCATGGATCAGTAGTTCGATAAACCTATGCTAGGATAGCACTTGTTGCACGGCGTTTGCCTATTGAGAATAGACTGATTGTTTTCCGTGCCTCAGCTATAATATTGGGTACTACCAACGAATGGCGTAGCAGTATTTCTGGTTTCGTACAAACGATTGAGGACATACTATATAAATATATTTAATGTAACATAACATAAAATGGAATGCTAAAATGTAATGCTATTTTATAGTTTGAGTGATTAATATACGTCTAAAAAAAATACACACACGTGCGCGCGCGCACACACACACATACACATCATATATATATATATATATATATATATATATATATATATATTATATATATATATATATATATCCAGCCGTTAGTAGACAATGCGTACGTAAAAGCGCGGTCGTTAGTGGCCACGAGCCGCTCGTGCTCAATTTCAAATGGGCACTAACGGAGATAGTGATATTTTAGTATATTTAAGCTTGTGTAAGAATCTTTATTACCACTAAGCATAATCATATTACAGTATGTGTTCAACTATGTTTTGATTGCGGCTGTGCGGAGTTTAAATAAAAGAACTCTGTAAAATGTATTGTTTTCAGGCGATATATATGTTGTGATATACTTGTAATGTGTAATTTTGCAGTCGTTCGTCACCAATCACATAAACTCGTTTTTATACAAAATGAAAAAGATTGTTTTTCTAAAATTTTCAGCATGTGATTGTGACATGGTTTTTTCGTTATGTTGAACAAAATCAATGCTGTACGTTGTACAATTATGAAAAACGAACATATATGTTTGTGTTGTCATTCATGTGATGTTGATAGTCAGTTTTGCAGTTGCGACGCGTCTGTTTTCACGGTAAGTCACTTTCGTCCACATTTGCCTTCTGTTTACGAAATAACAGTAACGCTTTATGTATTTTTACGCAGGATGATCTTAATATATGCAACGCTATCTGTAAAATGTGTAAATATGTGAGCTCTTTGCCTTGCTATCTGCTCGGTTGGAGCAGCGTCGTCAGTGGCTGAAGAGACCGATGCGGGAGAAGCAGACTCTACCAGAAAGGTCGCATCTATGTGTGGTCTCTGGTCTGCTGGAGTTGCTGCGCTCCTTTCTGCGTATCCGCTTGTCTTCTGCTTGTCTTCAGTTTCTCTTCCCCTGTCTTGAGGTGTTGATTCATGATACTTCTCCACGTCAGCTGCAAGGCCCTGCCAGAATGCTGCATCGATGGCGAGCGTCTTCGTGTCTCTCATGCAGACGTCGTTGTACCGCAGCCGTGGGCGGCCAGTGGTTCTCTTCCCTGATGCCAGCTCTCTCTCGTTCATGCCGTGGACATGACCCAGCCAGCGCAGTCTGCGCTGCCTGACAGAGTGTACGTACTGGGAAGGCCAACACGAGACAGGACCTCGGCGTTGGACACTCTGTCTTTCCAGGATATGCCCAGGATACGGCGAATACTTCTCTGGTGGAAGGTATTGAATCTTCTCTCCTGTCACATGGCCGCTGGTGATAGGTAGTTTGTATTAGAAAACGCTATTGCAATGGAAATGTAGCCGTATAATCCCGGTGGCTGAAGGCGAGGGAACCGTATAAGAAGGGGACCACTGTATATGCGTCAAGTTAGGCCGTATGTGTCTTTTACGGGATTTGCGTTTTACATTGCTGTACGTTGTGGTTTCGATAAACACTTATATCTGACAAGTTGTTTAAATGCACATTATCATAACACATGTATACGTTTGGCCCAAACAGGTTGTACTGCGCGAAAACTGGCACCCTTCATTATTAGTCAAGATCGCCAAACACAAGTAGTTGCCGCTATTGCCATGGCAACCACCATAATAATCGATTAAAATTCATGATTTCCGTGATCATTATCACCGGCAAAGTGTTCCACTGCTTCTGCTCATAATAATCCTTCGGACAATATAACTGAAATACGCTATTTCGGAATAGTTCGATTATTACGACTCAAAACAAAACAAAATCCTATATGTTAACATGGAGTATATGGACCTCCTGCCCCTATCTGCCCCCATCTGCCCCCAGACTCGTTTTCGCGCGCGAGACTTGCACGCCCTATTGATGCGACCGAAACAAGCGTCGATTGAAGTGACATCGGTCGTTGGCACTCCAGTACATGTTGCGTAATTTTGTACCGGGCGACGGTCGTGGGGCGTGGCTGAGACTGGCTGTACGATCACATGTGGCTGTCCATCGAACGACCATGATAGGCCGATTATGTTGCGCCGAGCAAGTCAAACTCCATAGAAGCGCATTTAATATTTTTTAAACTGATACAGTTCTAAGCTATGGTTTAATTTGAAAGAATGTTGTTAATAACATGAATTACAGTGAAAGTCGTCGAGAAGGCATCGAATGATGTCATTCCGATTAGATTATCCGGATGTGAACCAGCACCATGCCTTTTAAGGTGGGTAAAGGCAGAGCAAAACTACAAACTCTTTAAGGTGTATACCCAGCCAATACACTGCTTAAAAGGTCCACTTGGCTGCTTTTAATTAATTGCAGAACTTGTTTGACAAATACAGATTATATTTTAGTTCTAATATCTACAACACTAAGACCTCCGTCCGCAAATGTGTTTAATAGTGATTCTCTTTTCAAAGCGTCGGGTTTACTGTTCCAAAGAAATGGAAATGCATTTTTTCTACCTTGTTTGGTACTGAGATAAGACTCCCTATATATTTATGGATGTTGATGTATCATATAATCGAAGTTTTAATGTAATACTACAACATAAGCTTACATGGGTAAAGTTACACCAGCTTACATGTCTGACAAGTTGACACCACAATTCCACCAGTAAACGTTCGTCATTGTATAAGCTTCGACCCCCCTCGTGGCGGACGTGTCTACCACTGACTTTTGCACTATGGAGGGTCACATCCGGTCTGGCGCACCGGGCTTTGGGGCAGGTAAAACCCTCCCATAAGAACACTTCCGGTGGAACTCGTGACGCTCATTGCTAGGGAACGTTGTAAGGAGCAACCGATACGGTGTCCGAGCCTTAGTAGCTACATTAGTTTGCACTATAGGCGGTATGTAGGTCCACTTGGCTCTATGCGTCTCCCACTTTCTGACTCCCTCTCAATTTTTCTTCTTCAAAGTTTTGCTTTCGCTTTCGTTCACACATTAACTGTTAGGTATATTATAAATATTAAGGCTTAATAATTCAAGGCTTGTATTGTGTATCACTATTCAAATATTTTAACAGGTTTTAATGTTTAGAACCTATTTTTTTGTGTTTAAATCGTACACAACATCTCAGTTTCACGATAGGCTTTACTTAATTTGCTGTACGTACGGATATTATATTATTGAAAGATATAAAAATGCTTGAACTATCTCTTATATTACAAATGTGGAACGTCCACGCCTAAGTATAAGTCGCCAATTATATCTTGGAATTATATGTTGTCTTTAAAATATATTTATTTTAATATATATTTCATGATTCATTTTTGTTCATTCTACAATAATAATAATAATTATTATTATTATATATTTCGTATATCGCGCTCATACAAATAATTGTTATGGTTGGAATTATTGTAAAAGAGTTAACAGCATGCGTAAATTCACAAATATAGTTCATTCATAGTAAATTGCTAAGATACAATCATTTCTACTATATAATTAAACTACAATGTCTTTAATCGTCAATAAATAAATAAATAAATAAATAAATGCAACTATAATATATTAATAATAATATATTCAATGTATGAATAAAATTTAATAACTGCGATCATTCAATGTTAAGATACCTGTTAAAATGAGTTTGCGTATGTTTACACATGTATATGTTACCTTTGGTTATAATCTTTTCTTGGAGATATTCATTAATGTTAGATTAATATTTTTCTTTATAACTAAGAAACACAGTTACTACAAATACTACTATCCATCAGTATAATCGCGTACATCACCACACTTTCATACGTGTACATAACACGTGACAAAGTACCAGCATCAATAAAACAACTATTATACACATTATGACACATAACGAAAATATCGAACATACTTGAACTTACATATTTTTCTTATTATGTTTATAACGTAGACTTATGCATACACTTATCGGTATTAGACAAACACACAGACAATCAGACACTCAGACACACATTTCATTACAATTCAATTTCTTTCAATTCCTTGTTTTCAATTCCAACTATAATAATTCAATTCCAATTCCCGCACCAATTCACACATAACAAAAGTTAACCATAATATTATACGAGTAATGTGCAATACAGTGTTATGTATTGATGTATTTATATAATTGTATAATCATTATCACACACACACGCACGCACGCACGCACGCACGCACGCACGCACCCACACACACACACACACACACACACACACAAACACGCACGCACGCTTTATTGAAGATAACGAACTTGAGAAAATGTTGGATATTGTTAGGTGATGCTCTGGTTTAATAATCATCACTAAAAACCCATGCTTGATGGAAACATTTGTATGTGTTTTGTAATTTTTCTGGCAAAAACAATCTTTGAAATTGGGTGTTGGGCTGCCATAATGACGTGATATGAAGAATTCAAAACGACAGTTAAGTCTTGCATGCTTTTTCAGACAGTTGTGACTGATTGCAGTTCGAATACTGTTTAACACAAAAGCACTGTCAAATGTTTCTCTAAACCATTTTGTTCACTTGCACAGTTTAGGGTAATGTCGGTTCAGTGTTGTGTGTGGCTGGTTCATACCCTGCTGGAGTTCCTTATGTAAACACTACATGTTGTGTGCACACACATTGATTCCATTTCATGTTTACTATATATATATATATATATATATATATATATATATATATATATATATATATATATATATATATATATATAATTTATAATTAAATGATAAATATAGTTTATTGCTTATATTAAGGACTCTTTAAGCACACCTGTTAGTGACGCCATGAAGCTAGTTTCATCACAATTTACGCATACGTACCTACCTACACAACAACACACACCTATGAAAATATGCGGCTAGCGACGCAGCCTGCCATAGCGTACATAAGGACCTGGAGAGCTGCACATTTTTCGGATCTCGGCCGTCGGGTGCGGATATCGGGTTCAAAGGCGACCCGTGTGACCTGACTGCCGTTTGATGCACGGCGAACATCAATTACACGACAGCGGCCATCGTAACCTGACATCGCTCGCAGTTTCCTGGGTCCTGTACCGCGCGTCTCGTAGTGTGTATCACAGTTACGGAGCAGTGGTGTGGTCGTGTTCTTCCCGTCCATTCATCACGCCGTCGCTGTCTCTCCTCACCGATTCAGTTTTTACGCAGGCAGTCAGGAACCAGGGTCGGGATATTGAGCGAGTCTGGTGCCCGCTCCGTCGAGGATTGGCTAGTCACGGCCCACTCGTCGGGTGGGGAAAGTTCGCCACACGTACACGACGTCCGCTAACTGAGTGTGGCGTTGTGCTCATGTCAGATCGCTGCAGCTGTTTCGTTTGTGTATTGAAACATGTTATCTTGTTTTCAGAAACAGTTACGCAGGTATTCAGAATAGAGAAACGGTCTTCTCAGTTGACGTTTCCTTGTTATATTTTGTTGAAAGTCACATTTGATATAATCACTCAGTTGCATGGCCAAGTGGACTTCATAATTTATCTGCGGAGCAAGTCTGGTAACATTCGTGTGGGCGCGGAATTTCCCCTCTCAAAATTCAGAGTAATTGTACTAAAACAAAAATTTCTAAGTAACATTGGACACCATTTAATTACATAACTGGAACTGATTTAGAATATAAATTTCACTGCTTAAATCAAACGTATGCAAACATCGTTTGAATAATTGTTTTAAGTATGGCACGCCTTGTAACGTCTTTATTTATATATATATATTTATATATATATATATATATATATATATATATATATATATATATATATATCTTTATATATCTTTATATATATCTTATATATATATATATATATATATATATATATATCTTTATATATATCTTTATATATATATATCTATATATATATATATATATATATATATATATATATATATATAAAGATATATATATATATATATATATATATATAGATATATATATATATATGTATATGTATATATATATATATGTATATATATATATATATATATATATATATATATATATATATATATATTTATATAAAATAGATAATAAGCAAAAGAAATGTTAGACCCATCAAAAATAATTAAAAGCCACATTCAGTACATTCGAATGAGACGTGTCTTTGTTATGCCAGTATAAGTCATATACGAATATACACCAAATGACAAGAAGCCGTGGTGAGATGACGCTGGCTACGTCGCACACACCAGGGAAGGCCTCTCAGACTGACTGACTTATTCACACATTAAGCACATCGTTGATTTGTGATATATCCTTGCAAGTCAGAGGTAGTACACATGGCTGTAGTATATGGAGTATGAATCTATGTAGTATATGGACTATAATACTATGTAGTATATGGACTATAATACTATGTAGTATATGGACTATAATACTATGTAGTATTTGGACTATAATACTATGTAGTATATGGACTATAATACTATGTAGTATATTGTCTATAATACTATGTAGTATATTGTCTATAATACTTTTGTAGTATTTGGGCTATAATACTTATGTAGTATTTGGACTATAATACTATGTAGTATATAGGGCTATAATACTATGTAGTATATTGGACTATAATACTATGTAGTATATTGACTATAATACTATGTAGTATATGGACTATAATACTATGTAGTATATGGACTATAATACTATGTAGTATATTGACTATATACTATGTAGTATATTGTCTATAATACTATTGTTTTTGTTTTTATTTGGATTCTATAATACTATGTAGTATATAGACTATAATACTATGTAGTATATGGACTATAGTACTATGTAGTATATTGACTATAATACTATGTAGTATATGGACTATAATACTATGTAGTATATTGTCTATAATATTATGTAGTATTTGGACTATAATACTATGTAGTATATAGACTATAATACTATGTAGTATATGGACTATAGTACTATGTAGTATATTGACTATAATACTATGTAGTATATGGACTACAATACTATGTAGTATATGGACTATAATACTATGTAGTATATTGTCTATACTATGTAGTATATTGACTATAATACTATGTAGTATATGGACTATATACTATGTAGTATATGGACTATAATACTATGTAGTATATAGACTATAATACTATGTAGTATATGGACTATAGTACTATGTAGTATATTGACTATAACACTATGTAGTATATTGACTATAATACTATGTAGTATATGGACTATAATACTATGTAGTATATGGACTATAGTACTATGTAGTATATTGACTATAACACTATGTAGTATATTGACTATAATACTATGTAGTATATGGACTATAATACTATGTAGTATATGGACTATACTACTATGTAGTATATTGACTCTAGTACTATGTAGTATATTGTCTATAATATTATGTAGTATTTGGACTATAATACTATGTAGTATATAGACTATAATACTATGTAGTATATGGACTATAGTACTATGTAGTATATTGACTATAATACTATGTAGTATATGGACTATAATACTATGTAGTATATGGACTATAATACTATGTAGTATATGGACTATAATACTATGTAGTATATAGACTATAATACTATGTAGTATATGGACTATAGTACTATGTAGTATATTGACTATAATACTATGTAGTATATGGACTACAATACTATGTAGTATATGGACTATAATACTATGTAGTATATTGTCTATACTATGTAGTATATTGACTATAATACTATGTAGTATATGGACTATTATACTATGTAGTATATGGACTATAATACTATGTAGTATATGGACTATAATACTATGTAGTATATTGTCTATAATACTATGTAGTATTTGGACTATAATACTATGTAGTATTTGGACTATAACACTATGTGGTATATGGACTATAACACTATGTAGTATATGGACTATAATACTATGTAGTATATGGACTATGATACTATGTAGTATATGGACTATAATACTATGTAGTATATGGACTATAATACGATGTAGTATATATTGACTTTAATACTGTGTAGTGTATGGACTATAATACTATGTAGTATAAGGACTATAATACTATGTAGTATATGGACTATAATACGATGTAGTATATATTGACTTTAATACTGTGTAGTGTATGGACTATAATACTATGTAGTATACGGACTATAATACTATGTAGTATATGGACTTTAATACTCTGTAGTATATGGACTATAACTCTATGTAGTATACGGACTATAATACTATGTAGTATATGGACTATAATACTCTGTAGTATATGGACTATAATACTATGTAGTATATGGACTATAACACTATGTAGTATATGTACTATAATACTCTGTAGTATATGGACTATAACACTATGTAGTATATGGACTATAATACTATGTAGTATAAGGACTATAATACTATGTAGTATATGGACTATAACACTATGTAGTATATGGACTATAATACTATGTAGTATATGGACTATAATACTATGTAGTATGTGGACTATAATACTCTGTAGTATGTGGACTATAATACTATGTAGTATGTGGACTATAATACTCTGTAGTATGTGGACTATAATACTATGTAGTATATGGACTATAATACTATGTAGTATATGGACTATAATACTATGTAGTATATGGACTATAATACTATGTAGTATATGGACTATAATACTATGTAGTATATGGACTATAATACTATGTAGTATATGGACTATAATACTATGTAGTATAGGACTATAATACTATGTAGCATATGGACATAATATATGTAGTATAGGACTATGTAGTATATGGACTATAATACTTGATGGACTGTACTGGTATATGGACTATGATACTATGTAGTATATGGACTATAATACTATGTAGTATATGGACTATAATACTATGTAGTATATGGACTATAATACTATGTAGTATATGGACTATAATACTATGTAGTATATGGACTATAATACTATGTAGTATATGGACTATAATACTATGTAGTATATTGTCTATAATACTATGTAGTATTTGGACTATAATACTATGTAGTATATGGACTATAATACTATGTAGTATATGGACTATAACACTATGTAGTATATGGAGTATAATACTATGTAGTATATGGACTATAATACTCTGTAGTAAATGGACTATAATACTATGTATTATATGGACTATAATACTATGTAGTATATGGACTATAATTCTATGTAGTATATGGACTATAATACTGTGTCATATATGGAGTATAATACTATGTAGTATATTGACTATAATACTATGTAGTATATGGACTATAATACTATGTAGTATATGGACTATAATACTATGCCTGTGATGATGTAATCAGCAGCGTCTCGTGGTTCGCAGGGAAGAACTGTGACCATAATTAAAATGGTAAAACGGTAAGTTCTTTATTAGGACAGTGTCCAATCTTCAGATTGTTTAAAGTGCTTTACACTTTACTCCTTGTCAAAGGAACACCGTCTTAACTTCTCTGGGAAGCATTCAGCCACGTTGTCATTACAATTACGCTAATACAATTCGTACCAAATATCCACCACTATCTATAGCCAGTTACTCATTCATACAGCTGAGTGAACTGGACCAATGTAGAGTGAAGAATCTTAACCAAGATTTGACACGGCAGCACATGTTTCGAACCCGGATTATCTTAGACAAAAACACGAAGCTCTACGCACTGTGCCACCGCGCCATTTGCTTCTAGTGTCTTCAAGTCTGATCAGTTACGAATATCAACATTTGCCACTGGCGCCCCGGTAGGAAACCCACCCTCCACCGTCACCGAGACCCGTGTAAACACATCGTGTTCTCTCGCTCTCGAGAACCTAATTCCAGCTGGCGTTTAAAGGCGCTGTAATCGTCTCGGCCGAATACGACCCGCGTCGGGTGTACACAGCGAGTCAACGACGCCATTAAGTTGCGTTATCGATGACATAACCTAGCAGCAGCCCGCTAGCCAGCCCTCGCTAAACGCAATACCACTGAAAAGGACGTGATGATGGGTTTATTGCGCTGCAAAAACTATAGTGTCGTTCTAATGCTGCAAAGATGCTACCGCGGTTTAGTACCGTCTGAGGGAGCTCATTTGACCGCTGAGATCCGTCTAATAATCCAGGAACTTGGCACTGGCGTCGGAATGTAGTGAGTATTCGAGGACTAAGGCTACCCAAAAACCTACTATTGTACCCCCCTTCGAGGCTCTTCCCTATCCCCACTTCGAGGCTCTCTAAAAACTTCCCTGCAGGGAGTAGCCACGACAAGCAACGAGTTGAACTTTGCTTTACATTGTATTAAAAACGTGCGTTTTCAACATCAATGTAACTATTTATTAATTACCTGTTGATTTGAATAATTAGTCCAGTTGTTTTGTGGAAGTATGAATTCAACGCACGAATCATCATTCGGAACTGAGACTGGAGAAGCGTTTGGTATTGTTGGACGCTGAGTGACTTTCTTTATTTCTCTCGCGTCTCTAGTTTATCTTAAGTTACCCACCGTTAGCTGGATATAAGTGATACAATGGACCATGGCATATTTTTTGAGTTCCCCATACCATGTGCTTTACAAATGAGACCTCATATGTTGAGATAAGTTTAGTAGTATTTGATTTAGTGTTAAACTTGATATAAACTTTCAAAAATCGACAAAACAGTCGTCACTGTCTGTGGGTACACTTCGTTAGTCTTGAGTTACGTGTGAAGGAAAACACGCTGGATTAAGAGATTGATAAAGAATGCATTCATAAGAAAATCACTACTTTGTTGGCAGGAAGGATAATTAATTACTATTGTGGGTGTGTACAGAATAAACTGGCTGGCTGATTGGAGTTGTGGAAATGTTATGTAAGTGACACTGACGAGGGAAGGGCATGGCGTCTGAAAACACTGGAAAATGGGGGGAGATGGTAATGAAAATATGTTTGGGGCAGACATATGGTTGTGCTCCCAGTCAAACAGAAACAAGATAAACTTTGGACGCCGCAGCGACTAAGATTTTCCCACAGCATCCCCGTTCCCCCGTCCCCCGTCCCCCGTCCCGTCCCCGTCCCCCGTCCCCCCGTCCCCCGTCCCCCGTCCCCGTCCCCGTCCCCCGTCCACCCGTCCCCCGTCCCCCGTCCCCCGTCCACCCGTCCCCCGTCCCTCGTCCTCCGATGTGTGTCCCGAGCTTAGGCGAGACGAGAAGCCCAACAACCGCGGCGCGAGACAGCGAGGAAGGCGGAGTGATGCTGAAGCTCCGACGGCTCGTGGCCCACAGATGAAATTGGTCCCCGCCTCACTGGTGAGTGCGTGTCGTGGGTAGAGTGGCGAGACGGTGTCGTCCCATTGTAACCATTTGCTACTGCCCGTTATAGCTATTTCCCGGTGTAGCTATTTTTATTCCCGTTATTGCTACTCGTTACGTTGGACAATGTAACTAGTCCCGCTTAGCTAGTTTTTTAATTCTCCATTTCAGCCATTCAGGGTGGGTTAAGGTGGAGGAACATTAACTATTCTAAAATGTACTGGGACATTGTGACATCTGATGAACCAGTGCCTTCACCAGCCATTGTCACATACAATATATTAACACCAACCCAAAAACAGTTACCATGGACAGGTTAGTGGTCAGCCTTCTGCGTGATGTTGGACATTAATTTGTTGAAAGTAGTCTACACTATTCAACTTGACGAAACTACTTGAATAACGTGTCAACATACCACGTTGTCAGTCGTCGGTTCCAAAAGCATTGCCCGTCGTCCCCCGTGGTCGGTGTGTTTGTGTTTGTGTTTGTGTTCCTGCACGCCGCGCTGTGTAGTCGCGTTCCGGGTTAATCCAAAACAAAGTCACTGATAAAGAAGTGAGCGGAAATTTCGTTATGCGACAGTTACGTCATTTCCTATTCCCATCGAACACCGCGCGTCGCAACTGCTCGTCTAGGCGAACGCCACTGACACTAGCATTGGTGATAATGATATTTATATTAGACTGTTAGTTTTGTCATTGTTGCAAATCTGGACATCACGCATGTTACGAACAAAGTACGTAGTTTGTCTAAGTCAACATTTTAACACAGTTAATTTATTCATAAATGCAATGGTACTTAAATATATACTCTCATCATTCCCTATCTAATTGGCCTACTCAAATGGTTAAATTGAGTTGTGATATATTATGTAATGTGTAAACATGTCGGACGAATGTTTCCAAAGATTGCATTTGGTATTCGCGTCTAGTAAAAACAACAGTTATAATAATAATAATAATAATAATAATAATAATAATAATAATAATAATAATAATAATAATAATAATAATAATAAATAATAATAATATTAATAATAATATTAAATAATAATAATAACAATAACAATAACAATAACAATAACAATAACAATAACAATAACAATACAATACAATAGCAATAGCAATAGCAATAGCAATAGCAATAGCAATAGCAATAGCAATAGCAATAACAATACAAAATAACAATAACAATAGCATTAATAATAATAATAATAATAATGAATTAACCTTTGTTGCACCTAAAAAAATGGAAACTAAGCTCAGAAGCGTATCGATACAAAATGGTTAATCGATCTCAGAGTTAATAAATACTTCCAGATGTCAACAGGTGAATTGATAGGCCAGGGATCTGTGGTGAGGAGGTAAAATTATAAAGGTATCTTTTTAAATGATGGCGGAATTTAGCAATGTTTCCAACTGATCTAACACTACAAGGAAACACACTCCAAAGAGAAGGGGCAGCCACATAAAACGTCCTAGACCCAATATTGGTATTGACTTTAGGGACAACAAGTAAATCCGAATTAGTGATCGAAGTCAGATTGTTGAACTAGTCGTGTTTTCATCGTGGCCACAACTAAATGTTGTTGGTCCATCCATAGCTGAGACTGTGCTAGTTTCCACTGCCGGGGCGGATGAATCACAGTCGTCACGTACTTGGTGGTTTCTGCCACTGGGAACTCTGTGCGTCGCAGAGGTTCTTGGTTGGTGTGGAAACGATTGACCTTCAAATGGCTTCACGTCACGGCGCAGAGCTCATCTGTAGTGACAAGAGTTTTCCCACGATTAGTGTCGTGAGTGTAAGTATGACAATTACAGTTCTCAAAAAGACTGAAAGAGGTGGGGGATTAAGATGGGGAGACACAGAGGGAGAGGGGAGAGAGGGAGAAGGAGAGAGAGGGGGAGAGGGACAGACAGAGAAGGAGGAGAAGGAGGAGAGAGATGGAGTGGGGAGAGACAAAGAGACACAGACACAGCACAGCACAGACACAGACACAGACACAGACACAGACACAGACACAGACACAGACACAGACATAGACACAGACACAGACACAGAGAGAGGGAAGCTGGAAGAGTACCAGCCAAGGACACAGGACACGACGCCGGGAGCGGAGAGATCACAGTTCCGACTATAGTGTCATATTGACACAGACATCTTGACCAGACATTCATGAAGCCAAAAGCAAAACGAACAAACAACAAAACAACCACAAACAAACAAGAACACAAACAACCCGGGAGAAGAGAGGGAAGGAAGGGGAAGAGGGAGGAAAGGAGGGGGAGGAGAAAAGGAGAAAAAGAGAGAGAGAGGAGAAGAGAAGAGGAGGAGAGAAGAGAGAAAGAGAGAAGAAGACAGACGACGACAGGCAGAAGCAGACAACAGAAGACAGATAGACAGATAGACAGATAGACAGATAGACAGATTAGACCTCAAAGGTTCCACATACGGCAGACAGATCATCAGAGACAACAGTCCCACGATATCGACACAGAACAGACATACAGGACACACAAAGACGAACAGGGGGGGACAAGAGGGAGAGAAGAGGGAGAGGGGAGAGAGGGAGAAGGAGAGAGAGGGAGAGGAAGAAGAGAGGAGAAGGAGGAGAGAGAGATGGAGTGGGGAGAGACAACAGGACACAGACACAGGCACAGCACAGACACAGACACAGACACAGACACAGACACAGACACAGACACAGACACAGACACAGACACAGACACAGACACAGACACAGAGAGAGGGGGGAGGCTGGGAAGGAGTGACGGAGGGGGAAGGAAGGGAGGGGAGGGAGGGAGGTTCACAGTTCCCTATAGTTGTCATATTGGATCAAGCTTCCGATGCTTGACCAATAACATTCAATGTTTAAATTTGGCGTGGTTCAGTCGCACTCGAACCGAATAAGCCCAAAAACGCAACAACGAATATTGCACTATAGGCCACCCTCTATGTTGGTTTGTAATATTCCTGGCAACTCGGAAGAGTGGTTACCCGTTTATATAAATGAACAGCACAACCTTTATAATATCATATTGTACAACATTATATTCATTCTAATTTGTAACTGAATTGTTAGGCGTGACATTATATACATTCTAATTTGTAACTGAATTGTTAGGCGTGACATTACATACATTCTAATGTGTAACTGAATTGTTAGGCGTGACATTACATACATTATAATTTGTAACTGAATTGTTAGGCGTGACATTATATGCTGTCTAATGTGTAACTGAATTGTTAGGCGTGACATTATATACATTCTAATTTGTAACTGAATTGTTAGGCGTGACATTATATGCTGTCTAATTTGTAACTGAATTGTTAGGCGTGACATTATACGCATTCTAATTTGTAACTGAATTATTAGGCGTGACACTATATGCATTCTAATTTGTAACTGAATTGTTAGGCGTGACATTATATACATTCTAATTTGTAACCTTTCAGCGTTTAAATACTTCGTGTAGGTTTCGGTGGTGTCACGTTACCCCCCTGACCTCACCTAGTCTCCCGGGAGTGGAGTGGATCGCCGCGGCGAGAGACGGCGCGAAAACAGCGCCACGTGCGAGCTGGAACTCGCAAATATTTACGTCTATTCTGGTCTACATTTCGCACAGAATGTTGTGTTCCGCCTTGCGCAGATTAGGCGCCTGATGGCATTTTAGACGGGAACGCTTGACCACGAACTGAAGTGGCCACTTGGTGTACTCTAGTTACGACCTGAACACTCGCTGGACATCGACGATGGTCTGTGCAGTGCGTCGTTACACTCGCTTCAGACCGGACACCGTCAGCCGCTAAGACCACAATTAGTGCATTATCGAAAGAGCCTGTATGAAAATGAAAATAACGTTTTAATGGGATGTCAGATTTTTCGAGCACTTTTACATGGACATGTTCATTCGGTGAATACTGAATGTATTACTACATTATATCTTTTAAAAGGCAGCAATAATATATGTTAGTCGCTCGCTTTTTCGCATTGTCCCGATTTTACATTTTTAAACTAGTCACCAGATTGGGAGGAAATTAATTGGTATCAGGTTTGGATGTATTTTTTCTTCAGAAAATAAATCCTAATTACTATTCTCGATGATATCAAATACATGTAACTAAATATTTGCCAATTTCAAAGTCAACTCGAAAGCTTGACATATAAAGGGACGGTTTCATAAGATAAGGAGCTCTTATGAAAAATTCATCCTTAAACAAAATCCCTTGTTAAATTTAATATTTTTTCAAAACGCAAATATCCATTGCCATATTACCATGAACACTATTTGTGTGTCACACCAGTGACAATGTCACTCTGGCGCGTCACTCATCGTGTTGACAGTTCTCAGGTGTTCAAGATTAAGGATAAACATGGTTTTTAAAGTGCAACATCGGGTTTAAGTGCTGTTAAGGACGTTAGTCGAATGTTCCGCTGATCACAAATTGAAACATGTTTAACTGTTTGATGATTTAGCTCGAAAATGAATTTCGCTACACTGTATTAACTTTTTAGTGACCAGTCATCTCACGGAACGCAAGTGCCTTGTGAGCGGCAACAGTGGCGCCACATTACGGAGTTTGGGTAATCTCGGCTATCTTCTATAGGCTATCTATCGTCAGCGCATGTCACGTAGTTATTATTGTCACAACCAATAGGGATACATGCACGCAAGCCCACGTGGCACACAAAAACGTTACAAATTACCAACGACGTGTTGGAAAATTATAGTGCAAGTCATCACTTAAGCACGCACGCACGCGCACACAGAAACACACACAGAAACACACACACAGAAACACACACACAGAAACACACACACAGAAACACACACACAGAAACACACACGAAACACACAAAGACAAACACACAAACACACACACACACACACACACACACACACCACAACACACACACACACACACACACACACACACATACACACACACACACACACACACACACACACACACACACACACACACACGACATAGACATACACGATATTATTGTTGTAGCAAGACACACTGTCAACAAATTTATCTTGTTGTCACAAGAACTTATAGCAAGACACTACGACATGTTTCATGTACTACCGGCGGCGCGCTGGCGGATCAACTCACACGATATTTTAAGAATACGACATATGTTTTAATAATTACCGGTGTGACTTCCACACCTATTGTTCGGCATATCTGAAGGCAAAATTGCAACAATACGAATAAAAGCAAAACAAACATGGTTAGTTTTAATTAACTTTGTATCTGGTACGTTGATTTGTTCGTATTCTGTTTAGGAGATGCTTGTGGGACATCTTATATACCGCTTGAGAGCACAGCGATTAACACACCAAGCATTACTACGAGGAAAGTTCAGAAGTTGATGCACCATTAGCTAACTTCTTTGATGGTCGTAGGCGTTTAATAAATTCTGCCGGAATCGTGTAGGGCTGATCACCAACGGTAGCCTTCAAGTATCAGCTGCCGATGACTGATTAATAGCGACGCTCTAGATTCGACGGTGGCTGTATTCGTGTCACCGTCGGGGCTCGATGGACACGGAGCCGGGGGCTCAAAGCTGCTGAGGTGATTAAGGTAGCTACGTGAGACGGCCCATTACGGGTACGTGGCTGCAATGACACGACGTGATGGACGAGGCCGCTTTGATTTAGAGCTGCTATTTCGTTCACGGCATTCCGGGCGCACCTTGATGGCTTATCCCCGCATCCCGCGCGCCGCGCGCCGCCGGGAAGGTGTCATTCTGGAGGAACCCTCTCGGGGAGCAGGAAGTGAAATCCGCACGTATGCGCGCGCTCATGCGCACTGACGAATATACACACGCTTGCGCGTGCACACACATACATTCGTAGTGTACATACATTCGTACACACACACATACTTTCTTTACACAAAGTGGTAAAATATTGTACCTTTATAACAAGTAATAATGTACTTCTATATATAGAGCCTCATCCACATAATTCGTCAGGAGCGCTTTACAATGTAAAATTAGCAACATCACACATGAAATCATTAAAGAAACTATGACGCTAAAACATGCAATTACTTACTTACTTATCCTCTTCGTCCACACATAAGGCCACAACAATGCTTCGCCACAAGGTTCTGTCTTTTGCTGAGGCCTGAGCCTCACCCCAGGACAGCCCCATCTCTTTCAGCTCGGCCATTACTGATTGTCGCCATGTCATCTTTGGCCGTCCTCGTTTCCTTTTTCCAGGTGGTGTCCATCTCAGTGCCACTTTGGGGATGCTGTCTTGGGGCATTCGCAGAACATGCCCTAGCCATCTTAGTCGTCTGCGTTTGATTTCGAGGACAGCACTGTTGCAACTCGTCTTCTTATAGAGGTCCACGTTAGAATTTGTTTTGCAATAATTACTACTAAATTAATTCAACTATATTATCTTTAAACTAAATAAGGAAATAGATAAATACATATCACTTATTAAAACAATACCACTATATTATAATAAAATAATATTAATTATAATACAAAATTAATTAAGCTAAATGTGTGTATAAACAATTGTTCATTGTGTGTACTCTGGCGGAAGTATGCTTCCAGTGCAGATAAAACCAGGTAGTGGTGTGGCAGAACTGCGAACGTCTTTCAGGCTTAACTTTATTGTGCTGGGTAAATTTTAGTTATAGTTGTTGTTGAAAAGAGTTAAAGTTAGTTATTCTGTATTGGATGAAAGTTGAACGTATTCATATGCAACGTGTAGTGGAGGAGCGTCAACAATCAGTCTCTTGCCAGAAGTAACTGGAAAGTCAAAGCTTATTGAACAGACAAATGCACGTCAAATAAAACACCACAAAACTGCCACTAAATTATACACGTTAGTCCATCAATGCGTAATTGTTTTTGATAAAACCAAATTTGAGCAAGTTTAAACTTCACAGGTGATGCTGGCTGGATTATTTGCACACCGTGACGTGGCGCCACTATTTGTTTCTAGTCTCGACAACCTTCCCAAGGGGAGCCACCGTTTGTTCTCTTTCTTTCTTTCTTTCTCTCTCTCTTCTCTCTCCGTCTCTGTCTGAACACCTTCTAGTTCTTCCGTTGCCCTTCATCCGTCGCGGGGTGGGTCTGGAGTGTAGGAATTGTAACCACGTGTTCCAGTCTTGCACGTCTTTCCTGGATCCCGCCATCCTCGTCTCAGTTTGCACGAGGAGGACGACTGGGCTGGAGATAGGATAGTTTTGTTAGTGCTCTACAATTTTGTTAATATTAACTTAGTTTTGCTCTACAGTTTTGTTAAGCCTAACTTCAACAACTTTACGACCCATCACAACTGGAACTGTCGAGTCCGGGGGTCATCTCATCGACACTCTAACAAACTCTAAGCCCCGATTATATTCTTTGAAATCAAATTTGCAACACACATGGCATGCCACCATTTTTATTCTGACACGTTTGAGAAGCATACACTGCAGCATCACTCGAATATATACAGCATCTTGTCACTGATAACCCCAAAGCTAACTGTTAACATGGATGAATTAATAAATGAACTACAAACATCAAATGGGCCGATACAGTCACAGCATTTACACCCAGAAATAAACAAACAAACAAATAAAATAAATAACACATATTGACGGGTCATTAACAACTGACACTGAAGTTTTCCTAGAAAGGCAAAAGAAACGAGTCCAATTTGTTTTCATTAAAGGGAGGGTGCCAACTCCTCTGCCTAAATTTGGCAGTGCAGTAATTTGTAACGGGAAGTCTGCTGTCTAAAACGTGGGAAAGTTAAACATCAAAGCATCATGCTGCTCGCCTCGACATTATTGCCCTTATCGATTGTGTTTTGAAACTGGATGTTGTGTTTACCATTTGAACCTACAGCAGGCGGAATTCTTCCAACTGTGAACATGGTTCCAATCTGGCAGGCAGTTAATCTTCAACATGCAAGTTGTAGTCATAAGAACATAATATCAAATGAAATATTAAAATGTAGGAGCCGGCACCTCACTTTAAAGTTCAGCTAACTAATCACACAAGCAAAACAACAAAACTGTCACATATAATACATGTCGTGACCTATAAAAAATATTGTTTCTCTGTTATAAAACACATTGGCCCCAATACATAACTTTGTATGGTTAAATACGCAAGACACGTAGTTTCTTTATAGACCAATTGGAGTAGTTTTTGCATATTCTACTTTTAAGTTTATAGGTAAATGCTTTGCATTTGTAGGTAAATGTCACAACACGAGCAACTGTCAGGCTTCATTAAAGCAGCAGCACAATATGTTGGACAATTAACTTCCAACTCTGAAGTATGTTAAATGTTGAAGTATGTCAAATGTTGAAGTATGTCAAATGTTGTGTTATGTTGTTACTATGTGGTATTATATTATATTATATGTAAAATTTTGCATTATGGGGCCTTTTTCTTGGCAATGGGACTCCTATTGATGGCAAAAACGGTGAGTACTTTGACAATGACATGCACAGTCGCATGAGCCGCGTACTGCTGCACAGTGGCTGGACCGTCTGTGTCTAGTGTATCGCGCAAGATATTGCTGTCATCGTCACAGGAGACTTCACGGACGAGGATGGGATCACCGAGTGTAATCTTGAGGAAATGTGCCATCTCCACTGCCTTCAGTTTCGCGTTCTTCACAGCTATGAGGCTCGCCTGTCGCCTGCAATCATTTATTAGTACAACTGATCATGATGTGTCCTGTCACAGTTGGTCTGGGTATTAAGTTGCGAGGTTTATTATGTCACTAGCCAAAAATATATGTTTATCACTCTACTAACCAGAGACAAACTAACAATTTTGGCACAAGCATAACGGAGAAGCTACAGCTCTTTATGCACATGCACTGTTTATTTTTTCCAGTTCATCTTTAAATTCTTTTATACACCGTTCACATTAGCAAATTTAATCTGGTGTGAAACTGGTTTCGCTCCCGTTGAGCATTCACACTACAAAATCCAAACCGGATCAGTGAATTAAACAGGATTGAACTAATCCACCTCCTTGAGAGGATTTCAAACCGGTTTAGTTTTGAACCAATTCAAATTTCTAATGTGAATAAGGGCATTAATGCCAAGTCACACTAAATGTGACTTAATTAATTCCAGATGTTGGGGCTGGCTTGGTAGATGTGGTCATCAATGAAAAGAACTGCATTAGTTGACAAGAACTACTCCTGCTCAGGCAGGTGCAGTGTGAATGCAACAGGGTATCTGAACCGGATTAATTCAGGCACATTCACTAATCTGGCTCGAAACCTGTTTGTAGTGTGAATGGGGTAATAGACTCCAACTGTCATTAATATCACGCATCTCATGTCTACACCCTGTGTTAACAAATGCCATTTAAACCAGACATGACTGTACATTGCTGGACGAGTTATATTGACACAGGTTTAAATGGATATGATACATGCTTGGCTTTGGATGAAACTGTTACTAAACATACAACGGCATACATAGTTAACAATAATTCACATCTAAACATTATTATTAGCTACAAATTCTTTTATAAAGAAGTATACCTTTGTTTTATAAATTTTTATTGTCCTCTCACCAAGAGGATGCCATTTGAAATGTCCATTGCCGAATGGCCCTTTACCAAACATGACCAGCTATCTCAGTACAGATGGCTTTGTAAATACAAATAGTTGAAGTAATGACGTTACTTGCAATCATTCAAGTTGAATGATTGCAAGTAACGTTGTTACTGTTGCAAGTTCTACTGTGAGTACATAAATGTACTTTAGCCCAGGTCTGTCTCAATATTTACGTACCGGACTGTTTCGATTTTGTGTGGTGTAGAGAAGAATTCTGGGGGAGAAATTCGAACGCTGTGGTCGAGCTTCTCAACGAGAAGATTGCATACATCTTGGCACTTGTAGAAATTGGTGAAGAGAGAAACGATTTGGGCATCGAAGTGGAACATGCCGTCAATCTGCTGCAGGACCTTTGATACTTCTATGTCATCTTTCTGCAAATAACAAACCTCAAAAGTAACATACATTTTATATATCGTAAATGCAATGTTATTAGGAAAACAGCCCATTAAATAAATAACATATATATGGCAAAAAGTTGTAAAAACATAGGAGATATAAATCTAAACCATTGAAATATATAACAAATCCTATCGCAAGAAGTGAAAAATTATATAAAATCATGCCATAGGTATTATTAAAAATAGTTGTCATATATGTACTTTTGCAACAGAACACTGCACTCCTTTTAATAATTAATTTAAACAACTACGAATAATCTTCTACTTAAATGGCCTAAATTATCAGGGCCTTTTCAAACAGGTTTTTACTAACATTTTATGTGTATGTGTTTGGAATGTCATTCTACATCACCTCCAGTACAAAGAAGGGCACAGGAATTGGAACCGCAAAGGCAATTTCTTATGATTTTTCCAAACATATCCCCCCAAATCAGGCGATATAATTTATTCTTGGCAATGCAGATTTTTATTTTTTTTAAATTTACAAAATGTTGCTTATTTAAATTTTGCTTCATCTTTGTGCATTGTACATGCAGTTTATGCCTTTGCGGTTCTGATGCCTGTGGCCAGTGTGGATTGTGCGTAGCTGTGACACTGGCTTGTTTCCACCGACACAATGGAATTACATTGGTGTACAATACAATTTAAAAAAATTATATCTGCCTTCTTTGTACCAGAAGTGACGTAAAATTACATTCCAAACACAACAAAAAAGCTTAGCCTGTAGTGTAATGGGTTTTTCCACATAGCAACCAAGTTTAATTTGAATTTTTTTACTTTTGGACTGGCTTTACTTTTTGTAGTTAGATTGGGATGCAGGCAATACCACCTGTATCGTGTATGCCACTCACACACCACTTGCAGCATACCTTGACACCATGATTATGCATTGCTTGCATAATGTAATCAAGTCTTCTCGTGACACTGCTCTTCACTTCATCAACATCTGTTTTCTCGCTGCTAACAGAAACACATAATCTACATCGATCGGGTGGTAGGAATACTTCCCCAGTCCCAACCACCTGCACTTCGTTTACATGTTTAATGACTGTTCCTGTTGCCGTGTGTTCGTGGTTTCCGTGATTCTGTGCGCTTGATTTTGATGCCAAGGCTGAGCTGGTTAACGACGGCGAGTTTTGTTTCACCGGAATTTTGTACGTTGCCGGTTTGGCAAACATTTTAGCCGCTGGCATTGCATTAATGATGTACAGCCTTCAAAACAAAATAAACGTTGTGCATTGCTGTTGTCTTAGCCACAGAGGCAGGAACATAGCTGCTATTTCAGCCACACCGCACACCTTCTGCGTCTATTTTTGCCCGAACATGTTTACATCCCGTTTTTCCCGAAGTTGCCACCGTAGTGTATTCCATTGGAGCGCACGCCTTGTGTAGTGTAACATAGTTCACGAGTAGCCGATAGGTGGCGACAGCATTTTCACCAGTGTAAAAAATTTCATATTTAACAAGATTGCCACCTAGAGATTCAACTCTAGATGGCAGGTGGACTAGGAAGCCATTTAGCTTATCGAGAGTCCAACCTATCTATCTGTCTTAAGTATATATCTATTTTATTTTTAAATATATTAACACTACTAGCACCTACACAATCAGCTGATAATCTGTTCCATTCGTTTACTGTTCTTTATGAAAATGGAATTTTCTAATATCTAGTCTACACTGCTTCTTTGCTAATGTAACTCCATGTCCTCTAGTCCTTCTCTCTTCCTTGACCGTGAACAAGATATTTCTGTCAATATTTTCATATCCATTCAATATTTTAAACACCTCAATCTGATCTCCTCTCAATCTTCTGGTTTCTAGTGTTGTTAAACCACATTCTTATAAACGCATTTCATAACTAATATTCCTGAGTTTTTGTGTCATTTTGGTTGCTCTCCTTTGTACTCTTTCTAGCATATCAATATCCTTCTTGCGATATGGCCTCCATGCTTGTATACAATACTCTAAATGAGGCCTAACTATTGTTTTATACAGCGGTATTATTAGTTCTTTTTTATACACTATATTTCGCCTAATTAATCTAAGAATTTAGTGTTTGTCAGCACTAATAGTTAACCCTAAGTCCTTTTCCTTTAAGGTAGTATTTAGTACAGTACCACCCATTGTATATTGTGCATCTTCATTCCCATGTCCTGTGTGGAGGCACTTATACTTTCCAAAAATAAACAGCATTTGCCATTTCTCAGACCATTCTGTCAACTTATTAAGATCATCTTGTAAATACTGTCTATCTGCATCACTTGTAATTTCCCTAAACATTTTTGTGTCGTCCGCACCTTGCTTGTTATGTCATCATCCAAATCATTGTATATATATATATATATATATATATATATATATATATATATATATATATATTAAGAATAAAATATGTCCCAGTACTGATCCCTGCGGTACTCCGCTCAAAACCGATTTCCAGTTTGAAACCTCCCCATCAACTACTACTCTTTGTCTTCTACCAATAAGCCAATTTTCTATCCAGTTAATCATACCATTTCCTATGTCATGGGCCTTTAATTTAAGTAGTAGTCTTTGGTGTGACACTTTGTAAAAGGCTTTTTTTAAATCTAAGTAGATTATATCTACCGGTGACCCCTCTATAGGATTATCGAGCTGGGTACTGAGACAAACGGGGCGTGTGAGTGCAAATATTTAGTAGATTGTTCTGCTGGTTTTCTGGGAGGCTATCTTGAGTAGCTCAGGAGATAGGTATATGTAAACGAGGCCGTGCATGGCTTTTTACAGTGAGTTTAAGTTTTTTTAGATTCCGCAGTTCTGCCATAGCTGATGCGCTGGCAGTGGGGCTGAAATTTAGCAAGATACAGCGGGCTGCGCGCCTCCAGACTCTGGGACTGGTCGGGCAAGGCCAGTGAAGCAGTGAATCTAGACGGAGCTGGAAAACATCGTTTCAGATTTCTTTAGGCAAACGCGCTGAGTCTGTTTGCCTTTGCAGCTGCATGTGTTACTGGTTTGTATCAGTGAAGTGTCTCTGTGAGTTCGATGCCCAAGTACTTGACACTTCGACTTCCTACAGAGTGTGGCTATGGAAAGAGTAGTTAATAATAATAAGAAGAAGAACAAGAAGAAGATGAGAGAAATGAAGATTTATATGGCGCCATGAATCTACATAAAATCCAAAATACGAGCTAGGTGACCTGTTATATAGGGTCACACTGTGTGCTATAGAAGCTTGCAGCAGACACACGTTAGTGATGTACCGCTCTAGTCGCTTGCTGCATGTTTCCATATCGCTGGGATTTGTCCTTTGGTTAGTAATCTGTTGAACAGTAGGATCAAGGCTGGGGCAAGTTCCATGGCAATTTCCTTAAGGAGACGCCATGGAATGTTGTACCGTCCTGCAGCTGTCCTGTGTGTGAAATTGGACAGTAGTTTGAAGACACCGTTTTCTCCAATCGAAATTTCCGGCACTGTATGGTGGGAGGTGTTCCCCAGTTGTGGTCTGTTGCCAATGTCCACTGTAGTGAAAGCTGTCTGCCTTCATCTTGCTATCACCGAATGTGAGCTCATTCCTTCGAGTGGGGACGCTCCAGGTGTGTCGGTTTGTTTGTGATCAACTATCACTGACTGTTCGATGAATCTTCCCTACTAAGGTGACTGACATACAACTGGTAGCATTGCCTGTTGATATACTCAAATAGTATAGGGGGCTTACTTACTAACTGTTGATACATTCAAGTAGTATAGGGGGTTTACTTAGTAACTGTTGATACATTCAACTAGTATAGGGGGCTTACTTACTAACAGTTGATACATTCAAGTAGTATAGGGGGCTTACGTACAAACAGTTGATACATTCAAGTAGTATAGGGGGCTTACGTACAAACAGTTGATACATTCAATTAGTATAGGGGGCTTACGTACAAACAGTTGATACATTCAAGTAGTATAGGGGGCTTACTTACTAACTGTTGATACATTCAAGTAGTATAGGGGGCTTACGTACAAACAGTTGATACATTCAAGTAGTATAGGGGGCTTACGTACAAACAGTTGATACATTCAAGTAGTATAGGGGGCTTACTTACAAACAGTTGATACATTCAAGTAGTATAGAGGGCTTACGTACAAACAGTTGATACACTCAATTAGTATAGGGGGTTTACTTACAAACTGTTGACACATTCAAGTAGTATAGGGGGCTTACGTACAAACAGTTGATACATTCAAGTAGTATAGGGGGCTTACTTACAAACTGTTGATACATTCAAGTAGTGTAGGGGGCTTACTTTCAAACAGTTGATACATTCAAGTAGTATAGGGGGCTTACGTACAAACAGTTGATACATTCAAGTAGTATAGGGGGCTTACGTACAAACAGTTGATACATTCAAGTAGTATAGGGGGATTAGGTAATAACTGTTGATACATTCAAGTAGCATAGGGGGATTAGGTAATAACTGTTGATACATTCAAGTAGCATAGGGGGATTAGGTAATAACTGTTGATACATTCAAGTAGCATAGGGGGATTAGATAATAACTGTTGATACATTCAAGTAGGATAGGGGGCTTAATTACTAACTCTTGATACATTCAAATAGTATAAGGGGCTTACATACTAATTGGTCCCGCAACCGGTCTAGGTCGTAGGGGCGCTGAATTAACGATTCGATTGAAACAATTACGATTGGGTGTCGTAGCCAGGGTTTCTCCGAAAATCTTCTCATTTAGTATTTTAACGTTGTCTCTTCGTCTCTTGCTCCGCCTCCCATCCTCGTTTCTCTGGCGTTGTTCCTTGACACACAGACACACAGACACACAGACACACAGACACACAGACACACAGACACACAGACACACAGACACACAGACACACATACACACATACACACAGACACACAGACACACAGACACACAGACACACAGACACACAGACACACAGACACACAGACACACAGACACACAGACACACAGACACACAGACACACAGACACACAGACACACAGACACACAGACACACAGACACACAGACACAAGACACAGACACACAGACACACAGACACACAGACACACAGACACACAGACACACAGACACACACAGACACACATACACACACAACACACAGACACACAGACACACAGACACACAGACACACACAGCACACACATACACACACACACACACACACACACACAACACACACACACACACAGACACACACAGACACACACAGACACACACAGACACACACAGACACACACAGAAACACACAGACACACACAGACACACGCAGAGACACACGCAGAGACACACGCAGAGACACACGCAGAGACACGCAGACACACAGACACACACGACACACACAGACACACGACACACAGACACACAGACACACAGACACACAGACACACAGACACACAGACACACAGACACACAGACACACAGACACACAGACACACAGACACACAGACACACAGACACACAGACACACAGACACACAGACACACAGACACACTACACACATACACACATACACACACAGACACACACATACACACACAGACACACACAGACACACACAGAAACACACAGACACACACAGAGACACACAGAGACACAGACACACAGAGACACAGACACACAGACACACAGACACACACAGAGACACACACAGAGACACACACAGAGACACACACAGAGACACACACAGAGACACACACACAGAACACAGACACACAGACACACAGACACACAGACACACAGACACACAGACACACAGACACACAGACACACACAGACACACACAGACACACACACACACACACACACACACACACACACACACACACACACACACACACACACAAGACACACAGAGACACACACAGACACACAGACACACACA
>JAODUO010000289.1:197500-215000 GCA_025642075.2 Ridgeia piscesae
ACATTAGACCAGGAAACGTGCGACGTTTCATAAATCTATCAAAACATGCTTTTTAATGTCATCAATTTCTTATAATTCTTTACGGAATTATTGTTGTTGTTGTTTGTTTGTTGTTTTTGTTTATTGTTGTTGTTGTTGCTGTTGTTGTTGTTGTTGTTGTTGTTGTTGTTTGTTAGTTGTTTTTGTTTATTGTTGTTGTTGTTGTTGTCACCCACCGACATAGTTCCCGTGTTCATCTTCGATTACTTTCGGTAGTTCAACCGCAGTCCACGACAAACGGAAGCCGGAACTGCCGTATTCGTTGTCGTCCGCCTTGAAGCGAACCACAATCCTACAGCACAAAACGTAGCCTCCGTTGTAATAGTTGCAACGTTTCGAAAAGTCTCTATAATCATGAAACACACACTTCAACGATCCTAAGGCCCAAATGCATTCTATCTGCAAAGACAGACTTCTTCGTTGAGGGTGGTATTTGTGACGTGCGCAAAAGTTTGTTCTCGTAGTCATTTAGAAACTCACCATTAAGATTTGTTGTTTATAAAAGTGCATCCCAACTAAATCAGCATAACATATATTATATATTATATATATATATATATATATATATATATATATATATATATATATATATAACATAACATATCAATTCGATGTTTTTAAGGCACCTCTCAACTAATTTAGCATATCGCCAACGGGGTTCTTTGATGGCCGCTGAAGTACGCATTTATAATATGCAAAAATTGTTAAAGAAGACTTTTCAGATGGTCAATAAAATAATGCGTGACTTTTTAAGATGATCGAACAAAATGTACTCTGGTTTTAAATCAGTGTAAATTGAGATCATATGAACAACCTCATGTAAACTGGGAATAGCTCGAATTTTTTTGTCCTTTTTGCACAATGCAGATTTGTCCCGGTCATAAATAGCTATCAAAAAATAATAAAATGAATATTTGCTTTAAGTCAGCAAGCATGTCATGTTCGACGCAGTGGCTGATGGGAAAGTTATACTGTTTTTTTCGGGAAATTATAAAATAAACCGACGACAAGGAACAGCTTTAATTAGTACAACGATGAGGTTATGTTAACACGACCTAGGGTATGTCGCTAATTAGTGCAATGCCTTACTTGTAAGTCATAGGACACACAACTTTATCAATGTTATTTATTGCATGTGCCTGTTGCGAACTGATCACTTACCTGAATGTGTTTGATTTAAACTCTTTGAACCCAGGCTCGTAGAAGTATTGCTGACCACACAACTTTTTGACGGGATCGGCAGTTGGACTAGCAAAGCCATTGTAGAGAGACACGTAAGACGTACCGCAATGCACTGTCAAACACACGCACAAACACACGTAAGACGTACGACGATGCACTGTCAAACACACGCACAAACACACGTAAGACGTACGACGATGCACTGTCAAACACACGCACAAACACATGTGAGATGTACCGCAGAGCACTGTCAAATGTACGCACAAACACATGTGAGACGTACCGCAATGCACTATCAAACACACGCACAAACACATGTGAGACGTACCACTGAGCACTGTCAAATATACGCACAAACACACATGAGACGTACCGCTGAGCACTGTCAAATATACGCACAAACACATGTGAGATGTACCGCTGAGCACTGTCAAACACACGCACAAATACATGTGAGACGTACCACTGAGCACTGTCAAATATACGCACAAACACACATGAGACGTACCGCAGAGCACTGTCAAATATACGCACAAACACATGTGAGACGTACCGCAGAGCACTGTCAAATATACGCACAAACACATGTGAGACGTACCGCAGAGCACTGTCAAATATACGCACAAACACATGTGAGACGTACCGCAGAGCACTGTCAAATATACGCACAAACACATGTGAGACGTACCGCTGAGCACTGTCAAACACACGCACAAACACATGTGAGACGTACCGCAGAGCACTGTCAAATATACGCACAAACACATGTGAGACGTACCGCAGAGCACTGTCAAATATACGCACAAACACATGTGAGACGTACCGCAGAGCACTGTCAAACACACGCACAAACACATGTGAGATGTACCGCTGAGCACTGTCAAACACACGCACAAACACATGTGAGATGTACCGCTGAGCACTGTCAAACACACGCACAAACACACATGAGACGTACCGCAGTGCACTGTCAAATATACGCACAAACACACGTGAGACGTACCGCAGTGCACTGTCAAATATACGCACAAACACACGTGAGACGTACCGCAGAGCACTGTCAAATATACGCACAAACACACGTGAGACGTACCGCAGTGCACTGTCAAATATACGCACAAACACACGTGAGACGTACCGCAGTGCACTGTCAAATATACGCACAAACACACGTGAGACGTACCGCAGAGCACTGTCAAATATACGCACAAACACATGTGAGACGTACCGCAGAGCACTGTCAAACACACGCACAAACACATGTGAGATGTACCGCTGAGCACTGTCAAACACACGCACAAACACATGTGAGACGTACCGCAGAGCACTGTCAAATATACGCACAAACACATGTGAGACGTACCGCAGAGCACTGTCAAATATACGCACAAACACATGTGAGACGTACCGCTGAGCACTGTCAAACACACGCACAAACACATGTGAGACGTACCGCAGAGCACTGTCAAATATACGCACAAACACATGTGAGACGTACCGCAGAGCACTGTCAAATATACGCACAAACACACGTGAGACGTACCGCAGTGCACTGTCAAATATACGCACAAACACACGTGAGACGTACCGCAGTGCACTGTCAAATATACGCACAAACACATGTGAGACGTACCGCAGAGCACTGTCAAATATACGCACAAACACATGTGAGACGTACCGCAGAGCACTGTCAAACACACGCACAAACACATGTGAGATGTACCGCTGAGCACTGTCAAATATACGCACAAACACATGTGAGACGTGCCGCAGAGCACTGTCAAATATACGCACAAACACATGTGAGACGTACCGCAGAGCACTGTCAAACACACGCACAAACACATGTGAGACGTACCGCAGAGCACGGTCAAACACAACCATAAAAACATGCAAGAGATTCGCAATGCAACGTGAAATACTTGCACAAACACACGTAAGAGCATTGTCAAACACATCTTATCAAAGTTAACTATTGCATAATTAAACATGGTAACATATGGTTAATTTGATGGAAGTAAGAATTAACATATAACAAAGCTAACAAATAATTAATACGAAACATTCGTAGACTAACGACAACAGTAACATCAACATATTTCGCTTGATTACCGCGCACCTTTGGGAATCTAAGACATTTTAGTCAATGTAAATATTCATTTAATCATTAATCAAAATGCCGTAGGGGTAGTTATCACTTTTCAAGAACGATAGCGGGATATATATTTGTCAAACTTGACCTACTTTGTATATGTTCAGTCAAGCTATTTGTGAATTTGATGTTGTTCGTCTACAGAAAAGGTTCTACAGAAGCTAGAAACAACCCATTGTGGAACCCGTAACGATGCAAGAAGTCGGTAAAGGAGAAGACAGTACCATGTAACCAGCCATTCTAAGGTGAGACACTTCCTACTTCCTACTTCCTACTCAGCGCACACCAGCACAAGTCAAACACACGTTGCACTGACTACTTAACGAGGTCAATCGAGATTTTATTTGAGTACACGAGCGCCGTGGCTCAGGGGTAGGGCGTCGGACTCTCGACTACGAGAACCCGGGTTCAAATCCTGTGCTGCGGTGTTAACACCTTGGGCAAGTTTTTTCACTCTATATTGCTCCAGTCCACTCAGCTGTATAAATGAGTACCTGGCTATAGACAAGTGGTGGATATATGTACGAGCAGCCTTCGCGCATTAATTGTTGCACATGGCTGGATGCTTCCCAGAGAGGTTGAGATGGTGTTTGATTGAACAGGTCTGCCAGGGAAGTAATGTGTAAAGCGCTTTGAGCAATCCCGAGGATTGGATACTGCGCTATATAAGAACTCGCATTTACTTTTTTTACATGTATTTTCTAAACCTGTCTTTTGTTGTCAAGGCCGCTGACGTGAATTCATATAAAAGGAGCGGAACGTACCACTTTGTCCCATGTCTAGTGTCATGAAATTGATGAGAACCTTCTGGTCGTATCCGACACGTATCATCCACGTGCACTCTATGTTTGCAGGGTAGGGGTCAGGGAACCCCGGAGAGGTCAACTCCCCACCGACCCCGGTGACGAATTCAGATCCACAATGCGGACTTGACTGCGGAAACGGCTGCCATCCTGAAAAGGATCAACGTTAGTAGTCTTACAGGATTGCAATTCAACGATTTATTACCGGATGGTCGACGGGACAAAGACATCTTCAATTTATCAAGTATCCAACCTTTCTGTTATATTTGCTGAGCATACCCTTTTATATCGTGTTCTCGCGTTCTTTTTGCTTTCATAAGTGAGACACAAATACCTCTATAATCAGTTGATACCTGTGTATTTTATACCCTTTTCTAAGACGTGGGTGTCTTTCTTGCGTCATAACCTCAAATCTTGTATTTAAATTAGTCGTAACCATTGTCATATATGTATGTATGTATGTATGTATGTATGTATGTATGTATGTATGTATGTATGTATGTATGTATGTATGTATGTATGTATGTATGTATGTATGTATGTATGTATGTATGTATGTATGTATGTATGTATGTATGTATGTATGTATGTATGTATGTATGTATGTATGTATGTATGTATGTATGTATGTATGTATGATGCATGCATGATATGTATGTATGTATGTATGTATGTATGTATGTATGTATGTATGTATGTATGATATAGTATGTATATACAATATATATATATATATATATAAGATAAATAAAGGGAGAAATAATATTATAAAGATATATATTATATATATATATATATATATATACTTTATATATATATATTATATATATATATATATATATATATATATATATATATATATATATATATATATATATATATATATATATATATATATATATTTTATATTTTTATATTATATTATGTTATTTTGATTTTTTCTTACGAATCTGATAATCATCTACATACACCATCCAACACCGTTACGGACTTTTCCCATCAGCACAAGTTATTATCAAGTGGTGCTTTGTGTACGTGCCACGTGGTGACTACAGGAATCGAACACATTCTGTCTTCCCACGAAGAGGCAGCGTGCATTATCCCTCCGTACAGAACTTATAATATGTGTGTTAAATCTGAGATCAATGTGAACGGGTTTGCCTAAAGAAAACACGTTGCTGCGATGGATTCATATAAATGAACGACGCCGTTTATTGGATATATCAACATATCAACGTGGCCTATCCTTGCTTTGTCATCTCTGGTTACACTGTCTACACAGTCTCGAGAGAAACAAAACGACCGCAGGATCTGAGGCGTCTCAAGAACGCGGCAAACGACAGATTTCCGAAGGTGGTTATCTCAGAAAACCCCCAGTGTTTACACTACGTTCTAAATATGTTCAGTCGGAACATTATGTTGACGCATGGATGGTAAAACAATCGGACATATTCGGGGAAGACTAAAATCGAAACTATCTGTTAAAAACGTTTCAGTAGTTTTTGTAGATAAATATTTTGTATAGTGCCGTTGCACATTTTACATGTATATTAACTCAACCAAACAGGAATAAATTTTGTTTTTTGCGTTGCGTTGCGTTGTTAATACAATCTACCATGTTGGCATTAGTACGATTCACACGTATACTAGAAAAACAAATACTACTGAATGCTGCCAAGACAAGCGAAAGACTATTGATCAGCGTCTGACATAATCTTGTATGTAATTTGAAGCTGAACTCATGTGTTCCATAACAATGCAATTCCATTTGTAAAACAACTGAAATTAAATTCAATATATTCCTGTTGAAATGTCTGATTATACAGTGTAACATTGTTATTAATTAGTTTACTCATTGCCTATGTAACGAGTTGCTTGCTATTGATTTATAGCTCGAAATAGATACGGAATATTGTGTTAATAAAACGACAGCTGATTGTAAACATCCTTCCTATACTTTAGGGAAATTGCCAAACACATAATGGTACACATTAATATCACCAAACACATTCACTGCGTAGATTGGTGTACGTGCGAGCGTGAGTGTGGTGTGTGTACGTTTTTGCTTGTGCGTATGTACGTGTATGTGTAGTGTGTGTGTGTGTGTGTGTGTGTGTGTGTGTGTGTGTGTGTGTGTGTGTGTGTGTGTGTGTGTGTGTGTGTGTGTGTGTGTGTGTGTGTGTGTGTGTGTGTGTGTGCGTGAGTTCGTGCATGCGTGCGTTTATGCCTTGGCGTGCACGCTTATGTGGGTGTTTCTGTTTGTGTCTTTGGGCGTGTGTTCCGTGTGAATGTTGTCGTCAATACACGCAGCTTTTCACGTCATTTAAACACATCGCGTTTTGCAATGTTTTACGCAGCCCGGCTAATCCGTTTTACATCCACACTCTTTTTATGGGCGCACGCATATAAAAGTAAAACAGAAATACTGTTATTGCAAAAATAAGTTTAGGCCAACTGACATTGAATTGAGACTAGTACTCTAATACCGATGGATAATATCGCGACTATTTGGCATACATCCTTTGCGAGTCTTATCATTGACGTGTTAGAATATGTCCCAATAAACTGTACAACTACGTTGTGGTAACGTTCCCTCAAATCCGAAATAGACAACGGCAGTGTGGGGACGTGAAAGGAAAACTATTGAGTGAAGGATGAAATATTTCAGCTGCGTTTGTTTGATATATTTCTCACGATATATGCAAAACTATACTGCAAGTGTTTTGTTCAGCGCGATAATTTCTTATACATCTAAACATTTATGGATTGAAATACAGACACACGCACACACGGCACACGGCACACGGCACACGGCACACGGCACACGGCACACGGCACACGGCACACGGCACACGGCACACGGCACACGGCACACGGCACACGGCACACGGCACACGGCACACGGCACACGGCACACGGACACACACACACACACACACACACACACACACACACACACACACACACACACAACACACACACACACACACACACACACACACACACACACACACACACACACACACACACACACACACACACACACACACACACACACACACACACACACACACGCACGCATGCGCACCAAACATACACAAGCACATGTACGCAGCACACTCACAAAACACACGCACGCACGCGCGCTCATGTTGTTCAGCATAAAACTATAATATTAGATTCCTTTTTATATACATACTTTCGTCGATGAATTCGTAAGTGCCAAGGAATCCGACGTGTTTCTGGTCAGCGAACGTTGATTTAAAGACGAGTTCGATGCGTTGATGAACGGAGATGATGGGTTGAGGCAAATTCTGGTCGCACAGTCTATTCAGAAGTTGTTTCATATTGGTGATGTCAATCGTAAAAATGTCGACGTAGTCGAATAGACACCTGCAAATATATTACGTAAAGTAATGTAATGAATTACCTATAATAACGTGTTCATGTTAATGGTAATCGTAATTAAGAAATAGAAATGCAACGCGCGAACAACAAACGTGCACCTTTTAATAAGTTAAATTGCATAGTATTTGTTCATGGCGAAGTATAAAGGTAACTTAAAATGCATCGAGTAATTAAGCTGTAGTATGTTTAAGTATTAATAGACTGCTTCCGTATATTGACACAAATATTAGTTTGTGTATGAATAATTTATAATTCGAATTTCTGCACATTCTACCGATATCACTTCTGGCTGGCTGTTTCTTGCCAACACTTTTGAGACAGATGGCGACATTTCGCACACATAAGACACGATCTCCTCACGGTTTTAAATCACGCTGAAAGGGACAATATTTCTCGTGATAACATTTTTAGTAGTGCATCTTCAGTCCAACATTACATTTCATAATTGCACATTGCGGTGGTTGCACGGGCTTAGCAACAGAGCGGGAGTCTACATTCAACAACAAAGCACGTGTGTTGTGATACTCATATGTACTAGCCAGTTTAAGCAGCGATAATGTTGAAACGTGGTACACTTTTCAGGAACAAAAGACGGCGATTGCTGCTGGAGAACAGTGGACGGAAAACACATAAAATAAAGCTGCAGCAATACAGGACCTAAGTGTTACCCCACGTAGACCTACAAAGAAACCAGGAAGCAGAACAACATACGGACGGCACCCTGCTGTGTGCATGTTAAATACACCAGACAATGGACGACGATATGAACTTTTGAGATGCGCGGATGTAGCGGAGGCCACCTTACTCTTAGCAACGTATCCCACTGGTTGACCATGTATCTAAGACAAAGTTCACGCACACATTTCTATAATGAACTCCGTCGTAATTTTGTAATTGGGACAAAGCTGGGTCTGCGTGCTTGCTTGAGTGGTGCGCCTACGCAACGTGCACGACTTTTGAAAGTGCCCCGATTTTCGTGCCGCTGGCGCCTGCGAGATCAGATTGCAGTCTTATAAAATCCAATTAAATCTACTATGCACTTTAATGGATTCCGCGCCGCCATCAGATGTCGTGGTGTGCGTCGTTCGTGAGCTACTCTCAGTGCCTCCTTCTCACGGATCGTGTCGTCGATCCTCGCAGCATTCTACGTAATTGCTTCTTAATCGCAAGAATGCCATCATCGCGACGACAGAACGTGCTTGCACTCGACTTCATGTACAGAGGCTGGAGTCCCGAACACGGAATCACATGCAAAGGCAGCGCTGTGACACGGCGGCGTCGCGTGTGAAAAGATCGCGAGCTTGATCCTTCGTCGTGCCAGCCGATGTGTGAAATTTCCATTAGCTCGGTAAGCGTGTAAGCTTCTTTGGCCCGCGTCGGGACGACGAGTTACGGGGAAAACGCGAGCCTTTTAGACAGACGTAAGCCAATTAAACACGTACCACGTGCACCTTGGGCTCACATGGGCCGATAATCTCCAGATCTTCCTTTGTCGGTCTACTTTACTGAAGTACGTGATGTACGCGTTTTATATGTAGGCCTACTCACGTTGTCGCCATACTCATATTCGTCTTTTTTGTTTAGGAGGAGGCTGGAATGTGACGAGCAAGAGTAGTGTTATATAGTTGTATATTTTATGTTGTTCTGCAGAGAAGAATAACCCACCAATATATATATATATATATATATATATATATATATATATATATATATATATATATATATATGGTGTGTGTATTACAGGTGGACTTGAAATAGTCCAGGGACTTAGTTGCCACTATCTGTCACTGTACATAATACACAAAAGTGTATATGTATGCATGCATGTATGTGTACGTATGTGTATGTGTTTGTATGTTTTTTTCTGTTTGTGACGTGACGGTGAAGGTGGGTTGTTTTGGCCAGTGTCAATCGAATAGCGAGACAAACGGAAGGGCGACGCGTGCAGGCAGGCAGGCAGGCAGGCAGGCAGGCAGGCAGGCAGGCAGGCAGGCAGGCAGGCAGGCAGGCAGGCAGGCAGGCAGGCAGGCAGGCAGGCAGGCAGGCAGGCAGGCAGGCAGGCAGGCAGGCAGGCAGGCAGGCAGGCAGGCAGGCAGGCAGGCAGGCAGGCAGGCAGGCAGGCAGGCAGGCAGGCAGGCAGCAGGCAGGCAGGCAGGCAGGCAGGCAGGCAGGCAGGCAGGCAGGCAGGCAGGCAGGCAGGCAGGCAGGCAGGCAGGCAGGCAGGCAGGCAGGCAGGCAGGCAGGCAGGCAGGCAGCAGGCAGCCAGCCAGCACAGGCAGGCAGGCAGGCAAACAGACAGACAGACAGACAGACAGACAGACAGACAGACAGACAGACAGACAGACAGACAGACAGAAATGCTACTGAACCTCTTTCTCAGACTCTCCAATATAAATTTCATTCCGGCGTCTATGATATTGTTTGTTCGATCATAAGTATTTATTCACCAATACGCTAGTCGGCGCCACTAGCCGGTGTATGGTTTTAAAGCTGATTAATGGCGGTGACTCAATACGTATTGGTGCAGTATCAGTCGCCCTCTCATACATTTACATGAATCCCTGCCCTTGGTAACACACATTCTTCTCCTTCTTAATACAATTTCAGCAGTCATCCGAAAGGTATTTAAACATCGCCAGCTAGATTATACGTAATTGTTTCAATGACGAAAATCAATCACCTTGCGGAATTTGCCTCTTTAAATTGTTATCAACACATAAATTCCCACAGTTACTATTGCATGCATGTTACGTGAGCTATTTTCCCTTTACCTCTGTAATAACACTTTTATGATAAGAGATAATAGTACGTATGCTGCATTCTGCAGGTTATTGGGTCCTCTTGTGGTAATTGTGTAGCGAAAACACGTTATACAAGACATGAACATTTTACAATGTCGTTAGCGTGTCGTCGAGTCTGTGGTTGCCTGTGTAGCAGGGCAGTTACGAGTTTCTGACATCTAAGTCCGCACGCAAACATACATGCTTCATTTCAGTATACGCCAACACGATATAATTGGTTTCGCTGAGATCGAAGTAATCATCATAACACGTTCTGTTCACTCATCAGTGGGTCAATGTTGTAGAACTACCTGGGAATTCGTTATCCGAGTTGTTGAAGTGTGTGTTATTTTTATTCTATTTATGTTCCTCCGTGCGGGTAATGTTCCTCCGTGCGGGTAATGTTCCTCCGTGCGGGTAATGTTCCTCCTGCGGGTAATGTTCCTCCGTGCTGGTAATGTTCCTCCGTGCGGGTAATGTTCCTCCGTGCGGGTAATGTTCCTCCGTGCGGGTAATGTTCCTCCGTGCGGGTAATGTTCCTCCGTGCGGGTAATGTTCCTCCGTGCGGGTAATGTTCCTCCGTGCGGTAATGTTCTCCGTGCGGTAATGTTCCTCCGTGCGGGTAATGTTCCTCCGTGCGGGTAATGTTCCTCCGTGCGGGTAATGTTCCTCCGTGCGGGTAATGTTCCTCCGTGCGTAATGTTCTCCGGCAGTAATGTTCTCCTGCGGGTAATGTCCTCCTGCGGGTAATGTTCCTCCGTGCGGGTAATGTTCCTCCGCGGTAATGTTCCGCGGTAATGTTCCTCCGTGCGGGTAATGTTCCTCCGGCGGGTAATGTTCCTCCGCGAGTAATGTTCCTCGCGGGTAATGTTCCTCCGCGGTAATGTTCCTCCGGCGGTAATGTTCCTCCGGCGGGTAATGTTCCTCCGTGCGGGTAATGTTCCTCCGTGCGGGTAATGCTTCTCCATGCGGGTAATGCTTCTCCATGCGGGTAATGTTCCTCCGTGCAGGTAATGTTCCTCCGTGCAGGTAATGTTCCTCCGTGCGAGTAATGTTCCTCCGTGCGGGTAATGTTCCTCTGTGCGGGTAGTGTTCCTCCGTGCGGGTAATGCTCCTCCGTGCGGGTAATGTTCCTCCGTGCGAGTAATGTTCCTCCGTGCGGGTAATGCTTCTCCATGCGGGTAATGTTCCTCCGTGCGGGTAATGTTCCTCCGTGCGGGTAATGTTCCTCCGTGCGAGTAATGTTCCTCCATGCGGTAATGTTCCTCCGCGGGTAATGTTCCTCCTGCGGTAATGTTCCTCCGTGGGGTAAGTTCTCCGCATGTTCCTCCGTGCGGGTAATGTTCCTCTGCGGGTAATGTTCCTCCGTGCGGGTAATGTTCCTCCGTGCGGGTAATGCTTCTCCATGCGGGTAATGCTTCTCCATGCGGGTAATGTTCCTCTGTCGCAGTGTTCCTCGTGCGGGTAATGCTCCTCCGCGGTAAGTCCTCGGCGTAATGTTCCTCCGCGGTAATGCTTCTCCATGCGGGTAATGTTCCTCCGCGGGTAATGTTCCTCCGTGCGGTAATGTTCCTCCAGCGGTAATGTTCCTCCGTGCGGGTAATGTTCCTCCGGCGGTGTTCTCCGCGGTAAGTCCTCCGCGGTAATGTTCCTCCGCGGTAATGTTCCCCGGCGGTAATGTTCCTCCGTGCGAGTAATGTTCCTCCGTGCGAGTAATGTTCCTCCGTGCGGGTAATGTTCCTCCATGCGAGTAATGTTCCTCCTTGTGTGTAATGTTCCTCCTTGCGAGTAATGTTCCTCCATGCGAGTAATGTTCCTCCGTGCGGGTAATGTTCCTCCGTGTGAGTAATGTTCCTCCATGCGGGTAATGTTCCTCCGTGCGGGTAATGTTCCTCCGTGCGAGTAATGTTCCTTTGTGTGGGTAATGTTCTTCCGTGCGGGTAATGTTCCTCCGTGCGGGTAATGTTCCTCCGTGCGAGTAATGTTCCTTGTGCGAGTAATGTTCCTTTGAATGTTCCCGTGCGGGTAATGCCTCGCGGGTAATGTTCCTCCGTGCGAGTAATGTTCTTGTGAGTAATGTTCCTCCTGCGGGTAATGTTCCTCCGTGCGGGTAATGTTCCTCCGTGCGGTAATGTTCCTCCGTGCGGGTAATGTTCCTCCGTGCGGGTAATGTTCCTCCGTGCGGGTAATGTTCCTCCGTGCGAGTAATGTTCCTCCGTGCGGTAATGTTCCTCCGTGCGGGTAATGTTCCTCCATGCGAGTAATGTTCCTCCTTGTGTGTAATGTTCCTCCGTGCGAGTAATGTTCCTCCATGCGAGTAATGTTCCTCCGTGCGGGTAATGTTCCTCCGTGCGAGTAATGTTCCTCCATGCGGGTAATGTTCCTCCGTGCGGGTAATGTTCCTCCGTGCGAGTAATGTTCCTTTGTGTGGGTAATGTTCTTCCGCGGGTAATGTTCCTCCGGGGTAATGTTCCTCCGTGCGGGTAATGTTCCTCCGTTCTGAAGTTGTGGTTTTCCATAACTTGAAAGAATGTTATTAAAAATAATACACGTGATATGCAAAAAGGTTCCTTCGGAGTTAGAGTGACTAGGCCTATGATCCCCGGCAGCCAACGGCTGGTACTGACAGCGTTTGTCATCGTCTCACGTTCTCAGCTCGTTTATGCACCAATTTGTCATAATTTGTTTATAAAACATTATAAAGCGCCGGCACATATGAGTCTATATTGGAAGTGATGATCCTTTAAATCCTGCTGGACAAGTTGCATTAGTTCGTGGTATAACTTCCCTTATTAGCTTCTTAGGGATGATTTTTGTAGATGAACATCTGATCCGTGGAACGATTCTGCGATAGTTCAATCAGCTATGTTTCTAGGGGTGACAACTCGCAATTTTGCCAAATATCCTTTGATTCGAATTGGCACTGAGTCAGATTATATGTATGTATGTATGTATGTATGTATGTATGTATGTATGTATGTATGTATGTATGTATGTATGTATGTATGTATGTATGTATGTATGTATGTATGTATGTATGTATGTATGTATGTATGTATGTATGTATGTATGTATGTATGTATGTATGTATGTATGTATGTATGTATGTATGTATGTATGTATGTATGTATGTATGTATATATATATATTGAGGCCTTCGCCCAACCACGGGACACTATGGCTGCATGACTATGATGATAATGATGATGATGATGATGATGATGATGATGATGATGATGATGATGATGATGATGATGATGATGATGATGATGATGATGATGATGATGATATACATATATATATATATATATATATATATATATATATGCACGCCCACACAATATGCCTACGTATACTGCATCTCAGTCTAGTGACTATGACCAATACAAGCATTTTCATCAATGTCTGTGCCATGATTACTCAACAATCTGGCGCTGATGAGTTCTTTGGTCAAACGGTGATTGTTTATTGATAAAAAAAACTGATCGCGTGTCGCATGGGTAAAACAGATTTATAGATGAACCGTCAACAGTGGCGATCACGATTGACAATACGAATGGACAGGTTTTGGGCTTTCCATTCATGTATTGCTACAATACTGATAATTACATTACTATTTGCATACATATCGTTATGCCAATAATTTTGAGTAATATTTGAACAATTGTACATTCCCGGGCACAACCCCAGACCAAATGTGAATTTATTTGCTGTACGTGTTGAGTTTTTATTACATCTATAATATCAAGTTATATTGTAAAACAAATATGTGAGTTCAATTCAATATACAATTATACGAAATTTATCTATATATCCCTATACTCATATTTACTAAATAAATTGCATTTGTTATTATGTTTACTAATGGCTTTTTTCATGCTTAATATAATTGGACACTATGCATAGGCATGTTCTTCGAATCATACGTTGAGCAAAATCATTGACGTAGATTCCTATTCAATTCCAATTCACGTGTATTTAATCAACGACCAATTAACATTAAAATCAATGCGTTATCACGTACACCGATTCCAATTCAATTAATTTGATCAATTTAATCTAAACTCAAAATCGACTTCACTGAGGGCCTAACATTATCCCAGTGTTTACAAAGAATATGATTCTATGATCATGTTCTGAAGTGGAGCACATTTGTGAGTTGAGTCTTATGTGAATGTGTTTTTACACATGTGCCCCTTATACTGAGAGGGCATGCTGTGGCTAGCCGTGATCACAAGTACTATTTGTTGAGAGGGTGGACGGCCACCTGCCGATGCCCGGGGATCAATATCTCCTGTGTACTTCGACCAGACTGCAAGCTGATACCAGACTATATTGGTGCACGTTGATTCACTAGTCGCCATGTTTGTTCAGACGATGGCTGTTACAGTTTCTTGGCATGTTCCTTTGTGACAATAAGACATACGTGCTGTGACTGACTCTGATGATTGATCATTTTATTATGTGGGAATGCTATAGCATATTAAACAACTAAACAAATGAAACATAACACAAATATATTAAGGAACGTTGGTGGATAAGGTGTGTATTCTAATAATTTATTACGTTTTTCTTCTAGGGCACATTTCTGTTGAAATGAAATATTATCGGAAAAAAAGTATAATTCGTTGTACGAGTTGCGTACTGTTAGATCGTCTGTCGTTTGAATACAATTTCCAGTCAATCAACATGCTTTGTGCACTATGATGTGTACATTACTTTCCTTAACAGCAAGTGTAATTTGTATACACATTTTACCCATGATACAACGCCGCCAAAGGGAATCATGCAAAACATTACAATATTACACAAACGTTTATTACCCCACGACGATCGTATCGGCCACATCGCAAAAACAACATTTATTCGAATAACACAATAAATGTCAAAACGATGTATATATATATATATATATATATATATATATATATATATATATATCATATATATATATCATATATATATATATATACTACTATATTGTACATGTATATATATATATATATATATATATATATATATATATTATATATATGTACATTTATATGTGTATGTAAACATTATGTATCATTTTGTATGCATACACACACATACATATGCAAGATATAAGTAACTGCTGTTCATGTTGTACATACACTTTATCCAAAGGTGTTATAATGGTACGTTAACTCAGAACTCACTTTGACAGTTTCACCGCTACACTATGACACACTGGAGCACTGGCGTTGGTCACTCACCCTGCCTTGTTGCCTGGCAACAGGTCAAACTCCAGGAAAGACAACTTGATTCGTTCGTCCGGAGTAGCTGTGAAGAAATAGCGGCAGTAGCTTTTGGCAGGATATGGGTCGGGATAGCCTGGGCTGCTGAAGTTACCCCTCTGGCCTATTCCGCTGCTCACGAAGTGATGGTCACAACCTGCGAACAAAGGAGCGACTATTAGATCTTTACTCGATTGTATCAGCATGTGCCAATGGACAGTGACAATAGGGCGTGCAAGTCTCGCGCGCGAAAACGAGGCTGGGGGCAGTTGGGGGCAGGAGGTCCATATACTCCATGTTAACATATAGGACTTTGTTTTGTTTTGGTCGTAATAATCGAACTGTCCCGAAATAGCGTATTTCAGTTATATTGTCCGAAGGATTATTACAAGCAGAAGCAGTGGAACACTTTGCCGGTGACAATGATCACGGAAATCATGAATTTTAATCGATTATTATGGTGGTTGCCATGGCAATAGCGGCAAGTACTTTTGTTTGGCGATCTTGACTAATAACGAAGAGTGCCAGTTTTCGCGCAGTACAACCTGTTTGGGCCAAACGTATACATGTGATATGATTCTGTGCATTTAGATAACTTGTCTGATATAAGTGCTTATCGAAACCACAACGTACAGCAATGAAAAACGCAAATCCCGTAAAAGACACATACAGCCTATAGCATCGTGTCGATTATCTGCACTACGTAAATCGCTATGTGTCTATGATAGTGTGGTAAACTCAATATTAAATCGGACATTTAAGATAAGAAACTTATAACACAAGATATTTATGAACTGATTTTCCTAGTATTCATCAGTCGGAAGTTACAACTGTCATCCATCGTTAGAATATTATTCTTGTGTCCAGTCCCCAATTAGTCTCGCTTAGTCCCCAATAAGCTCCAGTCGCGCGGAGTCACGCCTTGTATCGTGACCCACTTGCAGGCCCTATTGGAGTTAAGACAAGATTGGTCAACATTAAAGAAGACGAACCGCTGTGTGAAGTGTGTGTTTGTTTTTGCCTGTTTTCAAGTGTTCTGAACGTTTTCAAGTGTGTACTGCTACAACGTGAGAATTCGGTATCCTGCCGTTGTCATAGGCAAACACAATGAATAAATAAGTTAATAAAATAAGTATAATAAAAAATTATTAATAACAGTTAAATACAACCTTTATTCGGGTTACACACTACATAAATAAGTTACTAAAATAAATAAATAAATAAAACCAACACAAAACATATGCGAATTCTTTTGAACTATTCACGATGATTAGTGTTTCTCATGAAGTATGTCTTTAATGAAACAAACCATTTGATATCATGACCTAATAACTTTTAAAGTAGCAGACATCGCCAGCAAAACATGTTTATACGGGCATAACGAACTGTCAAGTAACGGTTGACATTTCAATATGTCACACGCATTAACGACGTCATGCAGGCGTCAGACGTCTGCCTTATGCAGTCGGCCAGACAACTTATAAGGCCAAACAATGTGTTAATCCTTAGCGACGATTACCGTTTTAAGCCATGAATCCAGGAACAGCCAAGACCACTAAATGGCCAACTAAATACAATGGCACCGTGGCCGTCACTTCTATTTTAAGTTCACATTTGCATTCTAGATTGGATTAACGGAGATAAGTCATCAATGCATGAAAAAAAATCATTATTTAGAAATATCGAAATTCACTAGTGCTGTCGTTCGCGCGTTCAGGAAAATAGCTTCTCAAATCCAGTCCTGCCAAGGCTATGGCTGGCTAACGAGTGTGCATGCGTGTGTTGTGTGTGTGTGTGTGTGTGTGTGTGTGTGTGTGTGTGTGTGTGTGTGTGTGTGTGTGTGTGTGTGTGTGTGTGTCGGCGCGTGTGATATATATA
>JAODUO010000289.1:217500-222500 GCA_025642075.2 Ridgeia piscesae
AGAGGGAGAGGGAGAGGGAGAGGAGAGAGGAGAGGAGGGGAGAGGGAGAGGGAGAGGGAGAGGGAGAGGGAGAGGGAGAGGAGAGGGAGGGGGAGAGGAGAGGGAGAGGGAGAGGGAGAGGAGAGGGAGAGGGAGAGGGAGAGGAGAGAGAGGCAGAGGAGAGGAGAGGAGAGGGAGAGGGAGAGGGAGAGGGAGAGGGAGAGGGAGAGGGAGAGGGAGAGGGAGAGGGAGAGGGAGAGGGAGAGGGAGAGGGAGAGGGAGAGGGAGAGGGAGAGGGAGAGGGAGAGGGAGAGGGAGAGGGAGAGGGAGAGGGAGACCCTTCAGGAAGTTGCCAACCGGAAGTTAACCGAGTCGTGAAGAAGCGTGAGTTTTGAGTGACACGTGACGTCACATATGGCACGAAGCGCGGGCACAGAATGTAGTCTAATTATTCGCAGGGTATCCCTGCTAGCGATGTGGCCGCCATTCTTTATAACAACAACGATCCGTATTAACTCTTATTCCTATATAGCATTATGATTGATTACTATAATTATTACAAAACGATTGAGCTATAACAACTTGATTTATATTAATTTATCACATCATTACCTCTGTAAAAAGAAAAGAGATTACGTGTGGTTAATACCTGAACTGTTATGAGTTTACAACGCCATTATTCATTCGGAGTATTGATTTCCAGAGCGTCTTTATAGTTTTAGATGTCATTTATTAGGATGAGGAATATCTCCACCGCCACCACCCGGGGCACTGGGCTGTAGTGCTGCTAGAAGCTGCTGCACTCTCAACTCTCAACAATTTACAATACAACCCACACAACAGGACGCTTGTGACATCCAGCACATATTCAACCTACAGTAGTCTCGCGTATTCTTCCATCCACACTCACGTCTCACGTGCAGGTTGACATTTGTTTCACCTCGTGTTTACAGTGACACCCATGCGGCATACGCTAATTTACCGCACGACCTAATTAAACGAAAGGTAGCGTGTATATGATGCAGCACAATAGTAATAAGTCGGTGTCATTCATTCTCCCATGGACCAGTCGCACCACGTACTGCAGACAACGATGGCATGACCTCAAAGCTGGCCTTCCAAGTCGGTGTCCGAAAAATGTTCTTTTATATTTACAGGGCCTGCTTACAAAAAGCAACAGCCATGCTGTAGCCGGTGACCGCACGGAACATCTGAAACAACACACCAGTCGGGTGTGCGTCTTCTGACCACTGTGAGAACGGCCAAGCAGCAAAGGAAAGACGTTCTACCCAATTTCAAAGTCAGTCCGAAGGATCCCGGGGTTCTTGGGTAATGTCGTCGCCAAACGAAACATGTCCACACAACTGTAGTGCGAACTGGAAACGCCCAGTGCACCATTATATCACATCTTCCACATAAAGCTGGAATCGAGTGTCGGTTTCTATGTGAATTCACGAAATTAGGTATGTGACATATTAGGTTTCAATCATCGCGCGTTTGGAGATAACCTACGGACAGGAAGGTGTGAACGTTTGATGCTGGAGTTGATTGACATGGAAAATGTCTCCATTTTCATTGTCATCATCGCTTGATCGCTATGACGCATATTTATCCTATATTTCTTTAAGACATATTTTCCAAAAAAACAACCGAAGCTTATATAAATATATCTACATCAATATTAAAATACGCTATTTCCACACATCCGGCGTTATTGCCGACAATTATCATCGTCTACAATGAAATAGATTGGTTTTAGGCGACTTGACTTTTGAACTTCGAACTGTGATTGCGGCAGATTCGACGAAACTCACTCTCGTTCTCGGGAATTGAAGGGTCCTGCTTCTCCGAACTGCCTTTCCCATCATGCTCCGCGTGTCAGCCCTCAAGCTCACTGTCGTCCTACACAACGTGTTCACGTGTTGCTCGTTGTAGTTGAGAATCAATGAATGGATGGCGACATGCCTTGCAAAAGCATCGGATGTTTTGAAAGGGTCGAGTCTAAGTACATTAACGATGGCAGCCACATCAAAAATAATGACCTACGCAATGGGACCAGTGACTTAGGCGCACAGCCGAAACCTGCGACGCCACGGATTAAGTGAGATTTCATTTCCGCTCTTAGCGTGCCATTAAATTGTGTAGTTTGTTTGTTGATATGTTTAATGTATATATTTTTAATATTCGTCCAAATGTACGCCTAGTTTTGTTCAGCCTTGAGAAGTATCGCTGTTCACAGGAGAACGAGAGTTATCTTGATTTTACAATTTTATATGCGTCAGTTGTTAGTGTTCTGAAAACTGCTAACAATGTTTGTGTATACAAAATGTTAGTTAGATTTAAATACACATGATTGGAGGATGGATCATATTCCCGTTCACAAGTCATTCCAATGTGTGTTCTGGTGGAATCAGCACGATGACCAGTGAAGTCATTCCAATGTGTGTTCTGGTGGAATTAGCACAATGACCAGTGAAGTCATTCCAATGTGTGTTCTGGTGGAATCAGCACGATGACCAGTGAAGTCATTCCAATGTGTGTTCTGGTGGAATTAGCACAATGACCAGTGAAGTCATTCCAATGTGTGTTCTGGTGGAATCAGCTCGATGACCAGTGAAGTCATTCCAATGTGTGTTCTGGTGGAATCAGCACGATGACCAGTGAAGTCATTCCAATGTGTGTTCTGGTGGAATCAGCTCGATGACCAGTGAAGTCATTCCAATGTGTGTTCTGGTGGAATCAGCTCGATGACCAGTGAAGTCATTCCAATGTGTGTTCTGGTGGAATCAGCTCGATGACCAGTGAAGTCATTCCAATGTGTGTTCTGGTGGAATCAGCTCGATGACCAGTGAAGTCATTCCAATGTGTGTTCTGGTGGAATCAGCTCGATGACCAGTGAAGTCATTCCAATGTGTGTTCTGATGGAATCAGCTCGATGACCAGTGAAGCACGGTGACCGAAGACCAAGGGCCGACAGGCGTTCTCGTCTAGAGTGGAACATCTAAGATGTGCATATGTTTGTCGGAGCGCTATGTAAGATTGGATGTATAGATATCCATTTTCATAAAAGCAGTTTATTCCGAACAAAATATTTGTTTATAAAGCCGGGCAACACAGCGAATATGCAATAAAACTGTTTGAAACTGGCGATTAAGCTTAATATTTGATCTCACCCGTTCTGGAAGTTTGTCATTTTTGTGCCTAATCCGTGGATTGCATATCCTGACATATCGTAACGTAACGTAATGTACCGTAGTGTAACATAGTGTTCCGTAACGTAGTGTAATGCAACGTAACATGTTGTTATGTTATTGTAGTATGATTTAACTTATTTTGGAGCATATTTGTCGATGATGATCAACTACGGGCCTTGTTCACGTACTTGTGTAACGTGGTTTGGCCCAGAAACGTCGTACTCATCATCGACAATTATGCTCCAAAGTAAGTTAAATCATACTACAATAAATCCTTCTTGGAACCATGAACAATATATTCAATATTGTTATGTTTATGTTTATGTTATGTTATGTTAACAGGTTGCAACTTTTTAAACTAGTTTCGCAGGGGGGATACACAGAGAAGCCAAATACTAGAGGCATAGATAAAGATAGCAAAAAGACATCAGCAAAGAACAGCCTGGAAAGCCCTACGGAATTTGGTCATAAATGTGTTTGTTTAAATGCAAGGAGCATAGTAAACAAAAGAAATGAACTAAACATTATGATAGAAGATATTGACCCTCACATAATAGGTATAACTGAATCTTGGGCCACACCCGATATATCAGATGCCGAATTAGGAATGACAGGGTATGTAATGTTTAGGAAAGATAGATTAGGAAGAAGGGGAGGCGGAGTTATTTTATATATTAAAGAATCCATCCAAGCTTATGAAATAAAATTAGAAAAAGAAGCAGAATGTGAAGAAGCTGTCTGGTGTAACATAGTTACAGGAAACTCAACATTAACTGTTGGGCTAGTGTATCGGAGTCCAAACATAAGCATGCAAGAGAATGAAAAAATAATAACGCTATCAAAGAAGTGAGTAAACGGGACTGTATTATTATGGGGATTTTAACCATGGGCATATACAGTGGACATCTCTACAGAGTACCGGGAGAGAGGATCAAGAGTTTTTAAATTTAGTACAAATAGTTTCCTTTCTCAACATGTGTTAGAAGCAACCAGGGGCGAGAACGTGTTAGACATAGTATTGAGCTCAAGAAGGAATTTGTTGAAAAATTGATAGGAGCCACTGGGTGGATCCAACCAAAACTTTTTTACACCCAAAGAAGGGGGAAAAAAAGAAAAAAAGGAAAGGGAAAATTTTCACGGAAGATAAAAGGAAAAATATTTAGCAAAGATAGACGGGAATCAACTGAAGAAAAGACAGAAAGTTTGGGGAATATTTTAAAATAAATTATGCGTCGTTGAAAATTTGCCCCTTTTGAAAAAACAGGGGAAAGGCAAAGAAAAAACACTTATCGAAAACCCTTAAAAAAATCAAGTACGCAAGAGGGGAACATATAGACATAAAAGGGGAAAAGATTTAAATTTATAAAAAAAACTTAATCGCTAAGCTGAAATTGAAATTCAAAGAGAAGTACGAACAAAAATAGCTTTTAATATAAAAATGACAGCAAGATTTTTATGGTATGTTCGAAGAAAAAGAAAGTTCAGGATGGTTGGTCCTCTAGAAGGTAGTGATAAAAAATAACAGAGGGATTTTTATAGAAAACCTAAATGAGTTTTTTATTCGGGTTTTTTAAGGGAAGATATTAGTATATTACCAGTACTTAGACTAAGTTCAAAGGGGAGAGATGATTATTTAGGACAACTAATTGTAACCCCAAAATGGTAGCTATGAAAATAAGAGATATAAGGATAATAAATCACCTGAGGGGATGGGTTTCCCTCCCAAATTACTATTGGAAATTGGAACAAATCAGCATACCGCTTGCAAAGTGTTCAATTTGTCATTAGAGGGGGAAAAATTTTCCGTTAGAATGGAAAGAAAAAAAC
>JAODUO010000289.1:227500-242500 GCA_025642075.2 Ridgeia piscesae
AATGTTTGCTTTTTTCCATTCTAAGGAAACTATTCCCTCCTCTAATGCCCAAATTGAACACTGTTGAAAATGGTTGCTAATTTGTTCTAAAATTTTAAAAATTTTTAATAAATTTGGGGGGGAATCCCACCCACTCCAGGTGATTTATTACCCTTTCCCTTTCTCTTATTTTCATAGTTTCCATTGTTGGGGTTACAATTGGTTGTCCTAAATAGTCAAACTCTCCCCCTTCGAACTTATTCTCAAGTACTGGTAATATCCAATTTTTTGGTAAACAAAACAAAAGTACCTAATTTGGTTTTTTTTAAGAATCCCTCTGTTATTATGTTTCCATCACTACCTTCTGGGCCGTACCCTTTGAACTTTCTGTTTACTTCAAACATACGCATAAAAACTTTTTTGTCTTTTTTTATATTAAAAGCAATTTTTTGTTCGTAGCTTCCCCTTTAAATTTTCCTAATTTCATGTAGCTTATTAAGTGCTTCTTTATAAATGCTATGGGCTTCTTCCTTCCGGGATGTTTTTGTCTTCCACATCATTTGTTTTTACTTGATTTTTCTAATGGCTTCCTTCGATAAGTGTTTCTTCTTTTACCGTTTCCCCCGTTTTTTTAAGGGGACAAATTTTCAACGACGGGAGTCAATTTCACTCTTTAAAAAAATTCCAGCATTCTTTTTGCTGTCTTTTTCAGGGGTTATTCCAGTCATCTTTTAAAATTCCCCATGTCCTTATATCTTCCTTTTTTGAAATTTTTTCCCGTACCTTATTTTTCCCATTCCGTTCTCCCTTTTCCCTTTTATGATAAAATGTATCTGGTTGGATCACTACACCCCAGTGGCTCAATATCTTGACATTATCAACAAATTCCTTCTGTGAGCTCAATACTATGTCTAAACGTTCTCGCCCCTGGTTGCTTCTAACACATGTTGAGAAAGGAAAAATATCTTGTACTAAATTTAAAAACCCCTTGATCCTCTCTCCCGGTACTCTGTAGAGATTCCACTGTATATGCCCCTGGGTTTAAAAACCCCCCCTAATAATACAGTCCCGTTTTCATTTTTTATAGCGTTATGTATTTTTTTATTCTCTTCCATGCTTTTTTTGGGCTCCGTTTCACTAACCCAACAGTTAATGTTGGCTTTCCTGTTTTAAATATGTTACACCAGACAGCATCTTCACATTCTGCTTTTTTTTACTAATTTTATTTCATAAGCTTGGATGGATTCTTTAAATATAAAATAACTCCCCTCCCCCCCTTCCTAATCTTTTTTCCTAAACATTACATACCCTTTCATTCCTAATTCAGCATCTGATATATCAGGTGTGGCCCAAAATTCAATTATACCTATTATGTGAGGGTCAATATCTTTACCATAATGTTTTGTTCATTTCTTTTTTTTACCCCCATTTAAACAAACACATTTTAACCAAAAATTCCCTAGGGCTTTCCAGGCTGTTTTTTCTGATGTCTTTTTTCTATCTTTATCTATGCCCCTAGCATTTGGCTTCTCTTTTATCCCCCCGCGAAACTAGTTTAAAAAGTTTTCAACCTTTTTCCATTATTCATCAAACGAAGAAGGTTCTCGGAGAAAATTTCCCCTTTCCGCTTAGATAGGCCATCTCTCATAAACATGTCTTCTTTTCCAACAAAATATCCCCACAAATTCAAATCCCTTCCCTTTTTCACACATCTGCTCTAATAGTCCGTTAATTGCCATCCTCTTTTAATTTCTAAATGTTTTCCCCTTCCCCTCATCACTGGCAAGATTTGAAAGTATGATCTGTTCAACCCTCGTTTTTTTTAGTGTCTCTACCAACTCTCTGTATTTTTTCTATCCTGGTTGTTCCATCCCTGTCTGCTTGTTCGTCCCTTTACTAATATAGACCCCCCCCTTTGGGCCCTGCCCCTACGTTCTCTAAACCGTTCAGTCACATGCTCTATCCTAGCCCCCGGAAGACAAACAACAACGTCTTTCCTTTTTTTTCCTGTCTGTCTTTCGCAAAATGGAGTCTCCAAAAAATACCCTTTTGTTCTTGGGCCCCCCCAAACACTGCCTTTAGGGTAGCTCCTCCGTTTTCATCTCCCCCGGGTTGACTTTTCCCCCCCGTCCTTTCTCTGTTTTTCCCTTTTTTTCCGGTCTCTTTTCTTCCTGTCTCGTCCTTGTTATTGACTTCCCCTTTTTGGGCACATCACCTCTCACTTCCTTTCTTCCATTCGTTTTAACTCCTGTCGCTCTACTTCTCTCATCTCCTGTCCCCCTTTTCCCTCCCTCCTTCTCTACTGTCACTTTCTCCCCTGTCACCTTTCCCGCATGTCATGTTTCCTTTTTTCTTTCTCCATTTGTTGTCCTTTCAATCACCCCCCCTTCTCCCCCCCCTTCCAATATCCGTTAGCCTAGCTAACTCTCTGTCAACAGTCCACTTTCCCAACACCCCAAACATTGGAACGTAAACCCTTCCTCCTTTTTCTCTGACCAAGTTTTTTTTCCCCACCCCCATACGGCAAAAAACCACCAAGCTGTGGCGGGGGTTACACACCAAGGCCCCTTTCCTTCCCTTGCCGCTTGCCAGGTGCCATTTACGATTTTCAAAAACAACTCTTAGTTTAAAACCCAAATTAGTCTTTAGAAAAACCGTTTTTTTTTATTGTGTACAACAACTGCAGCACATTTTTTGATAAAAAACTTACTACCTATGCTACCATGGAAAAATAATTTTTGTCTGTACTGGTACCCCCCCTTTGCGGAAACGTTGGAAATTTCCTATATAAAAAAAAAAGGGTTTCCTACTAAAACTTTTTTTTTAATAACAATGATACCTTTTTCACAGTTTTTTCTTACATATGTAGTTGTTACTCTTTTTGCTTTATCTCTTATATACTATATCAAATAAAGAGATTTGCTCAATCTTGTTTACAATTTGTCGAAGCCTAGATTACCCTTTTATCACCCACTATACTAATCTGTTCAAAAATACTGTTAACTAACAAACTTTAACCAAAACTACTACTCAATATATGTCCAGTACCACTTTATGAATAACCTTAACACAAGAATAATACTTATCAATCAATATTTCCGCTTGTTTTTCAAATTTGATACACCACCAATTTCAAACCTCTACATCTGCAAATTTTCCCGCCAATTTTCCCGCCAATTTCGATTGGCGTGTATTCAATGTAGGCCGTTGTTACAAATCACGCAAGACAGCACCGGTTGGCATATATCAAACGTATGCTGCAGGCCAAAGTATTGGAGCACTGAATGACATGTGACAGAAGTCGGTTATACGTCTTGTAGACCGATTGGATTGAAAATAGGTTCTGTTTTGAAGGAAGAATTGTTTTGAATGGATTGAACCTAGGACTAATAATATATATATATATATATATATATATATATATATATATATATATATATATCTTGTATTGCAACATTGAGTGGATTTAGTACTGACACTAGGTTACATATAACGTATGACAACATTTCTTGGCGTATGTCGGACATAGGCTAAGGATCACGTCTCGTACAAGAAGTTGGCGAATATTGGAAGTAGGCAGCAACAGGTCGGGTATGTGATGCTGACTGGCGGGCGAAACCACAAGATAAGCCGTGTCAGTTTACGTTCGTATGTGGGCGGTGGACACAGACAATAAACCATGTTTTACAATACACGTGGGTGTGTGCAGACATTACGCAACGTAACATGGCCACCGACACCAGCGGACGGGTAATGAAAGCGGACGCGAAACATGACTTGATAAATGCCGCGACAATGCGCTGGAAAGGAAAGACGAAAACAGAAGATTGGTCGGAGCCATTTGCGTTTGCCGCCTGTCCGCTGAGCTCGCGGTGGTCGCGAACCGGTACATTGATTTCGCCATCCGTAAGAAGCGGAACCACTGAAATGTTTGGCCAATTAGGCGTCCCAAGAAAGGTTGCCAGCAGTAGAAAAATGACACGAGGACAGCGACGTGCTGAAGCAGCGTGCCAATTAAGAATTGACGGTCGCCAAATGATGGGCTCTTGCCAGGAACGTGCCCGGCAACGACCTGTCAATTAAGGGAAACATACAACGGGCGAGTTGTTGCACTTTAATGACTATGGATCTGTGTCGGACGGAGCACTGATTGGGTAGTTTCTTGAGCAAACAACTATAAATGCGTACGCGATGAACGTATCACTGAGTGCGGGGGGTGAAAGAATTGTGTGTGTATGTATGTATGTATGTATGTATGTATGTGTGTGTGTGTGTGTGTGTGTGTGTCGTGTGCGTGTGCGTGTGCGTGTGCGTGTGCGTGTGCGTGTGCGTGTGCGTGTGCGTGTGCGTGTGCGTGTGCGTGTGCGTGTGCGTGTGCGTGTGCGTGTGCGTGTGCCTGTGTGATGGTTATATATATATATATATATATATATATATATATATATGGAACAGTGCGGTAATATAAACATTTCCATATCTCATAAATGGTAAACAAACGTCGCCATCTGTCGGTTACATACTGAGTTAAAGGAAGGAATCGGAACAGCTCGCCACAATTTGGAGTCGTAAGGCGACAAAATAAGAATAAATTTACGTTAATAACAATGCATAAATCATACATTTTTAAAATCTAAATCAACATGAATGACGTTTTGTGACGACTCATTTAACGTGTCAATTTGTGTCATGCGCGATAACGCAACCACATCGAATAAATGACCCGTCTGTAGCAAAAAGGGAAGAAATATACCTTCTGGGTAATATGAATCACATGAAGTTAATGTAATATGAGCATATGCTCATAATTATTACCTTTGCTGATTAATATCACTGTGATATCCAGTCGACTGCATTCGCAGAGATTATGCCATACCCCAAAGACCACATAAAAGTGGGAACTAAGAAATGGAAAAAGGCTCATGCTAAAATCCTCACTGTGTCATTTCATAATTCACAACTAGAAGCACGTGAAGACAAGACAATATTAATTATAAGTCAGTACCAGAAGTTTACCAAACTAGCGCGAAGAAACAGAACGCAAACGATCGTCTACAAATAGTTGTACAGAACCCCAAGGCACAAAGACTGTGGAACAATTAGGACACACTGCCAGTGATGACGAAAATCGCGCCGCCGAAAATCCGATATATCCATAATACCACGAATGATACTTGTTATCCATATCGATGGACTGGATCAAGTGTAATGAGTGCGATACGTGGACACATCTATGTTCTGGAGCTGGTTAAAGGATGAGAGCATTCAAATGTGTTTGTGTTAATTCTCTGTGAGGCTGTTCTGGATACTGTTGTTATCAGCATACTGTCTATGTCCTAACAACGTTTATTGTAGTGTGTGCGTGTGCGTGTGCGTGTGCGTGTGCGTGTGCGTGTGCGTGTGCGCGTGCGCGTGCGCGTGCGTGTGCGTAATGTATCGTAATGCTGAACAGATAGTAGTCAGATATATCAGTGTGACCAGATGTAATGTAATGTATAACGAGGTGCCTTTGATTAATATATCGTCATTCCAGGGTAGTATATAATATATATATATATATATATATATATATATATATATATATATATTATATATATATATATATATATATATATATATATATATATATATATATATATATATATATATATATATATATATATTATATAACCATATATCACAATAATTACCACGTTTGTACGTTTGGATGACAACTTTCAGTATTCACATTGACAACCCTATGTTTTCAGCGCGCTATTATAATAATAAATAAAGCGTAATTGTTATGATATGTCGCTGAACTCTTTCTTTTGAATATTTATATGAGTTTCACACCGAAACCTTTTATGTGATAACCAGGCTTGAGCAGATAGTTTTTTCTGGAACAATTCCGTCGCCTAATCGTTATGTCTGTAGCTCGTTTAACGTACATATATTTATGCATTTGCCAACCAGCGATACATTATCCATCGAGCAATGCTACTCCACAGAGACACGTGATTCATCATAACTATTCATTGGACCAGGCTTACATAAATCTACGATCAATGTTTAATAATACATTCGCTGTCCATATTAGCAATTGAACAATCATATCTTGGCCTAGTACTCGGTACCGAGGTTGTGTGGTCGGAACGTTAATCGGACCAAGTCTATTGATATAATACCACGAACAGCTAAAGAGAAAGTACACGTGCACGCGGCAACAAGGGGTCCAGAGATTGCGCGCTAAAACACAGAATCGTATTTTTTAAATGACGGTTCCTGATTGAAGAAAACAAAATCCAAACCAAAATACACAAAGGTTCTTCATTTAAAATGTGCACAGTAAAATAAAATAAATCCCATATGTCATAACGAAGTAATGGAGACTTGTCCTCCGGAAATAATGATACAGCCGACATTAGTACTGTTGCGAAAGCATTTTTAATATAAACAAGAATCCGATAAAAACCTGGCACCGTGTTTCTGATTCAACCTGGTCTAAGATTATTTTTTACAGCGAACCGTAAATATTCGATAACCACGCGCTGGATGATGAATTGCTTCTATGCATTACGGAACACGTCAGAAAACCGGATCACCGACATTTATCAAAACGCCCGCCGTTTCCCGTTGAATTATCTGTCCAATTTCGCAGACGTTTCTTCATACTTGGTGCAAAATATCAGGCGTGATCAATAACAGCTCAGCCACAAGCACAGATCACACCGCCCTGGATGTAACACAAGCTCAGTGACAGGACATGAACACACAGTGTTAACACAAGCTCAGTGACAGGACATGAACACACAGTGTTAACAAAAGCTCAGTGACAGGACACGAACACACAGTGTTATCACAAGCTCAGTGACAGGACACGAACACACAGTGTTATCACAAGCTCAGTGACAGGACACGAACACACAGTGTTAACCCAAGCTCAGTGACAGGACACGAATACAGAGTGTTATCACAAGCTCAGTGACAGGACACGAATATACAGAGTGTTATCACAAGCTCAGTGACAGGACACGAACTCACCGAATGTTATCACAAGCTCAGTGACAGGACACGAACTCACATAATATTATCACAAGCTCAGTGACAGGACACGAACATACAGAATGTTATCACAAGCTCAGTGACAGGACACGAACACACATAGTGTTATCATAAGCTCAGTGACAGGACACGAACACACAGAATGTTATCACAAGCTCAGTGACAAGACACGAACACAGAGTGTTATCACAAGATCACTGATAGGACACGAACACAGAGTGTTATCACAAGATCACTGATAGGACACGAACACAGAGTGTTATAATACGTGATCTCTGATAGGACACGAACACAACACATCATCATAAACTCATCAACAAGACACAAAAACAGAGCGATTCGCAAGCTCACTGACAAGACACAAAAACAATTTTAAACACCACTCCCCTTCTGCGAAAACTGCTGAAGCGTAAACAGAGCGATGCTGACGCTCCATTATGAGTTCTCCCAAATTAATTTCATTCCCGCGCCAGGGTCTGAATCCACAAAATGCAGCAATCAATACACACAGGGGTGATCACTGAAGCACCTTACGCTCCGTGGATCTGCGCCTGAATCTCACTGTCGTGTTCTATTAATCTGTCCCAGTTATGTTCCCTATTGTTGATCTTAAAAGGTTATATTTGCTTTGATACCTTCTGTCCACATTACCGCAGATCCAGCGTAATTGTGATTCAAAAGTGACTGCACATGCGCTGCATGTTTCGTACATGCATACATTACTCGTTAATTCTGCGGTAAATAATGAGCTTAGGTGAACAGCAGAGATCACAAACTTTGTTAATGCTAACTTTGTTAATTTTAACTTTGTAATTTTTTTTCAATCTGTCTCTCTTCAGTTCGAAGCTTTTAGACATGTAGCACGGGCTCCTAACGAATGGATTTTGTACCACCCTGAACGACATAAACAAAACGTAACCCAAACAAAGGTAACGTCTAAAGAAAATAGTGTTTCTTGTATAAAACTTGGTCAAATATGGCCAGCAGAGTGCAAAGTAACTGTCAAATAATATCGAAGATATTCTTTGATGATTTGTCGTCAGAAATTCCGACGTCACACAGTCAAATAAGGCACACCAAAATGTTTGAAAACTCTCAAGAGATGCTGATAATCGTCACGTTTATTGCACACCAAAGCACGAAACTGTCTTCCATGGTGACACTTGTCTTAAACCCTTAACATTTTGTAGTCTTCGAATTTATTCTGTGCAACAGATTTACCATCCCGAAATAATTGCAACAACGTCAAGCTCACCGGTAAACGAACTTGACAAAAGTCAGCGGATCGAACAATGGTCGACGAGTGATCGACAAATATCAGTTTGGCTTCTTTGATACGGGCATCTTCGTCGTCCCAAAAATTATCCGGTGATCTTGAATTGCAAACATTTCTCGTTCTCTGCATGCACTGTAATGGGCGACAGCTTTATGTCGACATTTCTGTCGTAAATGTGGCCATTCAGTGGTTGTCTTCCACGAGGCAGCATATTCAACATGTTCAAGCACCCGAAAACAACCAATGTCACGTGACCAACCTGAATTTCAAATTCAGGTTGGTCACGTGACAAGATCGCCCGTTACAGATGAAACTCACAAAAGTAGGCTTTTCCCTCAGAAACCAAGACTTATGTGTGCAGCACGTGACCCGTGGTCGTGGATTTTTATAGTGTATTAATAACAGCGGGGATCTCGCGAGCAAGCCAACTGGAAAACATCGTGGGCCAAATTTAGCCCGGCCGCCAATGTTTGCACAACGTCGGTCCACACGAAGACACCATTCCATGATTGGTTGTACTTGTAGCGGTACACACCGCGACAAATTAATATTTACTTACTGAAGAGCCCGGTCGTCTGTCGTTGTTGTTGTTGCGACCAGGCACACGGAATGACGAATGTTTTACAGGCGGCTTTTACGCGCTATTCGCTTTCGTCTAAATACCACTTATGTCGTGTGTCGTCTTCTGTTTATTTTACAATGACAGACGACGTGTCAACGGATGGATATCGTCCGCGAAATGTCACTAGCGCAGAAACCAGAATGACTGATGACGTGTACTGCGCGAGGCCGCCGGAGCGGTGGCCGAGCAAGTCGCGGGTTCAGGCCCGCTGGGAAATATGTGTAGAGCGGACAGCGACGGACACGACACTGGCCCGTGGCCTGTCGCCTCTTGCCAACTGCGGCGGGCGGACGACACGAGGACACCGTCGTCTCAGACCGCCAACACGAACACGTGACTGGTGTCTGGCTGGCATTGTGTGTTTACATATATGTCTGTTAACATTCTCTGTCACTTCTCTCTGTCTCTTCTGTCTGTATATCTATCTCTGTGTCTGCGTCTGCGTCTGCGTCTGCGTCTGCGTCTGCGTCTGCGTCTGCGTCTGCGTCTGCGTCTGCGTCTGCGTCTGCGTCTGCGTCTGCGTCTGCGTCTGCGTCTGCGTCTGCGTCTGCGTCTGCGTCTGCGTCTGCTCTGCGTCTGCGTCTGCGTCTGCGTCTGCGTCTGCGTCTGCGTCTGCGTCTGCGTCTGCGTCTGCGTCTGCGTCTGCGTCTGCGTCTGCGTCTGCGTCTGCGTCTGCGTCTGCGTCTGCGTCTGCGTCTGCGTCTGCGTCTGCCTCTGCCTCTGCCTCTGCCTCTGCCTCTGCCTCTGCCTCTGCCTCTGTCTCTGTCTCTGTCTCTGTCTCTGTCTCTGTCTCTGTCTCTGTCTCTGTCTCTGTCTCTGTCTCTCTCTCTGTCTCTCTGTGTCTCTCTGCGTCTCTCTGCGTCTCACTGCCTCTCTCTGTCTCTGTCTCTGTCTCTGTCTCTGTCTCTGTCTCTGTCTCTGTCTCTGTCTCTGTCTCTGTCTCTGTCTCTGTCTCTGTCTCTGTCTCTGTCTCTGTCTCTGTCTCTGTCTCTGTCTCTGTCTCTGTCTCTGTCTCTGTCTCTGTCTCTGTCTCTGTCTCTGTCTATATGTCTGTCTGTCTACCTCCATTCCTCCCAGCTCGCTCACTATCACGAATTCCCCTTCCCTCGTGTCTAGATACACATACCTCGTTATACCAACATGTACAAAGAACGCTTACACGTGGTTTTCACGCTTACATAATTATAATAGACATGTAGTATATGTAACTAGTTAATTTGTAACAAGTGTGGTGTGGCGGTAACCGTTACGAAAGTGAAAGCAGCTTGTTCGTTCGCTACTGATTTAAAATATTATTAATTAATATTTTAATTATTATTATATTTATATTCTTTTATTTGTAAAAATGCATATGACTTTTATTTTTATGGTATTCGTTATATCATTAAAACTGAATTTTTTTGTTTATATTAATTACAATATTGGATTAAAATAAAAGATATACATGCACACTTGTATTATTATTATCATCATCATTATCATCATTATCATCATTATCATCATTATCATCATTATCATCATTATCATCATTATCATCATTATCATCATTATCGTCATTATCATCATCATTACCATCATCATTACCATCATTATTATCATCATCATCATCATCATCATTATCATTATCATTATCATCATCATCATCATCATCATCATCATTATCATTATCATTATCATTATCATTATCATTATCATTATCATTATCATTATCATTATCATTATCATTATCATTATTCATTACTATTATTATCATTATCTTATCATCGTTATTATCGTTATTATCGTTATTATCAGTATTATCAGTATCATCAGTATCATCAGTATCATCATTATCATTATCATTATCATTATCATTATCATTATCATTATCATTATCATTATCATTATCATTATCATTATCATTATCATTATCATTATCATTATCATATTATCATAATTATCATAATTATCATTTATCATCATTATCATTGTTATCATTGTCATCATTGTCATCATTGTCATCATTGTCATCATATACATTGTCATCATTGTTATCATTGTTATCGTTATCATTATAATTATAATTATGTTATAATTCTATTATAATTCTCTTATAATTCTATTATAATTCTATTACAATTCTATTATAATTATATTGTAATTATATTATTATATATTATGATATATTATTATATATTATATATTATTATATATTATAATGTATAATATATAATAATATATCATAATATAACATATTATTATATATTACATTATATGCGCCTATCAGCTTGGTTTCTAAGGATTTGGGCGCAATAGAAGATACATAATTATTATCATTGTGAGAATGCATATGTCTATTATGTTTATTGTATTCATTACATAATATCATAACTATACATTGGGGCCATGGATAACGTTTTTGTTCTAACTCCAGGCGACTCAACCCATCTCCACATCCCTCTATCCTATCCCACTTTCCCGTCGTCCCACCCTTGTGCAGGAACGGGGACACTCAATGTACACCAATACAATCACACGACGATTCACACGACGATGTTTTAATCAACCGCATGGGTGGAAGAGAGGACATGATTCCGTTGGGTCGCACACGTCTCCCTCGACCCCGAGTCCCTTCAGTTAAGACGGCACTTCGCCGGGCAAACAAACGGTCGCCCCGACCCGTGAAACAGCTCTCAAGAAACTGACAGTGCGCGGACACACCTCCAGGCGCCTTCATCCCGGCGTAGAACAATTTGTATTCTGCATCAAATGTCATTAGCGAACTATCGCGTGAACGATGTTATAGAATACAGCTTCATTTGTTATACGCCCAAGACGCGACAGCTGAAAGAACACCACGGGTCCATTATCTGCCGCGAGTACACGGCCAGTACACGGCAGGACAGGCCAGTACACGGCAGGACAGGCCAGTACACGGCAGGACAGGCCAGTACACGGCAGGACAGGCCAGTACACAGCAGGACAGGCCAGTACACGGAGAACAGGTCAGTACACGGAGAATAGGCCAGTACACAGCAGGACAGGCCAGTACACTGAGGATAGGCCAGTACACGACAAGACAGGCCAGTACACGGCAGGACAGGCCAGTACACGGCAGGACAGGCCAGTACACGGCAGGACAGGCCAGTACACAGCAGGACAGGCCAGTACACGGCAGGACAGGCCAGTACACGGCAGGACAGGCCAGTACACGACAGGACAGGCCAGTACACAGCAGGACAGGCCAGTACACGGCAGGACAGGCCAGTACACGGCAGGACAGGCCAGTACACAGCAGGACAGGCCAGTACACGGCAGGACAGGCCAGTACACGGCAGGACAGGCCAGTACACGGCAGGACAGGCCAGTACACAGCAGGACAGGCCAGTACACGGAGAACAGGCCAGTACACGGAGAATAGGCCAGTACACGACAAGACAGGCCAGTACACGGTAGGATAGGCCAGTAAACGACAGTACAGGCCAGTACACGGCAGGACAGGCCAGTACACGACAGGACAGGCCAATACACGGCAGGACAGGCCAGTACACGACAGGACAGGCCAATACACGAAAGGATAGGCCAGTACACGGCAGGACAGGCCAGTATACGACATGACAGGCCAATACACGGAAGGATAGGCCAGTACACGACAAGACACGCCAGTATCCAGCAGGATAGGTCAGTACACGGCAGGATACGCCAGTACACGACAGGATTGCCCAGTACAAGGCACTATAGGCCAGTACACGGCAGGACAGGCCAGTACACAGCAGGATAGGCTCGTACATGACAGGATAGGTCAGTACATGGCAGGATAGGCCAGTACACAGCACAATAGGCCAGTATACGGCAGGACAGGCCAGTACACGTAGAATAGGCCAATACACAGCAGGACAGGTCAATACAAGGAGAATATGCCAGTACACAGCAGGACAGGCCAGTACACGGAGAATAGGCCAGTACACAACAGGATAGGCCAGTACACGGAGAATAGGCCAGTACACGGCAGGATAGGCCAGTACACGGCAGATAGGCCAGTACATGGCAGGATAGGCCAGTACACAGCAGGATAGGCCAGTACACGGCAGATAGGCCAGTACACGGCAGGATAGGCCAGTACACAGCAGGATAGGCCAGTATACGGAGAATAGGCCAGTACACGGCAGGATAGGCCAGTACATGGCAGGATAGGCCAGTACACAGCACAATAGGACAGTATACGGCAGGACAGGCCAGTACACGTAGAATAGGCCAATACACAGCAGGACAGGTCAATACAAGGAGAATATGCCAGTACACAGCAGGATAGGCCAGTACACGGAGAATAGGCCAGTACATGGCAGGATAGGCCAGTACACGGCAGATAGGCCAGTACATGGCAGGATAGACCAGTACACAGCAGGATAGGCCAGTATACGGAGAATAGGCCAGTACACGGCAGGATAGGCCAGTACACGGCAGATAGGCCAGTACATGGCAGGATAGGCCAGTACACAGCAGGATAGGCCAGTATACGGAGAATAGGCCAGTACACGGCAGGAGAGGCCTGTACACGGCAGATAGGCCAGTACACAGCAGGATAGGCCAGTATACGGAGAATAGGCCAGTACACGACAGGATAGGCCTGTACACGGCAGATAGGCCAGTACATGGCAGGATAGGCCAGTACACGGCATGATAGGCCTGTACACGGCAGATAGGCCAGTACACGGCAGGATAGGCCAGTACAAGGAGAATAGGCCAGTACACAGCAGAATAGGCCAGTACACGGAGAATAGGCCAGTACACGGAGAATAGGCCAGTACACGGAGAATAGGCCAGTACACGGAGAATAGGCCAGTGCATATCAGGATAGGCCAGTACACGGAGAATAGGCTAGTACACGACAGGATAGGCCAGTACACGGAGAACAGGCCAGTACACGGCAGGACAGGCCAGTACACGGGGAATAGGCCAGTACATGGCAGGACAGGCTAGTACACGACAGGATAGGCCAGTACACGGAGAATAGGCCAGTACATGGCAGGACAGGCTAGTACACGACAGGATAGGCCAGTACACGGAGAATAGGCCAGTACACAGGAGAATAGGCCAGTACCCGGAGAATAGGCCAGTACACGGCAGGACAGGCCAGTACACGGCAGGACAGGCTAGTACACGACAGGATAGGCCAGTACACGGAGAATAGGCCAGTACACAGCAGGATAGGCCAGTACACGGCAGGACAGGCCAGTGCACGGAGAATAGGCCAGTACACAGCAGGATAGGCCAGTGTGTGGGGGTGATGGTGTGTGTGTGCGTGTGTGAGTAGTTGCGTATGTTTATATGCTTGTTTGTGGACCCATGTGTCCGTCAGTTTAATTAATCGATCGGGCTTAAATGTGTCACGTGATCTTGCAGAAACGTCGGGATGATTCGTAGATTTAGACGTCAAATATTTCAAAATATTCCAAAACGTTGTACGTGAAGTTCCAGCCGCGAAATTTCGGTTTGAGCAACTCGGCTAAAATATATATGCAGCGCAGTGGATGTGGAACTAATATCACAAAGCGATAACGCGAGCGACCGTCTCTCCCAAAGTAACACTGGGCAACTCGGCTAATGTATAACAGCGTGACTCGCCGAACAGTTTCGGTTTAAACGGAATCGGCACACTGACAATTTCCACTAATTTCCTCGCCAGGTATCGTGGCGACTACGGTTCCAATGACGCACAGTTTCAACCCGATCTCGTCGTCAAAGAGCCGACCGCCGGTAAACACTTAGGCCCCGTAGAGCCGAGTGGGACGGAGGCCACTCACTGCGCTCAGATAGCTCTACACAAGGCGATTACTCGGAGGTTTCTGGTGCGGTGCAGGCATCAGGCAGCAGGTTGTCCGTTACAAAGACGACTGCGGCCGGTGACCTGGGACACTTAAGCCGCTCGCTACTCGCGTCAAACTGAGCGCACGAGGCTCGAGGCACGCAATCAGAGCAAAACGCACTGCACGTGGCGCGGTTGTCGGAGGTCTAGTTTTAACATTATTACTGACACGCGTAATACATGTACGCACGCACGCACGCACGCACGCACGCACGCAGTCGCAAACACACACGCACG
>JAODUO010000289.1:245000-247500 GCA_025642075.2 Ridgeia piscesae
ATGTAGTGTCGGTCGATGTAGTGTCAGTTGATGTAGTGTCAGTTGATGTAGCGTCAGTCGATGTAGTGTCAGTTGATGTAGTGTCGGTCGATGTAGTGTCGGTCGATGTAGTGTCGGTCGATGTAATGTCGGTCGATGTAGCGTCAGTCGATGTAGTGTCGGTCGATGTAGTGTCGGTCGATGTAGCGTCGGTCGATGTAGCGTCAGTTGATGTAGCGTCAGTTGATGTTGTGTCGGTCGATGTAGTGTCGGTCGATGTAGTGTCGGTCGATATAGTGTCAGGTGATGTAGTGTCGGTCGATGTAGTGTCAGTTGATGTAGTGTCAGTTGATGTAGCGTCAGTCGATGTAGTGTCAGTTGATGTAGTGTCGGTCGATGTAGTGTCGGTCGATGTAATGTCGGTCGATGTAGTGTCAGGTGATGTAGTGTCGGTCGATGTAGTGTCAGTTGATGTAGTGTCAGTTGATGTAGCGTCAGTCGATGTAGTGTCAGTTGATGTAGTGTCGGTCGATGTAGTGTCGGTCGATGTAGTGTCGGTCGATGTAATGTCGGTCGATGTAGTGTCAGGTGATGTAGTGTCGGTCGATGTAGTGTCAGTTGATGTAGTGTCAGTTGATGTAGCGTCAGTCGATGTAGTGTCAGTTGATGTAGTGTCGGTCGATGTAGTGTCGGTCGATGTAATGTCGGTCGATGTAGCGTCAGTCGATGTAGTGTCGGTCGATGTAGTGTCGGCCGATGTAGTGTCAGTTATTCAGGAAAATACTGTACACTGTGATCCAGACATTTACGTAACATAAAATATGTAATGGTCTCTTCCTTAGACGCAAACATCGTGCGCCTGTGCCGCGAGGGCTTGTGGTGTGTAGACGGGGGCGGACGGCCGAGGCCGGTCGATCAGCAACTGTTGAATGCAGCAACATCTCAAAGCAGCGTGCATTTGTACTTTGTCCGAGTTCCTGTGTCAGCCAATGATTTTTTGATAATCCATAAATTTAGGCCGTAAATGGGCAATTAATAGCTGGTCAGTAGGCAAGCCGATCGGAGAAATAATACCAAACATTTCCTTAAATGGCTCGTTAATTTTGAGGTTACCTTCCGGAGGCAGTGAATAATGTGCAATCACACTTTCTCAAATAACGCCAAGTCACGACACTGCCTGATTCGGGGACACTGAGTCAGCATTAACGAAGCATTTAAGGAAATGCTTTCCGTTGTCTGACAGATCAGCCACGATTAGCAAATAGCCATAAAAAACATTAATTAACTGCACGGAAGTCGACCAAACAATTAAGCAGAACGTGCTATTGATTCGGAGCACCAGTTGGCCAAAGTTCACATTCACGTTTCCACCAGTGGTTCCCCTGGGTAGAGGCAGACGACAGCGACACCTGGTGTGTGACGAGGGGAGAAGACAGTGACGTGGCGGGCTGTTCACGAAGTCGGTGGCTAGTAGTGTCGGTGGCTAGTACTGTGAGCACTTTTAAACAACACCGACAACTACCACGGAAGGACCGGTGTGTGTACAGAACTAGAGCTTGGTGGATTCTCAGTGAGCCAGTGAATACCTCACTCCATGTGACAACCAGGTTCTCTACCGTGGAGGAGAATCGTGTTAAATATAATTACACCTGTTAAAGTGCCACACGCGTCTCGTAAATTGCGTCCGCGTGTGTTGCAGAGCAACTTATAAAAAGAGGAATAAAATCTTTGGAGATGAGATGAAATCGAAACATCTGACGCGTTCCACTCACACGATGTCGCCAAAGGAACATCGAACAATATGAACACATAGCGTTTGAAATCTGATGTCGTCAATTGAGATGGTGTGGACTTGTGGCAGAATCGCCTGGCCTGCCAAAACCTGCCCGCCAAGACACACCAAAGACACAGCACATGGGTATTCTGTAAAGCTTGTTCCAAGAATTCTTGCTGGTTCGCCTGTGTAGTGTCCGTCTCAGTCTCCCTCCTCCAGCCACTCGACTAGACCCTCACACGGGGCGGTAGACGCTCTCGAAAACAGTTAATATTTCGTAAATATAATTTAGTAAGCCACACCACTCATTGTTATCCTACTCATCCTACTCGTCCTATTCGTCCTACTCGTCTTACTCGTCCTATTCGTCCTACTCGTCATACTCGTCCTATTCGTCCTACTCGTCATAGTCGTCCTATTCGTCCTACTCATCATAGTCGTCCTATTCGTCCTACTCGTCATAGTCGTCCTCTTCGACCTACGCATCATACTCGTCCTATTCGTCCTACTCGTCATAGTCGCCCTATTCGTCCTACTCGTCCTATTCGTCATACTCGTCATATTCGTCCGATTCGTCCTACTCATCATACTCGTCATTCTCGTCCTATTCGTCCTACTCGTCATAGTCGTCCTGTTCGCCCTACGCATCATGTTTGCATCGTCCTCGCAAGTCAGGGGTCGTTGCGTTGCGCTGCTGCACCCCTGGCTTATCGTCTACGCAAGCCGTGGAAGTGAGCGCAGTCGAAC
>JAODUO010000289.1:252500-255000 GCA_025642075.2 Ridgeia piscesae
TGCCGCAAATTTAGCGACAGATTCCAATGGATGCGAGTCTGTCGTGCAAAGTGACATGTTAGAGAGACATAATTTCCAGCATTTATAATAACTGCCATTGACTAACTGGTGACACTTCAAGCATCTTGTAACGAATACACGGAAACAACGAGAAATGTGTCACGTGACGAACGACTCTGCGGCAGCTTGCACCACTAACATTACCCAACCCCGACACGCGTAACATTTCCTGCGACGTGACCTGGTTTGCCTAAGTTACAAACACCACAATTAACAACTTATAATGAACCTATTGTCTTTTTAAATTGTTCACACGAGACGGATATGTGAAATTACATGCCGTAGATCAATCGGAATTACTCGTGAAAAATGCCAACTCGGTTATCGCCGAATCCATTATATCGACCTCCACCGCGTGAACCGAGCTTCGCCCCGTCTACGGCAGCGGCAGGACTTCGTTATGACGGACACGATACGTTCATGTCGGGAGTGATCTGTCATAGCGAACGTCCGCCCGGCGCAGGCTGCCTCGCTCGGCCTACATTGAGTCGTTTGATCAGCGCAAATAGGAAGAGTTCATTAAATAGGGACAGATCATTCATTTACATCCGGGGCAAGTCATCCAAATAATGAGCGATCGAATTTCAAATGGGGCCGGTATGTTCCGCCTTGTTTTATATTAATTAATATAATGTATGTCAGACTAGACTAACTATGTTGAATGTGTACAATGCCTGCCATATTGTATTTATGAAGAGGAGAGGCGAGGTGAGGGGAGGAGAAGAGAGGACAGAAGAGGCAAGGAGAGACGAAAAGAGGGGGGTTAGATATACCATAACGGAATGGCAGGACAATCAGTGCCCGGGCTTACATATTCGTATGTCCAGTGTTGAGGCTTTGGACGACGGACAGGATATCAAACTTCGTAGTAGAATTTATGTAATTCGTTTCATTTGAGATCGTGATATCGTTGCCGTATGTCGAGAGGGATTAACGTCACGCAATGAGGTGATTTGATGTATGCACAAGGCTGGAGACACCGTGTGATTGTGCAGCGATCCTAATTGATGCATGGCATTTTGTTGTGGTTTGCCATCATAAGGCGATATGACACAGGGATAAAAGGATGAAACGTTAATTCCAGAATTATTGATGAGCCCCAGTGAATACGCGAGGTAATGACACGTAGTGACGCAGTGACGCCGTGACGCAGTGACGCCGTGACGTAGTGGCGCCATGATTAGAGCGACGGACTAAGAGAACCCGGGTTCGACTCCTGTGCTGCCGGGTCAAACCAAGGACGTATTCACTCTGCCCTACTACAGACAGTGGTGGATATGTATGTACAACTAGTCCTCGCACATCAATTGCAGTGTGGCTGAATGTTTCCCAGAAGAGCCGATATAATGTTTGATTGAACAGGGCTGCCAGGGAGTAATGTGTAAAGTGTTTTGAACAGTCCTGAGGATTGGATACCGCAAACAGCTTTTACTAACTGTTTGGATCACCGTTTTACTCAACCTTTACTAACTGTTTGGATCACCGTTTTACTCAACCTTTACTAACTGTTTGGATCACCGTTTTACTCAACCTTTACTAACTGTTTGGATCACAGTTTTACTCAACCTTTACTAACTGTTTGGCACATAACGGACAACCCTCATGTGCCAAATGAAAGGTGTTTAATTGCAGGGTGTACGAATGTGCGTGTGTGTGCGCATGCGTGCGTGCGTGCGTGCGTGCGTGCGTGCATATATATGTTATTGTGCGGAGTTAAGTGTTCGTCATTTTAAGGTAATTATCATAATCACCACCGTCATATCCTCACGATTGTACAGCGTTAGTGTCCCGCGGATGGGCAATGACCTCTGAACTCTATATCTGCCTCTCTCACGTGATCATCTGCAAGATACCGTACGTCCTCGTGTCTCCGGTCTTCCTCAAGAATGTCTCCCGTCGTAAAGATTCCATGTGTTGATAGTCGGTGTCCATCGGTTATCTTTTCCCTTATCGAGGTGTTTGCTTTTCTCTCTGTACATTATTGGAAAATATCGGCCATGGCAGAATTGCCAACATAAAGCTTGTTTTTAAACTGGATATTGTGTTTACCAATTGTACATTTCGCGGGCGAAACTTTGAAATAGAGAGAGACGTCTACAACTGTAACCAACCAGCAGTGACAGACGGTGTGGTCAGGTGGACACTCACGAACCAGGCGAGGGGAAAACGCCCACGACTCCAGCACAATACACTTGTTTGCATGCAGCTGGTAGGTGTACGTCACTGGCCTTACTAACTACGGTTGCACGACATAACGTAAGCTCGAGTCAAACTCATTTACCCTGCAAACGTCCGGTACGGTACACAAATGAATAGTTTTTTATATTTCTGGTATAACATCGCATTACATAATCGTTAACCAATTATCGACGAAGAAATTAATCAATTCGGTATAACACGAAACGAAATAAAGAAAGCAGACAAAACGTAATTTATAATA
>JAODUO010000289.1:270000-275000 GCA_025642075.2 Ridgeia piscesae
GTCAAAATGTGGTAATCATTGTCGTTGTCCAAAGACATAGTTAACAGCATCGAAGTCGCCGTATACGTTATAGCCATTCCGCTTCGTTGTCGCCAATTACTCCGTAAGGTTGCCGTGTGCGACGGTTCACAAAGAATATAACGAATTCGAGTTTTCCAGACGATCGCGCCTATAAATTATACAGGCTGCATCGTCGCGATGGCGTCTCTCGCCTCGCGAGTGATCGATGGCGGAAAGTCGTGATGAAAGGTAGACCTCGCTATTTGTCATCTGACCCTCCGTCTAATCTCAGGCTACCGGGGCATCTTATTATATTATGAGTTTATATTTTCGCCTTTCTGAAACGTCTGTCAAAGTAATGATGCTCACTCGAATTGCTCTTGCTCCGGGATCTGTCATTAGTCCAGGAGCGGTCTATACGTATTCATGGTAGATTTATTTAATATGAATCTCTAGTTTATAAATATTGAATGGTTTTTTGGAGTGAAGCCGAAATGTGTCAGTTGAATGCAGTCAGTCAGACGATACATATTAAGTATTTGTCTAAACACAATCTGGCTGCCTAATACACGAACACAGAATGTAGTATTCAGAATTCGACTGTACCTGTGTATAACGACATCCTACAATGTGATTGTCTTCAGTCTTCTCCAGTATTATACGTATTATTAATGGCTCCAGTCTCCTGTAAGTTAGTTGACTGACGTTTGCATTTAGGCCTTCACAATAACACGTGCGTCATGGATTGTGTATACTAACAGCCATGTGTCAATCAATGAATTGGACACATTCACTGTCACATGTCAATAAATTGATTGAATATGCTCTCTGTCATATGTCAATCAATGAATTAGATATACTCACTATCATAAATCAATATGGAAAACGGGTATACTGCTTGAAGACTGGAAGAAAATCTGTTATATAACCGTTCCACAAATGAGATACTATGCAAGCTCTGCTAAAACTACTGAACTACCTCATACATTTCACACTTCAGCAAAATAACCCTAACGATTTTGCAGAAAGGATTCGAAGAACTCATAAACAGACAACACGCCGTTGAACAAGTAGGTTTTACAACTGAGTGGGACCGTAATAGGCAATATACGATGATGGTTGACGGAGATTGCCTCTAACGAAACAAAGTGGTTTACCGTTGCGTCATTGATTACAGCAAAGATCTGTACTGTGTCATTCATTGTTTATTATGGAACCCTATAACATATGGATGCTCCAAACATCCAATCAAACTGCTACAATCCTTATATAATGAGAAACAAGCCACAAAAAACCTAGTTCAAAACCAACGATATATTGAAACCAAGGACACCATGAAAGTAATTATTCAAACTATTCAGGATAAAACCAAAGCGGCTGGCCTTCGTATAAATACCAAAAAGACAAAAATAATCAAACATCACAGATTACATCATTATTGAAACCATTGACATAAGAATGGACATGGTCAAGGTACTTATGTTCCTGTAATCAAAGGTCAACAATGAATGATGAGGTTATCAACAGACTCATTCACTGGAGATGCATTGGAAAATCTGAGCACACTCTGGAAAGACAGAAATATATAATTAGCTGCAACAAGTTGAGTCTTACAAACCACCCGGTGACAATAAATGCATCTGACATCTTGACCATACGTAAACCTGATCGAAAAACATCCAAGCATTTCAAATATGGCATTGCCGCCGCTTGCTAAGGATCTCTCGGACAAAAACAGTGACGAACAATAACGAACAACACAATATTAAATACACGGAATAACACTTGATGTACCTATCCTCCTTCAAAAACTACTTTATTTTGGCCATGGCATGCCAATACCATACCTGGAAAAGTCAACATCCTGGGAATAATTGAGGGACAATGGAAAATAGGTCAATCCACAACAAGGTGGCTTGATGAAATAATAATGAATACGACAGTGCAACAACTCTGCTAAGCAACATCAGACGGGCGATAATGGACGAAGCTGTGCTGGAGAATTGTCAGAAGTCGGACCCAACTTGGCGGCAAACGGTGACAATGTTATCGACCTCGTTTTGCGCGTGCTTTTTTCTTAATTACATCCTGTTTTTCAGCAGCACGAGAAAAGGTCAAGACCTTTTGTTGACAGTTGGTAGTTTGCGGGATATCGTAGCAACGTTAAGCTACAATACACCGTGTCGTTTTGACGAGTTTCATTGAAAGGTTCCAGTGAGATAATCATCATTGATAATGCTGCACTGACTAGACACTTTTCTTTAGAGACAAATGGTGATGTTATGATAACGTTAGTAAATCTCCCCTAAGCAAGTCTAGTCGCCTGGCGCCAAGTCATATTTAGATTAGTGTTCATTGTATGCTTAAATCGTCTAGTATGAAGTTGTCGAACGATTTGTGACTATGATGACTTTACTGCACTTGTATAAGGCTCATGATGTTACGTTGTATTAAAGCGATATTAAGGTAAATAAACTGTAAATTAATAATAAGCTGCTATTTCTACATTGCCGAATATCCTAATCTGAAACATGTTCAGACGCATTTTGTTATTATAAAATATAATAACTGTTATTATAAAATATCATTAGAAAATACATATACAATAAGGAATAAAATGTACAACGAATCGTAGTAAATCGTTATGATCATCTGACGAGGAAGTAACAAAGCAACGCATTTACGGGCAACTGAACCGTAGGCAAGATCTGGGTCTTTCTGTATGCTTGTCTCCGTTCTCATAATTATATACATACATGCATACACACACACACACACACACACACACACACACACACACACACACACACACACACACACACACACACACACACACACACACACACACACACACACACACAAACACACACACACATACACACACACAATATATATATATATATATATATATATATATATATATATATATATATATATTATACATGCATACACACACACATACACACACACATATATATATATATATATATATATATATATATATATATATATATATATATATTATATATATATATTTATATACATACATACACACACACACACACACACACACACACACACACTATATATATATATATATATATATATATATATATATATATACACCCATAATGATAATGATACGTAATTGAGATGTCAATATATAATATAGTTAATGTAAATGATGATGGAATAAAAGTGCGCGAGACTGTTGATACGACAGCATGATGCGCAAGAGACGAACACGAGAATGGACTCTTGAGCCCGGAGACAAGCAGACAGAGAGCGCCAGATCTTGCCTAAGGTTCATTTGCCCGTAGATGATGCGTTGCTTTGTTACTTCCTCGTCAAGTCGGCGAGTGCAGCCGATCATAAAGAATATAACGAATTCGAGTTTTCCAGACGATCGCACCAATAAATTATACAGGCTGCATCGTCGGGTCGTCGTCTCCTGCGGTGCGGGAGATCGATGGCAGAAAGACGCAATGAAAGGTGGACCTTGCTATTCGTAATCCGAACCACCGTATAATTATGAGCATCACGTAGGCTACTTTTGCGAATGTGAATGTGTCTGTTATACATGGGCCACCCCGCGCTCTTCCCGGCCACGTCTGAATGTGCCGCATAATATGCAATGACGAAGCAGTTCGGTTATATTTTTGGCGATATTAAATCGGTGATGCAATACAGCCTCCGTCACTGAATTGTGGAAGAGAAATTAATGTCGGTGATATTGCCAACTGTGTACATCTAACTCCATTTATCCAATCAAAGTTCTTCAGTCGAAACTCGGGAAGTAGAATAATTATGCGGTGTTTCAAAAAGACGATCTATACAGAAAAGCCAACCAGACAATTAGCAGGTTGTATTCACTCGACCAACCTGTCTGTACGTGTCATCCCCGGCGACCTCATCAGCTGTCGTCCTCTTCACTGCCCTCGTATCATTTGTAGTGCGAATGACACAATGCATTATAGAGGTAAGTTCTTATATGTAGCACTGCACCCAAGTCATACGACGACTGCATCCAAGTCATACGACGACTGCACACAAGTCATACGACGACTGCACCCAAGTCATACGACGACTGCACACAAGTCATACGACGACTGCACCCAAGTCATACGACGACTGCATCCAAGTCATACGACGACTGCACACAAGTCATACGACGACTGCACCCAATCATATGACGACTGCACCCAAGTCATACGACGACTGCACCCAAATCATACGAAGACTGCACCTAAGTCATACGACGACTGCACCCAAGTCATACGACGACTGCACCCAAGTCATACGACGACTGCACCCAAGTCATACGACGACTGCACCCAAGTCATACGACGACTGCACCCAAGTCATACGACGACTGCACCCAAGTCATACGACGACTGCACCCAAGTCATACGACGACTGCACCCAAGTCATACGACGACTGCATCCAAGTCATACGACACCTGGTCAAGCATTTGACAGTCGTCACTCACTGTCAGAAACCTTAATTCGTGCCTTCTCTCGGAAGCATTAGCCATGCGACAATTGATACTCAACGACTACTTTCACACAAATATCCACCATTGTTTATGGCCATGAAATGGTTCACATCCCAGCGTGAACTGGATAAACTCAGTGTGTATGAACTTGTTCGAGGTTCGATATCAAAGTACAAGATTTGAACCCAAATTATCCAGATTGAAGGTCGAATATTCTAGGTCCTGCGCCACAGCGCTTCAAAAGCTACAATTACCGAGTACCTAAACCCCCACATCACCGTTTACATAAAAAGTGATGAATGTTTAAAATGGACATTCCGGATGATGTCATTCAGTGCTCCGGTCCTGTTGTCCAATACACGACCCGCTGCAAAACTGCCAACGTAAATTTGGTTAGCCGTACACTTAATGGTCTTGAATGTAACCGCATCCATGTTCGAGTGTGTTCATTCTTACGAAGCACGGCCACCTTCTTCCGTGTAGGAGACAGGCGGGCAACAGACA
>JAODUO010000289.1:277500-292500 GCA_025642075.2 Ridgeia piscesae
TCTCTCTCTCTCTCTCTCATATATATATATATATATATATATATATATATATATATATATATATATATATATATATATATATATATATAGTAGTGTCTGTACGGTCTCCTACTCCGTGAACCTCTCTCTATATATGTAGTGTCCGTACGGTCTCCTACTCCGTGAACCTCTCTCTATATATGTAGTGTCCGTACGGTCTCCTACTCGCTGAACCCTCTCTCTCTCTCTCTCTCTCTCTCTCTCTCTCTCTCTCTCTCTCTCTTAATATATATATATATATATATATATATATATATATATATATATATATATTATATATATGTAGTGTCCGTACGGTCTCCTACTCCGTGAACCTCTCTCTATATATGTAGTGTATGTAGTGTCCTTGAGCCTCTATGTGGCGACCGGTGTGTCTCCTCCACCGAGGTCGCTGTTACACTTTACTTTAACTCTCCTCCTAGTCAAGACTTGTTGCTACTGCTATTGCAAAGTACTTCGTCTCACTTATAAAAATCCTGCAAGGCTAAACAGAAGCAACTAGCCAATATGTGCTACTATGTCCAACTTAAACTCATTCTAAAACTCAGTCTGTCATAAATTAGCTGTAAAACGATAGCAAGTCATAGGCGTCGGAACCGTCGTCAATTTGGGGGTTGAGCCTCAAAGGATAATTGGCAGTACGGCCAACATTGTTGTGAAAGACGTGGATGTAGGCGGGCGAACGTAAGGTTTTTGGTCACCCTCCATGTTGTACAAATTGTGTACGGGTGGGTTTTTTGGGACACACATGAGGTTGCAGTTGAAGGTTTCTATAGTGGACCTGAGGCTCCCTATTTAGTTACGATTTTCCTAACCCTCGCCCTAATCCCAACTAGGTACTACGTTCCAATGCCAATGCAAGTGGTTTCTATCCCGCGTCCGAAAGTATCGTTTTCATAAACTTACATATGAAGCCTTTCACCAGCCGAAAGTACACCCAACGATTGATGTTTGTCATCTAGATCATAAGTCGTCGTATTTGTGAACCTGCGCTCAAAACGTACGATTGATCTATTTCATATTAGCAACTATCTTTTAGCTAGAGCTTAACTTGACTAGAGCTTAAGGTGTAACATAACTAGAGCTTACGCCGTAACTTAACATCAACAAGAGCCATAAGAATGCAGACAATAAAGACTTGTCGTCCGCTCCTCGTCATATACCTGGCTACTTAATATCGACCAGAAAGCTCCCAACAATTGTGACTTGTCTTGTAGACAACGCCACGTGTTTAGCGACACGTGGCTTTTTAAACTCATCAGCCGGGAAGCCGGAGAGTGACGAAAGACATCTACGCTACCTAACATCATCCGGTGACTGCTCAACGCTGGCGAACCAGAAACCACAGCCCTAGATGTCTATTCACGCAGGCGGAGGCGTAGACTGTCCCCTCCACCCATGCGCCGGCCTGCCTCCGTTCACTTACCATCTTCGGCGTCGAGGCGATGACGCCGATACATCAATCTCGTCACAGTCCGCTCGCTCGGTGGGGAACGCTTCGTCGTGCATGGGCGACCTCCCAACCCGCTCGTCCCCTCCTCACTGCCGGCGCAGCTTACCGGCGTAGCGTCCAGTCCGGCCCAGTCCGTCTGTCGTCTGGCCAGACACGCAGCCAGGTCGGCGATGACTCGTTGCTCGCTCGCTCGCTCGCTCGCGCGACAGTCGTTTCGCCTGCGGTTGTCGCAATGCGCGAGACTGCGGACGCCACGTCAACGTGCCGTCCATATATGCATTATTTCTCCGCCGACGACGTCGCCGCTCTCCGCACTCCAGGTGCCGCCGCGGCGGGGGCTCGAGTCTCTGGGCGGGGCGGCATCAATGGATGCGTTCGTCGGCGTTGACGGGCAGGCGACGGTCAGTGCAGTCTGCCTATTGCAACATTTATCTTGCTAATTTTGCAGTGTTTTTGTGGCGTATTTATTATTTATGCCACGGTTGGTGAGGTATTAGAATTCCGCAAAATTGGGCGTGGAAGTTATTCGTGGTAAAACTGTGGGTAATAATAATGGCACCTTAGGTGAGTATTGATGTGTGGAGGTTGGGGTGAGAGGGCGGGAAAAAATCGGGGAGTTGAAAGGAGGAAAGTGACAGGAACGAATACATGAGAATAAATAAATAAAATTCATTACTTACAGTTGAACATAACATATATTGCATCCAGCATATATATATATATATATATATATATATATATATATACACACACACACACACACACACACACACACACACACACACACATTTTGGCTAGGAAAAGTGAATGGAAATACGGTCACAATTATTTTTGGAAACACTAGCCCCGCACATTAAAATAGTTTTGACTTTTGACTCACTGACACGTAGCATAATGAAGCATGCAGAAATAAGATAAACAATTAACTCAAAATATTGCAATGCATCAGCCAGTGTTTAAACGTCAATACAGGCAAGGTGTTACAAACAGATTGAGAACAGGTAAAAACCACTGAGTGGCTACTGGGTAGTACTGGATGGGCAAACTATAATTATATATTAATTTTAAATTTTACAACATTTATATAAATGATGGTTTTCACATTCTGGTTATAATCTACAAGTGTTGTCAGTCTTCACTGGGCTGATGTTTACATTGGTAATCTATGGACTGGTTAAACTTTGGACTGTTTAGAGGGATCCTGGCTTCTTTTGTCGTAATCTTTGAAATTTAAATAGTTACACTTTGGACTATTTTTGCCACGATCGTATATTTTATTTATAACATTAACCTTGCAGTACAATTCTTGTAACAAATCCCCAGGAACGTCTGATGAGCTAAGGCAGATCAAATAACAAGATCTTGTTATAACTAATTAACAATTCCTTGATACGCCTCTCGTGACAATCATGGCCTAATTACAGCTGAACGTATATTATATACCTTTTGACATGCATATAAAATAGGCAGTAAAAAGAACGAAAAATAATAAACCATACACGCACAACTGTACATGTATTTTAACGTGACCTGTCCTTGATTATACAGGGGTAGTGGCTAACCTGGGGAGTAATGTAAACTTCCTTGAGCACAGTGACCATTCCAATAAAAAGGTAAGATAGTTCTTATATAGCAGAACTGCTCAGTGCTTTACACTGTACTCTCTGGCAGACCTGTTCCATCAAACACCATCTCGGCTTTTCTGGAAAACATCCAACCATGCTGCAATTAATGTGCAAACATACATAAATACCCAACATTGTCTATAGCCAGGTACTCATTCATACAGTTGAGTGAACTGGAGCAATGTAGAGTGAAAACAATTGTCCAAGGTTTGAAACTGCAATACAGGAATCGACCCGGGTTCTCTTAGTCGAAACTCTAGCTGATGTGCCACAGTACAAATGTACATGTAGTAGTATACATACTATTTACTCATTTTTATAATTATATATATATATATATATATATATATATATATATATATATATAAATATATGTATACTATATATATATATATATATATATATATATATATATATATATATATATATATACCTTTTCCCATCACTTCTCTGGGCGAGGTTTTTGTGTGCAAACCATGTCGCTTACATCAAACTGTAAAATACACATCACACATCAGCGTGTTTCTTTGTCGCAGTCCTACATCTGCCGGCTTCTTCGTGCTTCTTACGGCTTCCACGCTGCGTAAACGCCTGGCCACACTTGGAACACTTATATGGCTTTACACCTGTATGGATCAATTCGTGCTTCTGCATGTCACCTTTCCGCGCGAACGACTTGTCGCATACTTTGCACGTGTACGGTTTTTCGCCCGTGTGAACTCTTTGGTGTATCGTAAGGGTCCAACGCGTGCAAAAAGAACCCCCGCACGTTGCACACTTGAACGGTTTTATCCCGGCGTGTGCCAGTTCGTGTTTCTTGTGGGCATTCTGCTGCGTGAACGTCTGCCCACACACGGCACACTCGTACGGCCTCTCTCCCGTGTGGATCCTTTCGTGGACTTTCACGTTTTGAGAGAGCGAGAACGATTTTCCGCAGGTGGCGCAGCGGTATGGCTTCACGTGCGTGTGTGTTCGGTCGTGTGATTTCAGAGCTGCTGCCGTGATGAAGCTCCGCTCACATTTGGTGCACGTGTACGGCTTATCACCAGTGTGAGTTCGTTCGTGTATGAGCAGATGGCTCCTTGTTTGAAACGAGCCTCCGCATGTTCTACACTCGAACGGTCTGATGCCTCCGTGCCACAGCTTGTGCGACTTCATATGATGAGGCCGAGCGAACGACTTCCCACACGTGTCACACTTGTAGGGTTTCACACCCGTGTGGACGCGCTCGTGCTTCTTAAGGTCCCCGGATCCGAGAAACGACTTGTCGCAGGTGCGACAGACGAACGGCTTGAAGCCCGTGTGCGTCCGTTCGTGTTTCGTCAGATCACCTCGCATCGCAAACGTCTTGCCGCACGTGTCACAGCGGTGTGGTTTCAGACCCGCGTGTAACCATTCGTGCTTGGCGCGGTTCCCAACATCGTTAAACCGTTTTCCACAAGTCGCACACGCATAAGGCTTCTCTCCAGAATGCAGCTGCTCGTGCTTTGCGCGGTTCCCAACATTGCTAAACCGTTTTCCACAAGTCTCACACGCGTAAGGTTTCTCCCCAGTGTGTGTACGTTCGTGTGCTTTAAGACTGTGATTAAGCTTGAATGATTCGTCGCAAGTCTCACACTTGAATGTCTTTGGCTTTTTGTGGTATTTTTCATGCCTTGCTAGCGCGTCCGCATTGTGGAACACTTTACTGCACACAGAACATGTGTACGACTTCTTGCATTTTCTTGCCATCGTACACACTTCAAAAGGTATTATTTTAGGCAAATGTCAATCAGCAAGTTTAAAAAATCTAAATACGACTAATTGCTTCGTCTGACTAGTTTGATTGTTGCTGTTTACTTCTTTCTATTGTCGAGACTTTCGGTGAGTGAAGTCTCATAGCGCGACTCGCAACAGCCGGACAGTTTAACGTGTGACGTCACTCTACCTTCTGGTCTGTCACTGAAATCACACCAAAACACTTGATTAATTCGTGGTATTTGCATAATCACTTCACCCAACCACGGGACACTATGGCTGCCCAATTATGATGATGAGTTGCATAATATATTCATTTATTTCAACAAGTTCAAAACGTTTACACGTTGTTTCTAAAAGATGCTACTGACCGCCATGGAAACATATTAGCGACGCCCGCATAACTGTGACCTAGGCACGTGTTGAATCTTGAAATAGGGTATCACAGCGACAATTCCACCCCATAATTTAAGCGGTATAGCGACCAATTTGACTGCCCAGACACAATACTTTTGTTCCGTGTTTTTTCATCGTAAGTGGCATCTTTTTTTAATAATTCTATGTCAAAAACAACTGCTCATAAACTATGTTTATAGGTCACATTCTCAATACTAACACCAAAGTCCATTTCAGATGTTGTGTGTTAAATGCGCAGCTACAAACAATGCCAGGCGACAGACAGATATGTCATTACTCAATAATAGGTAGTCTACGTACACAGCCAATGACACTACTACGGGCAAATGCATGCTCTGGTTTATGATACATGTACATGCGTTGTTAAGTATTATTTAACAGTGTGTCATTACAATTCACTAACTCCAAAAAATTAATTATAATATTATTATATAGTCAGTGCTAATTTTGTTTTAGTTCAAACTCACCTGTCATGTGACATGTTCTTCAAGAGTCTTTGGTACAGTTTACTGAAGGTGACATGCCGTTACATTAACTGCAACATATATAATTGGTTTTTATTAGCATATTTCATCAAAGTAGTACTGTATAAGCGTATGTTTTATATTACTTTCATTTAATTAGAATAACCATTGTAAAGCAGAGATGGAGTGAGTACAATACAAATGTACTCGAGTACGAGTACGATTACTTTGAACATGCATGAGTACGAGTACGAGTACTCAGAAAACAAATGTACTCGAGTACGAGTACGATTACTTTACAATATACTCGAGTACGAGTACGATTACTTTACAATATAAGCATGATTACTTTCATGATTACTTTAATGAATATCCTATTTCTAACATAAAGGCGACTTTCATGGAATCCCTAGGTGTCTTTCTTGTTCTTTTGTTGTGTCACTAATGTTGTGTTATTGTTATTAATAATTAGACGACTTTCTCAGGTATTGGATGAATCATTTAATGCTGGATTAATAATTTAATTTATGGTTTCTGAATCAAATACAAATAGGAGGCATTTAAAAATTTCAAATATATATGATCAAATACATTACAATAACAACACTTCAAAACCAGGGGGGCATTTTCAAAAGAGTAGTATATCAGATGGGTCCAGACATGGGGTCAAATACATTTGTATTTGAAAGTATTTAAATACTTTTTAAAATATTTGTATTTGATGTTTAGGAATTAAAAGTATTTGTATTTAAATACTTTCCTAAAGTATTTGACTTGTTCAAATATTTTTTTGAAATACATTGTCAGTATCAACATTTGTTTTTCACTGTCACATGTAATGCCTGCCAAACTGATTACCTTAATGCACTGCAACTTCACCCAACAGTGCTAATTACTGATGAAGACACTTAATGGCAGGCTTCCCCCTGGCCCTGCAGTGACCACAACTTGTGTTTGCTCAGAGACAGAGGATGGACCTAACAGTGACCATAGGTCAATATCCCCTTTTGTTCTTTAATCAGGGTTCAATTTGGCACCAGGTTATTCTGGTTTCCTGGCTGACTTTGAAGTTGAGCCTTCTTCACAAAACATCCTACCAATGATTAGCAGTGTCTCTTCTGAGGGCAACACAGGCATTATATTATTATGGACCTCCTGGCATAACATACAAACAATATATTTTGGCCTTTACCTCTTTCAGTCAGTTGTCACTGTGATGCAGTTAGCAATAACAATACTCCCTAGCACTGGTCTGCCTGTCATCATATGAGCAAAACACTAATTATGCCTATAAACAAGATGTCTCAATATATGTGTTGCTTTTCTTTTACCTACATAGTAATACAAAATGAAAAGTATTTGAAAAATATATGAACAAGTATTTTGAAATACTTTTCAATGTATTCATATTTAAATACATTTATATTTAAAAAGTATTTGTAATCCCTCAAGAATATTTGTATTTAAATACATTTCAATGTATTTGACCCCATGTCTGGATGGGACAAACACAGAATGGTTGTGGATTTAGACAGGTTTACAGTTTGCACTTAATTAAACATAATAGACAGGGATTTAGCAGCTAACCACCCAGACCCAGTCAGGATTCTGGATGTTGGAAATATGACCAGTCATTCACACCATACTGACAGAGCAAACAGTACAGGTGGGGCTGAGGCCTGGCTTCTAAAATTATAAAGCAAGATGTTAGGGGATGCTTATCTCCTGCAGTGCTTCCCAGGGACTGTCACAATATAACTTGTACTTTGTACTAAGTAGGAGGGTGAGGAGATGTTGCTTCTCTGGGAAGAGAAGGTATTAATTAGAGAAATCTGACTGAATATTTATTTAACTGAAATGCTCAACAGTAATAGGAAATGAATACCTTGATTATTATTACATTTATTAGATTACTTCTAATATTGCCATTTTTATCTGTCTAATATATTTGCTTGCAACTGTTCATATGAAAAAATGTAATCGTGAGAAGTAATCGTGAGTACAATTACTTTGGTAATGTACTCGAGTACGAGTACGATTACTTTCCTTCGTACTCGAGTACGAGTACGAGTACTCAAAAAGTACTCGTACTCGAGTACGAGTACAAGTACACGAGTACGATTACTCCATCTCTGTTGTAAAGCGCCCCAGAACAATTATTACTCTGCTAAATCCCTGTCGGGTGTGTTTAAGTGTAAACTGTAAACCCGGCTATTAGTGTTATCCTGCCTAACTATTTTAGTTTGTCCCATCTGCTATAGTGAATTGGATACCCTCTTAAATATAAAATAAAATCTGGATAGCAGTAATCAGTTAGAAAATTAGAACACTCTAGACAGTCACATAACCACAGAAAAAGAATAACACTTAGGGATTCCAAGAAGGTTGCCTTTATGGTAGAAAGATGATTAAGATATTCATTAAAGTAATCGTGAAAGTAATCATGATTACATTCTAAAGTAATCGTACTTAATTACATTTGTTTTCTGAGGAATTGTACTCGTAATCGTACTCATGCATCATCATAGTAATCGTACTCTTACTTCATTACATTTGAATTGTAATCACTCCATCCCTGGCTCAGTGACAGGGTTTATGCAGGAAACAAGTTTGCCTGTCATACTCATAATATCTCATGTACATCAAATCCAGTTGAGATGTGTTTTATGACCTGAAATAAATTTCAAAAACATGTGTGACACCCATTATCAAGGCATAACTAACAATATCTGTGTTTTCAGAAAAAAATTCTTCTTTTGCATTTTTATTATAATATAATTTAAATTATTGTATTATTTGATGTTGATGTAGTGCTAAAAGTGCTATCTATACTACAGGTGCAGGTTTATTAAGACATGCATAAATGTATGTACATGAATGTCAGATAAATTAAGAGAAGTTAGGTGGCTCCAGGTAGTAATTTTCAATTTTGTGGTTTGATCAGAAACTAAAAGATCTCCAAAACAAGAAAGGCCTCCAAAAAACTGGCTTGTGTTCAGTCATATGGTATAAAACAGTGTCCGATGAAAAGTTAAATAAGTAGAAATGCTTCCACCTGATTTCCAACTGGGACACTCCTAGTTGTTGAGTCGTTGAACTGGGAGGTGAATCTCTGCTATTTCCAAACATTACCCAAGTCTAACAGCTTAGTTACCTGATATAAATACATAACTGTAGCACAGGGACCGACACCATGTCACTAGTGACCGCTGGCTGTATAAGAGTTATGGGACAAAACCCCTCGGACAAAAGCTCTTCATTATACAAATTTTCTCATTGTAGATACTGAACTCAAGAACGATTAAAATAATTCAACTTGTATATGATATATATATATATATATATATATAAAATAAATATATATATAAATATATATATATATATATATTAAATATTTTACAACAGGCATAATAAATGCTCTATTCAAGCGAGTTACCCTATAGTCTGAGTTTGTCTACCTGGCAGTCTGGAGCTCTGGCCATCTTGGTAACCACTTGAACTATATCCAAGTTATCCTTCTAACTCCATTATGTTTGTGAATTTGACTTCAGAAAGTGGTGTAAGCCAGGCAAGGTGGAGCAGGAGTCAACTTGGCTATACAGATTGCTTATTATGCCTGTTATTATTAAACAATTATCTGTAGACCGTATGTAATTATATATATATATATATATATATATATATATATATATATATATATATATATATATATATATAGTGTACATGTCTATACATATGATACAAGCTGAATTAAGTTTAATTCTTGTAGTCATTCTTGAGTCTAGTATCTATCATGAGGGTGTTTTGTCCCGAGGGTATTTTGTCCGCACACCATTACAAAACACACACACATATATATATATATATTGTTACGCTTTAGCCTTTACTGGTATAATGTGGCTTAGAATGTGTGATCACGTGGGTCGGTCCCAGTGCTATAATTAGCGTGTTATAAATACTATTGTACTTGATCATCATTTTAACGTTAATTTAAGTTAAGTGTAACTGTAAGGCTAAGCCTATTAAAACTGAAACGTGCTGTCTACGACTAATTTACTGCCACTAATTTATTATAACAAGTGGCTAATTAATCAAGATCTTTTAAATTACTGGGCACTTATGCAGAATTATAACTGCATGTTTGCCAACATTTGATTTTGTTAATTCAATCATTTAACACCATCTTGCACATATTTATGTTTTATAAACAGTGCGACTTAGCAGACTTTTGAGGTCGAAAAGACAGCACAGTCTGCATAATTAAACAAACTGTTTATCGCTCATTCCATGTGCACAGCGCAATGACACATGCATCGCTGCGCTTGCGACTGGCACAAATCGGAGCCCTATCTGGGTCTCAAAATGCAATATTTGTGAAACATACATATACCTGGGAATGCTGATTGATCATGTTTAGGATTAGAGTTTGTGTGAGGTATCCAATATACTATATAGGCAAATATACAGTTATTGGCATATTATATTATTGAGGTGGGTCAGAATTCTGCATAAGTCCCAATTACTGTATATATAGTGCAGCAATGTTGTATCGTCTGTGGTTATGCTCTAGGTGACAGACCGGACGGTTTGATATCGATAGTAAGGACGGGTAATACTAGTAATCATCGCAGGACGTGGGCGATATTTAAGGGTTTTGAACAGTTTTGTGGCTAGGCAAACCAGATTTCCTACAAACAGTAACTTACATTTATATTTATTATGCTTACTTTGTCGTAAAGTGGCAGCGCTAACGCTGGTTGTAACAAATTTGTTTTATCAAATTATTGTTATTATCTGTCAACTCCACGTTCACAATTTTACCGTCTTCGAGAGCTCGCCAAAGGTGGTGCCCCCTCACGGCGCCTAGATAATATAAGTTGTATTAACCAGAACACACTAGGTGGCGCCAAAATCATATTTCCAACAGTCAGACTCTCTCTCTCTCTCTCTCTCTCTCTCTCTCTCTCTCTCTCTCTCTCTCTCTCTCTCTCGCGTGCGCGCGCGCTCTCTTTCTCTCCGTCCGCCCCCTTCCCTCCCTGTCTCCTCTCCTCACTGTCTCACTCCCTCCATTCCTTCCTCCCTTCCTCCCTTCTTCCCCTCCTCCCCTCTCCCCTCCTCCCTTCCTCCCTTCCTCCCTTCCTCCCTTCCTCCCTTCCTCCCTTCTTCACTTCCTCCCTTCCTCCCTTCCTCCCTTCCTCCTTCCTCCCTTCCTCCCTTCCTCCCTTCCTCCCTTCCTCCCTTCCTCCCTTCCTCCCTTCCTCCCTTCCTCCCTTCCTCCCTTCCTCCCTTCCTCCCTTCCTCCCTTCCTCGGTTTCTCCCTTCCTCCCTTTCTCCCTTTCTCCCTTCCTCCCTTCCTCCCCTCCTCCCCGCCTCCCCGCCTCCCCGCCTCCCCGCCTCCCCGCCTCCCCGCCTCCCCGCCTCCCCGCCTCCCCGCCTCCCCGCCTCCCCGCCTCCCCGCCTCCCCGCCTCCCCGCCTCCCCGCCTCCCCGCCTCCCAGCCTCCCAGCCTCCCAGCCTCCCAGCCTCCCTTAATTATTTGTCGTCGAGCACGGGGGGGGGGCGTATTACCTTAGGACGGTTCTGATCGTAGGATCCTGTGTTCCTCTGTGATCAGCTCTTCGTTTTCATAATCTATTAATATAAGATCGCGTGTTCCGGTTCTGTTGTTAGTTATTTTTAACGGTGCTTCAAAGTCATACACAATATCCTGGGTATACCAGAATTTGTCTAGTCGTGTTTTGAATGATTCTAGGGATTTAGCTGTTACCACTGTATCAGGGAGACTATTCCATGGCTCGGTAATTCGAATTGTAAATATTTTTTTCTTAAGTTTAGTTTGGCTCTTTGTGTGAATAATTTTAGAGAATGTCCCTTTTTCCTGTTCTTTGTGATATTGCATTGTTTCTCAAAAGATTTGGTAGAGATTCGTGATCATAAATGTTATGTATTATTTTGTAGACTTCTATCATGTCTCCTCTTAATCTTCGATATGCTAATGTATTTTAAGTATTTTAAGTCTTTCTATATATGATAGGTCTCTCATACCCGGTAATTCTTTAGTAGCTCTTCTCTGAATGTTTTCTAAGGCATTTTTTTGTTTTATGCCATGGCGTAGTGTAAGTGTGATCTAACCATTGTTTTGAAGAGTGGCAAAAAAGTATGTTTATCTAGAAATTGGAAGGTTCTTCTAATTATTTTGGTAATTTTAGTTGCCTTATTTACCACTTGGCTTATATGTTCGTCAAATGTAAGTTTGGAGTCAAAGGTTATCCCTAGGTCCTTTTGTTTACCATGTGTGTCTATTGTTTTTGTAAGATTCTTCGTTGTAGTATAATATTGATTTTCATCTACATTATTTATTCCAATTTCCATTCGTCTACATTTGTCTGGGTGAAGTCTGAGCATCCAATTTTCACTCCATTTGTCTATGACGGTTATATCCTGTTGTAGTATAGTTTGGTCAACCCTATTCATTAGGTGTCTAAATATGTTGATGTCATCAGCAAATAGGAGTGTATTGGATTGAGTTAGGTCTGGTAAATCATTTATGTATAAGACAAAGAGTAGAGGTCCTAGGACTGATCCCTGTGGTATTCCAGATGTTACGTCGTGCCAATTTGATTCTTTACCATTTACTGCCACTTTTTGTCTTCTGTTTGAGATGAATGCCTCTATCCAGTTTTCTATTTCTTTACTAATATTTATACTTTTTAGCTTACTTATTAGTCTGTTATGTGGTACAGTGTCGAAGGCCTTTTTAAAGTCCATGTATATAACATCTGTATGGTGTCCCCTGTCTATTTCATATGTCAAGATATCTAATATTGTTATTAGTTGTAAAACTGTGTATCTGCCAGAAATAAAACCAAACGGTTTTGGACTGAAAAGACCATTTTCCGTCATATAACTGGTAATGTGATTTCTGATTATTTTTTCCATGCATTTGCAGACTATGCTTGTTAGGCTTACTGGCCGGTAATTACTGTAGTAAAGACACTAGAGAAGTAGTCCGCAAATATATTTGCTTTTTCTTCATCTTTAGTTTTTTTTGGGGATTTTGTGTCTATGTAATCTGTACTTAATTCCCCGATTCCTTGTTTGATTGTAGTTTTGGATTTATAGTATCTCCAGAATACGTTTGGGTTTTTCTTTGTCTGGTTTGCTAAATTTCGTTCAAACTCCTTTCGGAGTTTTCTCGTTAATGCTCTGAGTTTATTTCTACTTTTGCAGTATTCTAGATATTTTGTCCCATCCCTAGTCTCCATGTATCTTGTTCATAGTCTAATTTTATGTCTGATTAGCTTTCTGGTATGTCATTATGTTCATATTCAATATATCGGTGTAAATATAGATAGTGAAATATGAACTTTACTACATCGGGAATTGCCGCTGTGGTGGTCCCAGATTCGACCAGTCCAGGATTCGTCTAAACGCATATCGCGCATGCGCGCGCATGCGCAATGATCGCTTTTATCTGTTCTGACGCGCTCTGACGTAGTGGCAACGGTATACGTCATGCCCGGGCCGAGATTCGACTAAATAACACAACACGTTCGAGTGAGTGAAAATGATCACATAAGTTAATCCATTTTTATTTAAGATGTGCGTGATAACAATATTATTTCAATACTTCATGTATTACTAACGGAAGCTACGTTAGTAACAAAGGCGAATCCTGGCCCGGTACGAATCTGGGACCGCTACCGTCGCGGTCTCAGATTCGTACGAATCCTGGACTGGTCGAATCTGGGACCACCACACCGCCTCCTGCCAACGGATGTTTCATTCCGTCAATGGTGAATTTAACTCGAAATCAACGCGACCAATGGCTCGTGCCTATGGAAATATATATGACCTATATGTGAGCGTACTTGTAATAAAACAGTCCGACTCGTTTCCCGTCCGTGACCTACATTCACGTGTCCTTCCACATTGTATGGTTGACAACCAACACCTGCCTTCCCCGACCTTCTTGTGTGTCAGTTGCAGTTATGTTGGCTGTGCCAGGTGATTTTCAATCGTTTTTATTTTTTATTGTCCTCTTCACGCTCTTCAACTAAAGATGATAGCCTTAGTTACCTTATACTCACCAAATGGACGCCGTTTCCTTATTGGGTATTTTAAATAAATTTTCTTTTAAAATATTGAAGTGTCTCATGAATCAAGTCAGTTTAGAATTGTTATTGTTATATGTTTACTCGTCGATTCACATTCTTCATGTAGCAGCTTCTTCAAAAACTTCCGATCACTGCGATATGACACAAATCGTTTTTATATCAATTTTGTTTTCACATTCTGTAATTTAGAGATCTACATTAGAACATTACTTATCGGCACCTTTCAGTCTGAAGTGGATGCGATCAGAATAATGCATTTTATATTTATAAAGTCATACAAACACTGTACTGTAGAGAGTATAAAAATTATATTCGAATGGTTTTATGTAAGTATCCGCGGCCAGTAACTTGTAATATAAAAAATACAACGCATATTGTTTTATTTTTTGTTATTTAATTCATCATACGGATGTAAACCGTTTATCGGTACATGTAAAGAATTGTAAATTTACTCAGAGAAATGCAAACCACCGAGGCTGTCTAGGACTCTAGGAGATGCCGATGTATTTCCGTTATGATTTCACCGACGTCTGATACGATGTTATAGAGCTTTAAGCTGCAACAAAGAAACGGGCATATACAATAATAAAAATCACAAATGACATGACTTGACTTTGTCTAATACAACAAGAAGACGTATTATAACTTTCATGTCGTTCATCCCAGCAAAGATAATTGACTTATTTCCTATCTTTAGAACTGAAATCAAGCTAAGTATTCCTAAGCATGTAATGTAGGATAAGCTCACGCAACACAGTGCAATCAGTTTGCTAATTTAATAATGATAAATTAAAACAAAGAAAATTACTAACACAATATACAATAATATAAAAAGGTTTCAAATGGACATTGGGTGTTACAGGTGTTATTTTGATTGGTGATGTCATCCAAGCAAATCAGTGTATGGTTCCAGAAGAAATGAAAGGGCGTTAGGCTTAAGTTTGGAATGTAGGAGGGTGAGGCATTATAATTTCACTAACTATATGTAGCATGTCGGTGAAGGAAGGTTAATTAATATCTCAGGATGTAAATTCCCTATTGTGAAAAACTTAACAGGAAATGAAAGAAACGTTATAATGGCCGCCTACGGGAAAATTGTACCTGTTCATACGTCAAATATAACATATATTAATAATTGTATAGCATCAC
>JAODUO010000289.1:295000-302500 GCA_025642075.2 Ridgeia piscesae
TGGGAAGCACCAAGAGAAGCCGATATTAGTCAGGTAGCGTAACAAATGGTAACTCACCGATGCCAATTATCTTCACGCCTGCGCTCTTGGCTGCAGAAGCCTCGGCAACAGCTTCCGGGTCAGCGCCGCCGCCTCGCACAGTCGGTCCGTCCGAGATGATGACGGCGACGGACCGGCTGGACACGTCTTCAAAAGCATTTCGCAGCTTCTTCATTCCCCACAGTGTCGTAGCCGCTGACCCGTCGTACTTCATACCAAATACAGCGCTCTGAATGGAAGCGTCGTCCTGTGTACTGCCCAACGTGACGGCGACGTCTGCATCAGTCGAGTAGGAGATCGCGCCAATGTTGACGCTGCCACCAAGACCCTTGATGACGTCGACGACGAACTGTTTGGAGACAGCCCAGTTCTTGATGCCGACGGTTCCAGTTTTGTCGACGAGGAAGACGACATTGGCCGCGCACTGACTGGCGGCTGAAGACCGATCGACAAGGAGAGCAACCAAAATGATACAAAAACTCAGGAATATTAGTTATGAAATGCGTCTAAAAGAATGTGGTTTAACAACACTAGAAACTAGAAGATTGAGAGGAGATCAGATTGAGGTGTTTAAAATATTGAATGGGTATGAAAATATTGACAGAATATTTGTTCACGGTCAATGAAGAGAGAATGACTAGAGGATATGGAGTTACACTAGCAAAGAAGCAGTGTAGACTAGATATTAGAATATTGTCATTTTCACAAAGAACAGTAAACGAATGGAACAGATTATCAGCTGATTGTGTAGGTGCTAGTAGTGTTAATATATTTAAAAATAAAATCGACATATACCTAAGACGGGCGGGGTATACTTAGATAGATAGGTTGGACTCTCGATAAGCTTCCTAGTCTACCTGCCACCTAGAGTTGAATTTCTAGGTGGCAATCTTGTTAAATCTTGTTAAAATCCATGAAATACACAAAATGCGTTTTTCTTGAACTTCCTTTATGACTAAGTTAACTGATATTTTGTCTCCAAACGTAATGGTCTTGCTATGTGAAGTAGCGTGCTGTCACCGCATGAGTTGCCGCAGAGCTTATCAATATAATTATTATGGCCGAACGTAATGTTTTGTACCACCGTGATCATAACAACCTTGCCTATGTTTTGTAGGATACACCCAGGAATGGCTACGCTTGTTGCCGTTTGAACATAGCGAATTCATTATATCGGCGACTGTTTCACATAGCTGCCAAACAACTGACCGTCTATACAGCTATATTCAAACAGCAATAACTCGAATGAAATGAAACCAAATCCTGTGTATGTCAAACGGCATATTTGTAAATAAGATTGCTATGTTTATGGTGATCAAACAATTAAATTCTGCGACTGCAATGTAATCTACAGCGTAAAGGATAATGTTAACATTACAAATTATTTGAATAGGAGGATACTGTTTTATAGCATAGTTAATTATGACTGGAAATAAAAAGGTTAATTTCACTTAATCTTAAATACTGGTTATTTCAATGACAATACACGATTATACATCATATATAGCTGTATATAATAAGTAGCATAATTATAATTTACTACCCATGAATTCACGAAGCTACCGTCGTCAACACAGATGTTGTGGCTCAGTAATGCGTTTTGGATGAATTTACCAAAGTCCCAGAATAAACGATTTCAAAATAGTCTGTTATGAACGTTGAAATGTAAATTTCCTTGGCTCGAGCTACGGGCATTAGACGAATTAAACTCTGGTTCTGGGATTACTAAATGTGTGCCAATACATACATTTCTTTTGATACACATCAAGTTTAAAAGAATCAGGCGGAGTACACACGAGGACTGCATGGTTGAACGTTGCACGCGATGGTCTGTAGGGTGTTCCCCTCGCCGTCCAGGGCGTATCTCACGCCGGTGTCACACGGCTTGCTACACGGCGTCCAGTCCGCGGCCACCAGAGGCTCTGTACCGGGACAAATACTGATGCAGTATCAACGTGGATGGGTATGTGTCTATGAGTACTCTTCTATTTTACTCACTTACTCACTCACTCACTCACTCACTCATTCACTCACTCACTCACTCACTCACTCACTCACTCACTCACTCACTCACTCACTCACTCACTCACTCACTCACTCACTCACTCACTCACTCACTCACTCACTCGCTCGCTCGCTCGCTCGCTCGCTCACTCACTCACTCACTCACTCACTAAGCCAGTTATTCAGACTTTCACTCATCCGTGTCTCAAGCATGCATTCACTCTTTCACTTGACACTTGGACATTGTCCGACAGTCGATATGATAGTCCCTCTGCGCTAAATACATAATCGCATTAATTGCAGTGTGGAGTGTTCACAGATATGAAAATTGCTTTTAGAACAAATATAAATTTACCTGAAATGCTGTTTTATATGTTTAACATGTAATGACACATGCACGAGCGCGCACGCATTCACACTCACGCATACGCATATACGCGCCCAAATATATACACACGCGCGACACACACACACGCACGCACGCACGCACACACACACACACGCACGCACGCACGCACAGCACGCACACGCACGCACGCACGCACGCACGCACGCACGCACACACACACACACACACACACACACACACACACACACACACACACACACACACACGCATATATACACACACACTCTCTCTCTCTCCTCGAGACAGCCGAGACAGCCATACGAAGACAGACGTCGACTCACCGCTGCAGTCGAACGTGTTGCAGGACGCCTCCAACTTGCGACAACGAAACGTTCCGCACATCTTAGTGACGGACTGCGTCCCTCCACCGCATGGCTTGGAGCAAGTCGTCCACGACAACCACGCTACGAGGCGACGACAAACGATGAAGCACAGTGAATGCATATGTCAATTTACTAACCTTATTACTGTTTACGTGACGAAATCGGTTACTGTTATTCCAATGCCATGCATTTCGTAGATCCGCTTGCGCGAAATAGTCCTGGCAAAACAGTTATATTATCTTAAATCCAACACTGTTGGCTGAAAGAAAGAAACCTACATGTGTTCCATCAATCCGAACTGCCAGTGAATTAATTGTCTGTATAATAAGTGTATTTAAATAACAATTATTATAGCATCTCTGAACCAACGGCGGCTGTCTTGATAATCTCAAATTGCGCGAAATGTTTATAACTGACACGTAGCACTGGACAAATGCTTTTCCATTACAATCCCCGTACTAATGGGAACTACAATACTTACTATCAGTAGCCGCATCGCTGAGCGCAACTGAAATCACACAAATATATATATATATATATATATATATATATATATATATATATATATATATATATATATATATATATATATATATATATACATATATTTCACTAGTAAGAACAAAGTAATGTTGAATGAGCAATGTGAAATAGTTAAATAGTTAAGTAAAACAATATCCCATGCTTGTTTTCAAATGCGAATCAGCGAATTAAAACACAAACGGAATAGTTTGGATTATGCAAATGTAAAGGTTTTAATGATTAATATGCTAATGCGATCATATCCGCTTACCTATAAGTAATATGCGAATAGTTTATCGTTTTATAATCTGTATGAAAACTACTTGGTATTAATTAGTTAAAATAAACAGTGTATGAAACACACCGACCAATATCACCTCTTTCGAAGTAACCGACACATTATAATGAAGCAATATACATCTTGTATATAAGGTTTTATGTAAAATGTGTAGTTCATGCTTACTAGAAAAGCAGAAAGCTGCCAGAAAAATGCAGACTGAATTCATATTCGATGTGACTTGCTGAAACAGATCACAATAATACGTCAATGTGAATCTTGGACCTAATGAAACCGTACAACATACGACATATGCCGATAGGACACGTACAAGAAATAGGTTATTTTATTGAGCGATTTTCCATAGACTTCCACATATGCTGTCGAAATGACAGAGGCCTATAAAAAGTTTGCATTACTTCATAAAGCTGTCACGAGAACAAATTAACGCCCGTTTTTACCTGTATATACCTGCTCACAGATGGTAATAGTGGACAGCTAGACGTGCCTCACGCTTGGCATACCTGTTCGCAATTCACTAAATCGTCGTCAGTTAAGCTGAAAGTACAATGTTTGTTGTGGGATTTGCGACTTCGCGCAATCAAATACGGCTTCCGAAAACCACAACCGAAGACTGGACTCGGCAGACATGATACGCTGAATGCATTACCCAACACGTACTCGATTCCGATAGCCAGACTAGCGTCAGTGTGCATTATAACATGCTCCACGCGATAGGTGGCGCCTCTGTGACTGATGATTTAGTTCCACGTTAAAGACCGACCCATTATCCACCGACACAAAAATTATTTTGCTCGAATTCGCGACATTTGCGATCGTTCTTTAGAAAGACACAGATAGTAAACTTACTCAACTTTGGCGGGGTTTGGTTGGTCAACGCGTCGTTGTCGTCCGTCACACTGGACACTGGTGACCATTCGTCGGATCTGTTCGCCTTTTTATACAGTCGCACGACCTCGCTAGGTGGAGATACGATCAACGGGTGCGACTGTAGCCGCCTTTTTATGACAGGTCACTCGATCAGATATTGAACATCTGCCGCTGGTCGACACTCGGATGTCCAATTTTTGCGTGGTCTAAGATCTCTGATATGATTCGACAGCGCGTTAAACAGAGAGCGCTTGTGTTAAACGGTCGTATGCCACACTTACACACGTGTCAGTTACACACGTGTCAGTTACACACGTGTCAGTGACAGACGTTACTTTTGTAATTACACTTTAACCGGATTTACAATTCTGTGCAGCACATCGACTGAATCCGGACATCGCTGAACACAAAATTAAGTCACGCAAAATGCTACACGTGAACATTGCACCAGGGCATTTTATGCATACAAAATGATGATGTTATCTTTGACATTTTAGAAACTACGTATATCGTACGTTGCTGTTTACACGTCACATAATTTCTTGTCAGCATAGGCTACGTTAATTGTCGTTTCAATCCGTTGCAAATTGCGACTACTCAAGGTAACATTTTATTGCAATACCCTTAATAACAATGCTGATCCGATGTTTTCTGCAACATAGGTACGTTGGTCATTTTCAATCTCTTTAATTGCGCGGACGGTGTCTACATAAAAAACAAGTGTTTATAATAATAATACTAATAACAATAACGTTATTGTCACTAGAATGGAGATACACTTTGCACTGAGGAGGGTGCATAAAACATAATATTATGACATGCACATAGCAATATATATATATATATATATATATATATATATATATATATATATATATATATATATATATATAATATTAACCATGTAGTCAATGGCTTTTAGTAGGATTTATATCAATAACATAATTCTGCAAAGAGCGTACGATCAGTAACAATGCTAAGTGTCAATGTTATCTATCTATGTACATGTTAGCGTCTTCACAGCTATGACAAATGGCTTCTGTGTAGATTTCGTGTCACGACGCAAAAGGGTGTGTATATAATATATATATATATATATATATATATATATATATATATATATATATATATATATATATCCTTCTCCTCCCTGTTCATTCAGATTCCCATTGTAAAAGCGTCATCTTGGACAAGGGTCTTGTCTGTTACAATAGCTGATGTGTAATGATTTCGTATCTGGAAAGTTGCCTTGTCTGCTATAAATAAACATACTGCTAATCGATATGCTAGATGATCGGAACGTCGAATAGATCATTGTAGATCTATCTGTCTGCAGGAGAAGAAAAACTATAACACAAAATAAATTTTAATTACGAACCACTTCTATCTGAGTAATCAGTTCACTCTCTTGTGAATATTTTTTTATATAAAACATGCTGCGAATAATATCATTGAAGCTGTTTGATAGGACATATTTTCTGAGCAAACGAAATATGAATATTTGTTAGAGTACTGTATCGGGTGTTTTCTGAAAAATCAAAGTGGATCAAATCTACTAGTGACCTTTCAGAGCGCTTGGTCAACCTAATTAGCGATTCCCTTAAGATACGTGATATATTTGTTAAATGTGACTTTGATCTTAGGAATCCACGAAAAACTCGCTGTTGTTAGATAAAGTTTGCCTAGTCTGGATGACCAGATGCATCGATCCTTTACTTCCTGACGTTAGCATAGATACGACCATCTGTTTCCAGCCAACTTCATCTTATGAAGTAAATTGCAATTGTATTCACGTGTTACGTTTAAACTGTTAAACAGGCACAACTTCTGTTTTCTTGGAGCAGCTTTCATCGGCCATTCTGTCTGGTAATGTTTCATTGTTAGACCCCGGAGTTGGGAACGGAGCGGTACGAAGAACGGTTTCACCTTTCGGCCTAAGACTATGTAAGTACGTAAGTAAGTAATTATATTTCTTCAACCAGATCCACATGATGCAAAATATAATTCAGGAGTAATACAAAACAAAAGAGGTGGCTACCGTGCGGTTCATCAAAGTCGAACGACTCCACAACAATGTGGTCGAACACCGGAAGTGGAACTGTCTCCTTCGTGCACAGCGTCACATACCGGATGTCGATCAGTTTGTTAGCTGTACGGAACAGAGGTTCTCTACATACGAGTTAATATTTTCTTGATTTGGTTTCTTGTGTCAGTTTGACTACTGGGAAGCTCAGTCCTAAACATGCATTAGAATGCCGCGACGAAGCTCGTCAGCATCCACAAAACGATTTGGATAAATGCCTGGTGTTGGGCCTTTGTTGATCTATGACTTGTCTGCGGCGTTCAAAGAAGAGGTGTTGACATATGGAGATGACACTTCCGTCGTCAGCCTACATTTGACAAGAATGTGTAAGATATTCCTTGTGGAAATCACACAGTACACGTCACAATATATATCGGCGATTGTCAATTTCCAAAGTGAAAAATATCAAATATACGCTCGGAACACTTATGACCATCTCGTAGTAATACGCATAGAACATGACATTTTTAGAACAGTATATTTCAACCACATCGGTAATGACTATGGCAGGGACACGGTTCGCTGGATCTGTGGTGTTTTACTAAACGTAATCGCAGTTTGTGCTTTCCACAAGATCGCTGTAATATTTGTATTTAACTAATTGTATTGTGTCATGCTCCTGTTCATCTGTATATTCATTCTGTTTATGCAGCCATAGACCCTGAATATCCCATATTATACAGATACCCTAAATGGAAACGTTACGGATTTGTCGTTAAATTCTAAAGGGAAGGGTGTGGGAATTATCATGATAATAATAATAATAATAATAATAATAATAATAATAATAATAATAATAATAATAATAATAATAATAATAATAATAATAATAATAATAATAATAATAATAATTCATTTGTCCGCAGAAACGGGAAATACGTTTTGCACTCAGGAGGATTAATAATTAAACAGAATATTCAGACCACACATGCAGTATGTATAAATGTATAAC
>JAODUO010000289.1:307500-335000 GCA_025642075.2 Ridgeia piscesae
ATTACATTGATGCTGTTTGTCATTGATTTGATTTTGCAGTAATTTTCATTCCATATCAGGATGATGTTTCATCCGGTCAGTTAGCAAGTTTCTGCTAACCCGTTCATGTCATCAGCGAAATGTAGATTGTTGGTGATGCCTTCGTCAATGTTAAATATATCGGGGTGATCTTCCACGGATATGTTAAACAGTATAGATGACATAGAGCATAATAGGCTGACCCCGAGTGATATATGGAACCATTCATCTACACCAATTTACAACAATTTGCAACGATTGCACATGCTAACTTTAGCGTATAGGTGTTCGAGGATGTGAACGAAGTCTCGTTGTGGTTTGTTGTGCTTCATTATCGCTCATGATGTTGCAATTTGTGGCATGTCATTCCTGTCAAAGGTTTTCTTGAAATAATTGAAGACGTGGAATTATTCCAATAAGTGTTGCAGGTATTGCTCTTCCAGAACGCAAACATTGAATATGTGTTCCATGGTGCTTCTTTCACTGTGAACGCCCTTCAGTTATTAGGCGATGATCTCTTTTGCTTATGGTTTCAGTTTGCTCAAAGTGATGCGGAACGTCACTTTGCTCGCATCGTTAATGAGACTGATGGTTCGGTAGTTTTGGCAATATTATAGGTTGATTTCGTGACGAGACTATCTATCAGTGACCGTGTTACTGTTCTGGCCACTCTCCAGTCTGCCAGGTTTGTTTGCAGATGTTGGTGAGTTGCACTCGTTTCTCCTCTATGTGTTATCAGTTCTACCGGGATGTCTTCAAATGCTGCAGCTTTTCCCTACTTCAATAATCTGATAGCAATGTACACTTAATCACAGAAAATTGTGCAGTTGCATGATAGGATTTTTGGCTGACTAGAACGTATGTATCTCCGTTGGTGTGGAAGTTGTACCTCCGACCAATACATCGTCAATCTGCTGACGGTATCTTTCTCGTTGGTGAAACATCTCCTTTCTTTGTGTCAAATGGTGCTATTTTCATCTGCCTTTGCTTTGGCAATTATTTTACCAATTGTTAGGGTCTTTTGCTCTTGCTCTTGCTGCAGGAATCGTCAACTTCCGTGCAGGGGTCAATTTGAAGAAAACAGATAAAGTCCATACACAAAACGTGTTGATGCGTATGTCGTGAAATGTGATTTAGTTGAGGTTGCACACATTTTACATATTTTCTTAATGATGACCATATTCTTTAAACCGCAAATATATTCGACGAACGGTGACATTTCGTTTTATTTTCAGTATCATAACCACTAAATTCGGAACGAAAACGAAAGTAATATTGGTACGGAAGGACGGACCGAAAACGTCGTTAGCACCATGCCGTGACGTCAAATGACCACGAGGGCTGTTGAAGCATTTTCGCTTCGGCTGACATTGAAAGACGAGGGTAGGGTGATGTTGAAACGTTTTCTTCGGCGACCTTCACCGTTTATCACCGTATAAAAAACGTCGCTCTCCATCAAATGAGAGATCCCTTACTTAAATATCGAGTGCGCTGATCATATCTTCACATCCAGCTAAAATAATTATGCTTTGAAACTATTCCGACACAAATGGTAAGCGAACATACAAGAACATACCGATTCCAAGGATCTTCACGCCGGCCTCCTTGACTTCCGTAGCCTCGGCAATAGCTCCTTCGTCACCGTTGCCTGGTGCAACGGACATTCCGTCGGTGATGATGACGACGACCGACTTGCCGGACACGTTTTCTAAAACATGTCTCATCGTCTTCATTGCATAATATGTGTTACATGCAGACCCATCGTACGACATGGCGAATACATCCGCTCACGATGGAGGCAACGTTGCGGGAACTACCCAGGGCGACTTCAACTTTGGCGTCTGTCGAGTAGGAGATAGCGCCAACCTTGACACTGCCACTGGCAACTGGAAGACCCTTGATGACGTCGACGACGAACTGTTTGGAGAGAGTCCAGTTCTTCATGCCGACGCTTCCAGTTTTGTCGACGATGAAAACGACGTTTGTGGCGCACTGGCTGACGGCTGAAAAAAGATGTATGCAACAGACGTTGTCCTTGATCAATTTCAGATTAAAGTTTGCAATGATGGTACGTTATTAATTTGAACACATTGTGTCACACAGGAATTTGCAGAAACATATGTAAGATTCGGTGAAACCAAACTTGACAACATTAGTAAAACATCCATCTAATTGATTTAATCTCATATCATTGTTCCTGTGATTAGATCAAATACCTGAGCCACAAGTAAGACAGTAATCTGAGACGTTTAAATCTGAAACGATATTTTGGGTGGAAGAGAGGCGCGTAATCTTTAATGAATTAAATGATAATAGATAGAGTTATTGATATTAAATAATCCGGCATGTACAAGGTTCTCGGAAGGAAGTATACACTGCTTGCTGGTTTAAAATTAAACACCGGCATAATCATAATAATAATATGATAACTGTTATTACACCTAAATCCTTACAGACAATGTTCAGTGTAGCATCAATATAAAACGGTTAATCGATATCAGAGTCAAAAAACATCCCAGTTGTCAACAGAAGGGGTGATACACGATGACGCGATGGCGATTAGGACCGTTTTAAATTGACGGCGAAATTGAGCATATTGTCAACTAACACTAAAAGGAAAGAGTACGTGCAGCTACAGAAAATCCCAATACTAGTTGTTAGTATTTGTGACTCTAGGGACAAAAAGTTACATAACAATGACATAGATGATTGACGAAGCTCGATGGGGTTTCTTACATACATCGATGTTTGCACATGTCAGTGTCGTAGGAGTAAAGCACAGACAAACCTGAAGTGCACGGCTGGGTGTTGCACGGAATGGTCTGCAACGTCTGATCCATTTGATCCCGGGCATGTCTCTCGCCCCCGTCACACCTCGCGCTACACGCGGACCACGTGGCCGACAGCAGAGGGTCTGTAACAGAACACGTCACGGGTGTAGGTTCGTCAACGTGTTGGGTTGTAGGCTCCGGAGTCACATTCGCTCATTCGACCGCGTAATCACTAACTGAGTCATCGCCGTACAACACACAGTTGCATATATCATTATATTATATCATTAAGGATAAACCTAAAGAGGAATCGAGTGACGTGGGTTGGGCGTGGTAAGAAAGGAAAAGGAGGCAAGGATGACGGGTACTGCGAGGGGAGGACGGTGTGAAGAGGGATTTGAAGAGAATGTGATGAGACTGGAGAACAGAGAGAGGGGAATGGAAACAGTTGGTAAGTAATTTATTAGGAAAAGAAGAGGAAATAAAAACCACACACAAACACACAAACACACTAAACACACACAAACACACACAACACACACACACACACACACACACACACACACACACACACACACACACACACACACACACACACACACACACACACACACACACACACACACACACACACTCACACGCTTTATCTATCTTTCCTTGTTGCACCCTCTCTCCTTCCCTTTTCCACAAATCCCTCTCCTATATTTTCCTTCTACTTCTCTCCCCCTCCCTTGTACACGGAGAGGCATTCAAGGAAGACAATGTGACTGACCGTCGCAGGCGAACGTGTTGCAGGAAGCTTCCTTCCTAGAACAAGGGAACCCTCCGCACAGCTTGGTGGCCTTCTGGGTCCCTCTGCCGCATGGTTTGGTGCATGCCGTCCACGGCTGCCAGCCGTTCAAGGCTGCAAGGCGACAGAGAACATCCAGTGCCGACATACTTGTTACACTCAGTCAAGTAAGGGTCAGGTGATCAAACAATATCAGTTTTACAAGTTTTGTGACGAGTATAGTTCTCAATTTACTCATGCACGTACCAATGAAAGAAGCGAAAAGTAATTTTAACGTATTTTAATGTCAAGTTGATAATTATATTACACTCCGTGGTTACCAAAGAGAACACCTAGTCACAAATCAACATCTGATGTCGTGTAGGTTTATTTTGTTAAATGTCAGCTAATAACAGTTATCAATTATAATTTTTAAACTGCATTATATTTTGATGAAATTCGTAGCATGACATCATGCTTACCCGCGTCCGCGTAGGTGACCGCAACTAAAATACAAGAACCCGTCTTATATTAACGTAACATACCATAAATAAAATATATATATATATATATATATATATATATATATATATATATATATATATATATATATTATATGTGTGTGTGTGTGTGTATGTTACTGAGCGTATATGTGTATGTATAAAAAAGGGAATCTGCATGCGTATGCACATGTGTGCGCGTGCGCGCGTGTGTGTGTTTGTGTGCACGTGTGTATGCGGTGCGTGTTGTTGTGTGTGTATAGCGGACGTGCTTATTCATATAAAATACATATGTCATTCAAAAACGTTCGCAGAATTACATATACAACTCATTTACGCATAAATGTAACTTAGCAAGTAGTTCCGTTAAACAAGTTGTGTGTACAATAACTTAAAAGACTATCCTTCATGGGATAATAAAGTTGTACAAGGTTGTACAGTTCTTACTTGACAAATACTGTGAAAGCTATTTTAATACTCACAAACTGCCAGACAAATGCAGAGTGAATTCATTGTGGACGGTACTTGCTGCAAAAGACATGTACAATACGTCAACGTGATGCACAGCTTGTCACATCAAATATATATGTACATTCTTACATAGCGCAGCATCTAATCCTCAGGATTACTCGCTGGTTTCAGTTAAACCAAGCCAGTGTACGAACACTATTCGTACATAAATGGCGATACATTGCTTCATACGTTCTTATACAGCGCCCAAATATTGTTATTCCGAAACGCTTGAATTTCGTTCTACAACGCATTTCTAGAACTACACGTCACGTTAGGTGTCAAGTGAACACCCGTTGGCGAATGTCACGTCCAACAAGACGTCGTATCACAAACGGTAGACATGGATCCTTTTCCGCCGTACCCTTAGATGACTGGAACCATTTCCCAAGCACGTAGTTCCTTCATATTATAACACAAACACAACACAAGAAAGAACAGAAAACATCCAACTTACGTGTTCCGCTGAAGCTTACTGTGGCACGGTTTGGTGGATAAACGTGTCGCTGTCGTCTGTCACTCTGGAACAATGGTGTCCAACCGTCGGACACGAGCGCCTTTATACCGTGTCCAGTCTCCGTAGGTCGAGATACCATCAGCGAGCGCCAACGTGAACGCGTTTTTATGTCAGGATATTCAAAAAGATATTGAACATCTGCCGTTGCCCGACAATAAGATGAACAAGTGTTGCGTGATCGCAGATATCTGATATGATTCACCAGGTATCTGCTTCCAAAATACTTCTGCCAGACGACTGCGTGTCACAGTTATGCGTGTGTTTGTGAGCCCACATTGCTGTTTGATTACATTACCAAAGAAATAAACGCACCGCGCAGCAACATCGACCGAAGCAGCACGTCAGTGGAGTGGGCCACCCGACAACCAAGCAAATTATGTTGTGTGTGTGTGTGTGTGTGTTGTGTGTGTGTTGTGTGTTGTTGTGTGTGTGTGTGTGTGTGTGTGTGTGTGTGTGTGTGTGTGTGTGTGTGTGTGTGTGTATGTTATGTATGTATTGATGTATGTAATGTATTAATGTAATGTAATGTATTAATTAATTAATGTATATATAGTATATTAATATTAATTATTAAAATTAATTATTAATTATATATTAATAGATATATATAAATTATAAATAATAATATATATATGATAATTAATTAATAATACATATAACATAATAAATAAATCAAACTAATATAAAATAATATACATATACATATCATAATATAAAAATATATATAATATAATAATAACATAATAACATAATTACTAATACAGTAATATACATAATTACGTAATGTAACGTAATGTAATAAGTACATAAGTAACATAATCAACGTAAATAACGTAATAACGTAATAACGTAATGTAACGTAATAACGTAACGTAACTAGTAACGTAACGTAACGTAACGTAACGTAACGTAACTATAACGTAACGTACTAACGTAACGAACGTAACTACGTAACGTAACGTAACGTAACGTAAGTACAGTAATGTAATGAATAATGTAAATGAATGTAATGTAATGTAATGTAATGTAAATATAACATCACATACTGTATGTATGTACTGTATGTATGTATGTCATGTATTATGCATCATGCAATGCAATGCAATGCAATGCAATGCAATGCAATGCAATGCAATGCAATGCAATGCAATGCATACAATACAATACAATACAATACAATACAATACAATACAATACAATACAATACAATACAATACAATACAATACAATACAATACAATACAATACAATACAATACAATACAATACAATATCATATATCATATAATATCATATAATATCATATAATATCATATAATATCATATAATATCATATTTAAATATATATATAATTAATACCCAACTCGCTTAAAATGAATACCGACATGACAAACAAGTTCACTGACCAATGTAGCTGGCAGTTCAGCAAAACCATTCACAGAAGGCGACAAAGTTAGAAAAACAAAGAGACGACACATTATTAAAGAGACACGAACCCAAAGCCCCTACATAACATCAGTCTATAGCTGGCCACCATATTCCTCACGCTACTCTCCCAAACCTACTGACAAAGACCAACATGTAGCCACTTGCTCTGATTAAAAACAATAATTAAACACCCCTAAGTTAACACAGACGATGTGGCGTTGGCGTTCAACCAGTAATTTCACAACATGTAACGTTGCTTATTACAATTTATAAATTCACGAGCCAGGGTAAATGCTTGGAAGAAAGTCAAAGGGGTGAAAGGGAATAGACGCATATCACGTAAACGTAAAGGACGTTTGCTCAGCTCGTGTGTTACGCCGGTATACACGAATGCACTAAAGACGATGCATTAACAGAAAAACAACAGAAGGTCCAGGTTTGCGAAAATCAACCTGGTAACAATACTCGTGGGAGTTAAGAGAGCTCATAAGAGAAAATGGGTGAAATGAGAGTGGAGGTTGGAGTGAAGGAAAGTTCTAAAAGGAAATTGGTGAGGAGTATGTGGGCTGGTCATGTAGAAAAAACGGGAGATGAAACACTGGCAAAGAGAGTAGATGCCCAGATAGTAGATGGGGATTGCATTAAAAATGACCTAAAAAGAGTGGGAGAAGAATGGGGGAAATGATAGATAGAAAGAATTGGAGACGGCTGACAGTGCACATAGTAAGAAAACAATGAGAGGAAGAACAAAGACATGGATAAGGAATTCATGGTCAACTCACCCCTGACGACAGTGATGCCAAGAAAATAATAACAATAAAATGCAATTTGACCCTAGTCTAGTAACCGGGCAACTATTATTTTGAATCCTTAATACCCATTAGCCATCGTGCACATTGAAAATAATGACATTTTCACTGCTCTGTCAAATCTTATGCCGCAGCCAGCGACAGAAGTGAAGAATTCCTAACTCAATCCTATTTGAATGATGACAATTGATTTTGCGAAAGGGTAAGACTGAGAAAAAAATCTTACACAAGCATCCTGAAACCCACTGTACTGTGTGACTCTATGGTTCAGGCAGCCAGTTATTGGTCCTCCGTTCCCCACCATCCTAATTCTTTTCCGGGATTGAAAAGAATTGACTACGCCACTGTCACTGGGTACGCCACTGTCACTGGGTACTATTGTAGTGACTAACATAACTTATCAAGAGTATCTCAATACAACGTAGATACAGAGTCCACCAAACATGTCACTTGCCAATTACACGTACTGGTAAATTGTTACAAGTGCTGGCCCACCAGTGCTTCTTGCAACTAGTGATGACATTGTGTAAATGTCTACAGTTTTCTGAACATGTCTTACACAGGCTCCGAAACCAGGGATTGGAGGATGAGTTCCCAATATTTGCGACGGGTACCTAGAGATAGGATGAGCTCCCCAATCTTTATGGAAGGGGTATGCATTGATGCCTGCACAGAAGGGGTAAGTAGATCAGCCTAAGGGAGTCAGGCGAACAACTGAGGCATGAAAAAGGCAAACAATGGAATAAATTGAAGGAACACGAGTAGAGGAAGAAGGTTTGGACTGGCGGGTCGTTACCCAGGTAAGGGAAATGTAAAGTAAGGGGAAATATAATTAGTAACGTGTAAATGACCTGTGACCATTTACGTAATGCAAATATGTTACAACTCCAATATCACGTCCCCACTGCAAACCCCTCTGATTGACTTGAGCCGTCACAATCTACAGTGTGTGTATCATCAACGAAGTCTTCTATGTCGAGTCGTTGACATTCTCTACGTCGTTTGACATATTTTGTATTATAAAAACAGCAACATGGCGTCTTTAAGACGTAAGTCGGTGTGAGTTTGTAATCACTATGACATGTATTGCGTAACTGTCTACAATTCGACCTCACGGTATTAGAAGAAACACCAGGTAAAATATATATCCGATATAGGAACCCCGTGGGAACACTTCGACAACGCAGAAATTCCACGGATTGCAATTACCAGACTAAATTTAATAATGTAATAATTACTAAATATATTTAAAATGGGAGTGTAATTAAAAAAACTAATCATGCCATTTTAGTAATAACGACCCGTCATGTGCAATACAAATTATGCGTGGAGCGCCTCTAGATGTGACCTGTACCAGCGAAGTAGGTACTAAAGAGCAACATTTCACAATGGCATTTTGTGAATTTTGCCAAATATTTAGCTAACACTAAAAACGATGCTTTGGGAAATTATGTAATGTTTACTCATAGTGTCTACGTTATTAATACCAGCGTTCGTAAATGGATGTGTTTAATCAGATTGTTATTACTTATCGAGAATAATATATAGCACATTCAGACCTGAGATTATTACGTATGCAATAAAAACAATAACGAACTGATGTGACGTGACATAAACATCTATCTTGGCTCGTGAGCAGAATAGATTTAACAAGATTTAACAAGATTGCCACCTAGAGATTCAACTCTAGATGGCAGGTGGACTAGGAAGCCATTTGGCTTATCGAGAGTCCAACCTATCTATCTAAGTATACCCCGCCCTTCTTAGGTATATGTCGATTTTATTTTTAAATATATTAACACTACTAGCACCTACACAATCAGCTGATAATCTGTTCCATTCGTTTACTGTTCTTTGTGAAAATGAAAATTTTCTAATATCTAGTCTACACTGCTTCTTTGCTAATGTAACTCCATGTCCTCTAGTCCTTCTCTCTTCCTTGACTGTGAAAAAAATATTTCTGTCAATATTTTCATATCCATTCAATATTTTAAACACCTCAATCTGATCTCCTCTCAATCTTCTGGTTTCTAGTGTTGTTAAACCACATTCTTTAGACGCATTTCATAACTAATATTCCTGAGTTTTGGTATCATTTTGGTTGCTCTCCTTTGTACTCTTTCTAGCATATCAATATCCTTCTTGCGATATGGCCTCCATGCTTGTATACAATATTCTAAGTGAGGCCTAACTATTGTTTTATACAGCGGTATTATTAGTTCTTTTTCTTTGTACACTATATTTCGCCTAATTAATCCAAGAATTTGGTTTCCCTTCGCTGCTGCAATTCCACACTGCTCTGATACCTTCATGTCAGCACTAATAGTTAACCCTAAGTCCTTTTCCTTTAAGGTAGTATTTAGTACAGTATCACCCATTGTATATTGTGCATCTTCATTCCCATGTCCTGTGTGAAGGCACTTACACTTTCCAAAATTAAACAGCATTTGCCACTTCTCAGACCATTCTATCAACTTATTAAGATCATCTTGTAAATGCTGTCTATCTGCATCACTTTTAATTTTTCTAAACACTTTTGTGTCGTCCGCAAACTTCAACACCTTGCTTGTTATGTCATCATCCAAATCATTGATATATATTAAGAATAAAATAGGTCCCAGTACTGATCCCTGCGGTACTCCACTCAAAACCGCTTTCCAGTTTGAAACCTCCCCATCAACTACTACTCTTTGTCTTCTACCAATAAGCCATTTTTCTATCCAGTTGATCATTCCATTTCCTATGCCATGGGCCTTTAGTTTAAGTAGTAGTCTTTGGTGTGGCACTTTGTTTTTTTAAATCTAAGTAGATTATATCTACTGGTGATCCCTCATCTAGCCACTTTGTGACATCTTCCAAAAAACATAACATATTTGTTAAGCATGACCTCGCTTTTAAAAACCCATGTTGAGATGGGTTTATCAATTTATTTTTAACAAGAAAATCAACCAGGTGATCTTTAATTAGTCTTTCTAATAGTTTGCAAATCACCGATGTTAAACTCACTGGTCTATAGTTCTCTGACTTGTTTCTCGAACCTTTTTTAAATAATGGTATAATGTTTGCTTCTTTCCATTCTAACGGAACTATTCCCTCCTCTAATGACAAATTGAACACTGTTGCAAGCGGTATGCTGATTTGTTCTACAATTTCCAATAGTAATTTGGGAGGAATCCCATCCACTCCAGGTGATTTATTATCCTTCATATCTCTTATTTTCATAGCTACCATTGTTGGGGTTACAATTAGTTGTCCTAAATAATCAAACTCTCTCCCTTCGAACTTAGTCTCAAGTACTGGTAATATACTAATATCTTCCCTGGTAAACACCGAACTAAAGTACTCATTTAGGTTTTCTGCCATTAAGAATCCCTCTGTTATTATGTTTCCATCACTACCTTCTAGAGGACCGACCTTATCCTGAACTTTCTGTTTACTTCGAACATACGCATAAAAACTCTTGCTGTCATGTTTTATATTAAAAGCAATTTTTTGTTCGTAGCTTCTCTTTGAATTTCTAATTTCAGCTGTAGCTTGATTAAGTGCTTCTTTATAAATGCTGTAGTCTTCTTCACTTCCGGTATGTCTATATGTCTTCCACATCATTTGCTTGTACTTGATTTTTCTAATGGCTTCCTTCGATAAGTGTTTCTTCTTTGACCGTTTCCCTGTTTTTTCAAGGGGACAAATTTGTCAACGACGCAGTCAATTTCACTCTTTAAAATATTCCAGCATTCTGTTGCTGTCTTATTCTTCAGTGTGTTATTCCAGTCTATCTTTGCTAAATATTCCCTCATGTCCTTATATCTTCCTTTGTGAAATTTTTTCCTGTACCTTATTTTTCTATTCCGTTCTCCCTTTACTTTGATGATAAAATGTATCTGGTTGTGATCACTACACCCCAGTGGCTCACATATCTTGACATTATCAACAAATTCCTTCTGTGAGCTCAATACTATGTCTAACACGTTCTCGCCCCTGGTTGCTTCTAACACATGTTGAGAAAGGAAACTATCTTGTACTAAATTTAAAAACTCTTGATCCTCTCTCCCGGTACTCTGTAGAGATGTCCACTGTATATGCCCATGGTTAAAATCCCCCATAATAATACAGTCCCGTTTACTCACTTCTTTGATAGCGTTATGTATTTTTCATTCTCTTCCATGCTTATGTTTGGACTCCGATACACTAGCCCAACAGTTAATGTTGAGTTTCCTGTAACTATGTTACACCAGACAGCTTCTTCACATTCTGCTTCTTTTTCTAATTTTATTTCATAAGCTTGGATGGATTCTTTAATATATAAAATAACTCCGCCTCCCCTTCTTCCTAATCTATCTTTCCTAAACATTACATACCCTGTCATTCCTAATTCGGCATCTGATATATCGGGTGTGGCCCAAGATTCAGTTATACCTATTATGTGAGGGTCAATATCTTCTACCATAATGTTTAGTTCATTTCTTTTGTTTACTATGCTCCTTGCATTTAAACAAACACATTTATGACCAAATTCCGTAGGGCTTTCCAGGCTGTTCTTTGCTGATGTCTTTTTGCTATCTTTATCTATGCCTCTAGTATTTGGCTTCTCTGTGTATCCCCCCTGCGAAACTAGTTTAAAAAGTTGCAACCTGTTCCATTATTCATCGATCGAAGAAGGTTCTCGGAGAACACTGCTGCGCCCTTTCCGCTTAGATAGAGGCCATCTCTCATAAACATGTCTTCTTTACCAACAAAATATCCCCACAAATCTCAATCCACCTTCTTCTTCACACATCTGCTCTAATAGTCCGTTAATTGCCATCCTCTTGCAATTTCTAAATGTTGTTCCCCTTCCCCTCATCACTGGCAAGATTCCTGAGAGTATGATCTGTTCAACTCTCGTCTTCTTCAGTGTCTCTACCAACTCTCTGTATCTCTTTACTATCCTGGTTGTTCCATCCCTGTCTGCATTGTTCGTCCCTACATGTACTAATATAGACCCCCCTTGGCCATGCCCCAATACGTTCTCTACCCGTTCAGTCACATGCTCTATCCTAGCCCCCGGAAGACAAACAACAACGTCTTCTCCTTTGCTTAATGTCCTGTCTGTCTTTCGCAAAATGGTGTGTCTGGGTGCGACGGGTCATACGTATTCTCGTCACGTGCTCGTCACGTGCCGTGCGCGATCCTCTATCTTCAATGATAGCTTTGATTGTGGCCGCCAAAGACAGTTGTAGCTATAGCATTCAAACAGTAGCTGCCCAGAAATGGCAGAGCAATAATTAGTAACCGGAAGTCTGCCCTCCATAACGTGGGAAAGTTAGACGGTTCGCCTCAGTATTATTGCCAATCAATTTTGTTTTGAAACTGAATATCCTGTTTACCATTTGAATGTGTAGCAGGCGGAATCATTCAAACTGCGACTATTGTTCCGAGCTTAATAAAGTAACTAAGCAGAAATTGGCGGACAGGAAACCTTCAACATGCATGTTGTAGTCATAGAAACGTAATATTAAATGAAAAAAATAAACCTAGGAGTTTGCGCCCTCCTTTAATGTATCGGAAATTCGTTCTTGGGGCGTGGATTTTGTAAAGGGGGCGCTTAAGAGTATAAGTATGGTACGTGTTATGACAAAGCTACTGTTGCGTGATACTGATCCTATCGGCATGTCGGCACCTGGTTGCACAGTAAAGCCAGATAACTCATAAACGAACATAAACAACACGGCACAATGTAACCGCAGTTTATCTTCGCGCGGCGAAGTCGTAAACAGTCAATCAACAGGTCTTTTATATATATTATATTCCTTATTCTAATTGTCTCTGAAGTGGAAACGACACTTTGCGCATATGAATTAATGCAACACACGATTTCGTGTAACTCGTTTTGATATGATACGACGTTATGTAGGAGTTGACGACGAAATGAACTTCACAATTTTACAGATAACACCTTGGTTTTGTTGGGGTAACGCAAAAAGTTCAACAACCGGCCTCAGTTACAACGTTATGACAACGCATTGTTCGTGCCAATGTGTGTGTGTGTGTGTGTGTGTGTGTGTGTGTGTGTGTGTGTGTGTGTGTGTGTGTGTGTGTGTGTGTGTGTGTGTGTGTGTGTGTGTGTGTGTGTGTGTGTGTGTGTGTGTGTGTGTGTGTGTGTGTGTGTGTGTGTGTGTGTGTGTGTGTGTGTGTGTGTGTGTGTGTGTGTGTGTGTGTTGTGTGTGTGTGTGTGTGTGTGTGTGTGTGTGTGTCTGTGTCTGTGTGTGTGTGTGTGTGTGCGTGTGCGTGTGTGCGTGCGTGTGCGTGTGCGTGTGCGTGTGCGTGTGCGTGTGCGTGTGCGTGTGCGTGTGCGTGTGCGTGTGCGTGTGCGTGTGCGCGCGCGCGTGCGCGCGTGCGCGAGTGCGCGTCCGTGCGTGCGTGCGTGCGTGTGTCGTGTGTGCGTGCGTGCGTGCGCGTGCGTGCGCGTGTGCGTGTGTGCGTGTGTGTATGTATGTGTATGGGACGGATTCGTGGTACAATTACACCCCACAATGCTGCTGCACACGGGGTGAAATACACGTGTTTTACCCTCGTTTATTGCATACTACCTGCGACACAGACAGACATTCCCTGACGTGGAATTCATCATGCAACAGTTCCCCAATGTCAGACAAACCGCAGACGTTGGCGATGATATTCTAGTATCACCTTTACACACGATATTAAGTGCAGAAAGGGATCACATTAATTATTTTTCTATATTGTGTCTACTTCCGCAACATTATCACAACCCAGTCCTGCGGGTGACACTCTGCGGGGTGTTATTAAGAGTGGAAAATCCAGTCGCAATTTTTTTTAAAATTTAATTTCCGACAACCTTCATGTGGTTAACAGGTGATAAATAATGCGTATGTGCGTTGAATTGGCGAACTGATTAATGTAACATAGTCACATCAACATTTAATCAACATAATTGTATCACAGCCAACACATAATGAGTCTATTTCACCTGCTTGGTGTAATGCACTCAATGGCTTTCCCATATCCCTTTCATTCGCCCCCACCAACACACACACGCACACGCACACGCACACGCACACGCACACGCACACGCACACGCACACGCACACGCACACGCACACGCACACGCACACGCACACACCACCGCACACGCACACGCACACGCACACGCACACGCACACGCACACGCACACGCACACGCACACGCACACGCACACGCACACGCACAGGGGAAAGCACACGCACACGCCCCGCAACCCCGCACAACAGCACAACACGCACACGCCCCGCCACCCCACGCAACACACACACACACACACACACACACACACACACACACACACACACACACACACACACACACACACACACACACACACACACATACTCTCTCATACATATTCACCCACACACTCACTCACGCGCGCAGTGTGGTTTACCCAAAATTGTAATGAAAATGCCACGCGTATAAAAGAATTGACATGCACACAAACACATACACACACACACAGAATCATACAGACACACACACACAGCCACACGCACACACACATTCACCCACACACTCACACACACTCATACGTACACACTCACACGCACATACTCACACACACACACCCACACCACACACAAACACACACACACACAAACACACACACACACACAAAACACACACACACACACAAAAAACACACACACACACACACACACACCCACACACACAAACCACCCCACCCCACCCCACCCCACACCCCACCCCACCCCACCCCACCCACACCCCAACGCAAAACCCCCCACACGCACCCCACCCACACGCACAACCCACCCCACACCACCCACCCCAAACACCACCCCCCGGGAAGAAGAACCACCGCCCCACCCACCCACCCCACCCCACACCCCGCCCCCCCGCACACCACCCCACAACAACACCACCCACACACCCCCGCACCCACCCCCCACACCCCCACACACACCCCACCCACACCACCCCCACCCCACACCACCCCACCCCCCCACCCCACCCCCCCACCCCAACCACCCACCCCACCACCCCACCCCACCCCACCCCACCCCACACCACCCCCAACCCCACACACCCCCACACCACACACCCACCACCACATACTACAACAACAACACCACACACACCCCACACAAACCACCCACACACCACACACACACACACACACACACACACACACACACCACACACACCACACCAAAACCACACACACACACACACACACACACACACACACACACACACACACACACACACACACACACACACACCCCCCAAAAACACCCCACACTCATACCCCAAAAAAAAAAAAACCCCCTTTTTCTCACCCCCCCCCCTCTCCCCCCCCCCCAAAAAATTAAAAAATTAAACCCACAAAACACAAAACCACACACACACACACACACACACACACACACACACACACACACACACACACACACACACACAAAAACACACACACACACACACACAAAAACACACACACACACACACACACACACACACCCCCCACACAAAACCAAAACACACCCCACACCCCACCCCAAAACCACACACACCCCCCACACCCACACCCCCAAACACCCCCCCACCCCACCCACACACACACCCCCCCACACACACACACACACACCCCCACACCCCCCACCCCCCACACCCCCCACCCCACACCCCACACACACACACCCCACACCCCCCACACACACACCCCCACACCCCCCACACCCCACACACACACACACACACACACACACACACACACACACACACACACACACACACACACACACACACACACACACACACACAAAAACAAAAACCCCACACACCCACACAAAACCCCCACACACCACACACACACACACACACACACACACACACACACACACACACACACCCCCCACACACCCCACACCACACCACCCCACACACACACACACACACACACACACACACACACACACACACACACACACACACACCCCACACCCCCACACACACACACACAAAACACCCACACACACACACACACACACACACACACACACACACACACACACACACACACACACACACACACACACACACACACACACACACACACACACACACACACTCACTCACTCACACACGCGCGCAGAGTGTGGTTTACACAAAATTGTAATACAAATGCCACCCATATAAAAGTATTGAATGAGGAACATTCACGGAGAGCGACGTGGGATTCAGTTCTGAACGACCTCGTAAGTTATCACTCAAAACAGACATGAAACGACAATAATTTGCTTGCCCTATTTGAAGGTCGTGCACACACATTTATTCGCCGCTGATAGTATAGAAGCTGTGTGAAATGGAAACATGAACATCACGTTCACAGTACTTCAAATGAAAACTTGAAAACAAACATCTGCACTACATATCGCCAAATATCTTCAAACCTGACCCACATGTCTGCGAGGACGGTCTTTTTGTTAACAATTTAATTTTTTCATTTATGTAATCCATCTGGTACACGCACGTATGACGCTCGTATATGCCGTCATGCACATTGTAAAATGTCTGGTGTTTAAGACATTGAGATATAGGCGGGGCAAGACGCCCATCTGGGTGGGGCAAGATGCCTCTCCAAAACTCGTTGAATAATTACAAGTATGCGAGTTAGTGTGGATGGTGTATGGTGCGTGGGATGTGCTTAGGTGGGTTGATGTGTATGTTGCGTGCTATATGTCCGTTTATTTACCTATGCAATTGAATAAATACCAAAACCCACGGTGTTGTGAAATGGATTTAAGCAGGCATGCAACAAGTTCTTACAGAAAAACGAACGAACAATCTACACAATTATGAAGTGTGTTTTTATACGGTGATGACGACACCCAGGCTGCTGATTCCTGTTGTTTTCGACTTGCTGCGTGCCGTTGATGTTTTCGGCAAAGGATAAATGTTCCTAATAAGGTACGCATCTTACCCCATTCAAAAACTTCGTCTAACCCGACGGCATGTGCGCTTGTTAAATAGCTGTATGTTGCATGCAGCTTAATTATCGCTCATTTAACTGTTAACAAATGTTAATCGATGTGTATATCCTAATAGATGAATAAATGTCATGGTTATGTATGATAATCCCTGAATTTTACAATGATATAGGAAATGACATGTTTTACTATTTGACACTTACAAATCAACTAAGTCACATTTTGTACTCACGATTATAAAATCTTGCATCTTTTTATGTTTCCTTTCATCAGCTACGTGGATGCACAGGTATACAAAAACCTTAGTTGCGATCTGAGCCGTTGTTATGTAGATAGGACTGGTGGGCGTATCGCCTTACCCCACCCTACCTTACGGGTGTTTCAGATGTTTAGGCGTTCATTGTAATATTGTAAAATAAATATATAAATCCACAGGACATTCGCAATCCAACACGAATATCGTTACAAAGGTAGTAATTGTCAGAATATATAAGGTGGTTTTTGTTATTAAGACTTCGCTTGAATATGTTCTGTTGTAATGGTGTAATTACCAAATTATCACCATTATAGAAAGACATAATACGGCGAACCGCCACGATATTTGAAGAGAACACCGTTGTCAGATATACGCGTATATAAAGGTATATAAGCCTACGCGTAGTATTTGTGAAATGCTAGCAGTATCTAGATGTCCATTTGATAATAACCGAAATGTATAGGTAGCAAACGTATATTGAATCATTCTCACGTTTTTAACGGAACAAAATACCCGGTGTAACCTACACTTCGCTGTTATAGGTTTAGCATTTTGCAAAGACACCTGATCAAATATTTATACAAAGTATTGGTGTTCTAAATAATTGACCAGCTACTATTTATTTAATATAAGGTAAATTTGTTCAACGGAAAAACAACAATTGATTCGGGGATTGACCGTGGCATGGCCGCGCCCGGGATTGGGTTGGCCCGCCACGGCATTGGCATTTCATTTGGCTTTGCATTGATTGGGACGTGGCGGCTGCGAATCGACTATTTCTCTGTGACTAATAGTATAAGTGCTTGTATCTTTCCCTTAGATCCAAGTGGGTACATTGTGAAGAACTACGTAAATTTTCTTCGAAAATTTTTTAATTATTAGGAATGGTGATACTTTTAGTCAACAACATATCTGAGTAATAGCACATTTAAACATGATATCCAATAATATTTCAAGGTTTATGCTGCCTAAAGTATGTACATATAGTGTATGCCTGCGTTTGTCAAAGGATGTCAACATGCAGTCTGTAAAGTTACTAGTGAAAGAGACATGTCATTACCATCGTCAACGAACTGGATTGCAGATAAGAACAATGGCAGAATTACAGAAATAATCGCAAAGTTCCCAGCGTTCAAGTATGACAAATGTATAGTATATCTAGTGTACTAATTACTTGCGTTTGTATGCATCAAATATTATTTTAAAATATAAAAATGGTATTTATAATATTTATTAATAATTGACTCTGTGTCAGTGAATTGTTCTAGTAATCTCCTCCTAAGTGTCCTACATATGTGACCTTGGTGTGATTTTAAAGTAACTCTCATACAATTATCTGCACATGTAGAAATGAACCACACATCAGAATTTAAAAACAATTATTTTATTTTGAAAGCATACATATTTACCGGTGGAAGTATGATTATGTGCAAGTCAAAACTGTAGGAATTATGCCAATTTAAGCAGCTTCCTTCCTAGAATTTGGTGTGTTTTCTTATCACCATTATTACCATTATTATCTCCACATTTACGGCATAATTTATGAAATAAAATGTAATATATATATATATATATATATATATATATATATATATATATATATATATATATAGTTATATATATATATGCACATGGGTAAACGTATGACACTAGCCTATTAATTCTAGGTATATTAATTGACTGATCAGGGAAGTTGCCAGGTATTCATTGTTACGTCAAATTTTGATGAACTCTTAAAATCAAAATTACAGCTAAGCAAAATTTGACATGACCTTCACTAACTGGATGGCTATATTGACCTAAAATATGGATTGTAACATAGACTAATGAATTTAAAATAACACACCAAGTTTTTCTTCAAATTCAATGATAGACCAGTCAATTTCAGCTTGTATTTTATTAATTTGTCATGGCTTGTGGTGATGCCCCCATACTTTTACACAAGTATATACACTTTACATTAAGTACACCAGTACATTATATTATGTAGATTATGTTTTAAATGTGCATATAATAACATTTTGCGCTTAATGTGTCATAAGAGATGTTGAAAATTGCGCACCTAATGCATTTAATTAAGCATGATGAATCCTTGATTCTTCCTAAATACGTATGTTTCAACGTAAACATATCAGCAAAATCAAGTCAAATATTGTTTAAACATATTATAAAATGATATGTGAATCATTAAACTTTTAAATTACACCAACATCACATATGTAGCTCACGTATAATTATGAATGGAGTTATGACACGTGGAAGGTCGTATTTATGCAAAGTATTTATTTTTAAATTTATGTGTTTGAAATAATTATGAACATTGATTTTTGTGTGTGCAGAAGGTGGCTAATTTTAGAAGAAATGTAATAATGTAGCATGTTTGAGTATGTATATATTCATAATTAAGACATTCAGACATATCATATTTCTCAGATAATGCAACATTTTTTATATACAAATGCCTAATATATATATATATATATATATATATATATATATATATATATGGATTTGATGGTGACGACGACGACGATAACAACACTACATCATCACTACCATCATCACCATAATCACAATAATAATCACCATCGACAACAACAACTGCGTCGAATGACTGTTTGCTGATGTTAAAAAAGTACAGCTCTCAGAATGTCGGTGCCATTTGCACGTGATGGTAATTACTAAAGTTGCTTAAATTGCAAAAGAGAAATGTTTAGGCTCCCAAAAGCAGACGATCAACGAAGTGTAACTCTTGGAGTTTGGCGAAGTGTTGTGGGTCAGTGATTGCGATGAGGTTAAGTGTGTAGAAAAAGACTAAACATATGGAGCATGTTGATAATGATAACTCAAATCACTTTATAGCATGTGCGGCTAATTTACGAAACGTTTCGTAAACGTTCACAGATAATGCTATTCACAACTTATCTATTGGCCTTTTTACCCTTTTTGAAATATTGAGTACATGTGAATAACTTGCACTTGACAAATATAACACATTAACTTCAATTAGCGGCAACAAGTAAAGTAACCTCTGTGACGTGTTGGACACAGCAGTGAGGCCTCCACTCATGCGTGTATCTGTATCAACCAAGTAAATTAACCTCTGTGACGTGTTGGACACAGCAGTGAGGCCTCCAGTCATGCGTGTATCTGTATCAACCAAGTAAATTAACCTCTGTGACGTGTTGGACACAACAGTGAGGCCTCCACTCATGCGTGTATCTGTATCAACCAAGTAAAGTAACCTCTGTGACGTGTTGGACACAGCAGTGAGGCCTCCAGTCATGCGTGTATCTGTATCAACCAAGTAAAGTAACCTCTGTGACGTGTTGGACACAACAGTGAGGCCTCCACTCATGCGTGTATCTGTATCAACCAAGTAAAGTAACCTCTGTGACGTGTTGGACACAACAGTGAGGCCTCCACTCATGCGTGTATCTGTATCAACCAAGTAAAGTAACCTCTGTGACGTGTTGGACACAACAGTGAGGCCTCCACTCATGCGTGTATCTGTATCAACCAAGTAAAGTAACCTCTGTGACGTGTTGGACACAACAGTGAGGCCTCCACTCATGCGTGTATCTGTATCAACCAAGTAAAGTAACCTCTGTGACGTGTTGGACACAACAGTGAGGCCTCCAGTCATGCGTGTATCTGTATCAACCAAGTAAAGTAACCTCTGTGACGTGTTGGACACAACAGTGAGGCCTCCAGTCATGCGTGTATCTGTATCAACCAAGTAAAGTAACCTCTGTGACGTGTTGGACACAACAGTGAGGCCTCCACTCATGCGTGTATCTGTATCAACCAAGTAAAGTAACCTCTGTGACGTGTTGGACACAACAGTGAGGCCTCCAGTCATGCGTGTATCTGTATCAACCAAGTAAAGTAACCTCTGTGACGTGTTGGACACAACAGTGAGGCCTCCAGTCATGCGTGTATCTGTATCAACCAAGTAAAGTAACCTCTGTGACGTGTTGGACACAACAGTGAGGCCTCCACTCATGCGTGTATCTGTATCAACCAAGTAAAGTAACCTCTGTGACGTGTTGGACACAGCAGTGAGGCCTCCAGTCATGCATGTATCTGTATCAACCAAGTAACGTAACCTCTGTGACGTGTTGGACACAGCAGTGAGGCCTCCAGTCATGCATGTATCTGTATCAACCAAGTAAAGTAACCTCTGTGACGTGTTGGACACAACAGTGAGGCCTCCAGTCATGCGTGTATCTGTATCAACCAAGTAAAGTAACCTCTGTGACGTGTTGGACACAACAGTGAGGCCTCCAGTCATGCGTGTATCTGTATCAACCAAGTAAAGTAACCTCTGTGACGTGTTGGACACAACAGTGAGGCCTCCACTCATGCGTGTATCTGTATCAACCAAGTAAAGTAACCTCTGTGACGTGTTGGACACAGCAGTGAGGCCTCCAGTCATGCATGTATCTGTATCAACCAAGTAAATTAACCTCTGTGACGTGTTGGTCACAGCAGTGAGGCCTCCACTCATGCATGTATCTGTATCAACCAAGTAAAGTAACCTCTGTGACGTGTTGGACACAGCAGTGAGGCCTCCAGTCATGCATGTATCTGTATCAACCAAGTAAATTAACCTCTGTGACGTGTTGGTCACAGCAGTGAGGCCTCCAGTCATGCATGTATCTGTATCAACCAAGTAAAGTAACCTCTGTGACGTGTTGGACACAACAGTGAGGCCTCCACTCATGCGTGTATCTGTATCAACCAAGTAAAGTAACCTCTGTGACGTGTTGGACACAACAGTGAGGCCTCCAGTCATGCGTGTATCTGTATCAACCAAGTAAAGTAACCTCTGTGACGTGTTGGACACAACAGTGAGGCCTCCAGTCATGCGTGTATCTGTATCAACCAAGTAAAGTAACCTCTGTGACGTGTTGGACACAACAGTGAGGCCTCCACTCATGCGTGTATCTGTATCAACCAAGTAAAGTAACCTCTGTGACGTGTTGGACACAGCAGTGAGGCCTCCACTCATGCGTGTATCTGTATCAACCAAGTAAAGTAACCTCTGTGACGTGTTGGACACAACAGTGAGGCCTCCACTCATGCGTGTATCTGTATCAACCAAGTAAAGTAACCTCTGTGACGTGTTGGACACAACAGTGAGGCCTCCACTCATGCGTGTATCTGTATCAACCAAGTAAAGTAACCTCTGTGACGTGTTGGACACAACAGTGAGGCCTCCACTCATGCGTGTATCTGTATCAACCAAGTAAAGTAACCTCTGTGACGTGTTGGACACAACAGTGAGGCCTCCACTCATGCGTGTATCTGTATCAACCAAGTAAAGTAACCTCTGTGACGTGTTGGACACAACAGTGAGGCCTCCAGTCATGCGTGTATCTGTATCAACCAAGAAAAGTAACCTCTGTGACGTGTTGGTCACAGCAGTGAGGCCTCCAGTCATGCATGTATCTGTATCAACCAAGTAAAGTAACCTCTGTGACGTGTTGGACACAACAGTGAGGCCTCCACTCATGCGTGTATCTGTATCAACCAAGTAAAGTAATCTCTGTGACGTGTTGGACACAGCAGTGAGGCCTCCAGTCATGCATGTATCTGTATCAACCAAGTAAATTAACCTCTGTGACGTGTTGGTCACAGCAGTGAGGCCTCCAGTCATGCATGTATCTGTATCAACCAAGTAAAGTAACCTCTGTGACGTGTTGGACACAGCAGTGAGGCCTCCACTCATGCATGTATCTGTATCAACCAAGTAAAGTAACCTCTGTGACGTGTTGGTCACAGCAGTGAGGCCTCCAGTCATGCATGTATCTGTATCAACCAAGTAAAGTAACCTCTGTGACGTGTTGGTCACAGCAGTGAGGCCTCCAGTCATGCATGTATCTGTATCAACCAAGTAAAGTAACCTCTGTGACGTGTTGGACACAACATTGAGGCCTCCACTCATGCGTGTATCTGTATCAACCAAGTAAAGTAACCTCTGTGACGTGTTGGACACAACATTGAGGCCTCCACTCATGCGTGTATCTGTATCAACCAAGTAAAGTAACCTCTGTGACGTGTTGGACACAACATTGAGGCCTCCACTCATGCGTGTATCTGTATCAACCAAGTAAAGTAACCTCTGTGACGTGTTGGACACAACAGTGAGGCCTCCACTCATGCGTGTATCTGTATCAACCAAGTAAAGTAACCTCTGTGACGTGTTGGACACAGCAGTGAGGCCTCCACTCATGCGTGTATCTGTATCAACCAAGTAAAGTAACCTCTGTGACGTGTTGGACACAGCAGTGAGGCCTCCACTCATGCATGTATCTGTATCAACCAAGTAAATTAACCTCTGTGACGTGTTGGACACAGCAGTGAGGCCTCCACTCATGCATGTATCTGTATCAACCAAGTAAATTAACCTCTGTGACGTGTTGGACACAGCAGTGAGGCCTCCACTCATGCGTGTATCTGTATCAACCAAGTAAATTAACCTCTGTGACGTGTTGGACACAGCAGTGAGGCCTCCACTCATGCATGTATCTGTATCAACCAAGTAAATTAACCTCTGTGACGTGTTGGACACAGCAGTGAGGCCTCCACTCATGCATGTATCTGTATCAACCAAGTAAATTAACCTCTGTGACGTGTTGGACACAGCAGTGAGGCCTCCACTCATGCATGTATCTGTATCAACCAAGTAAAGTAACCTCTGTGACGTGTTGGACACAACAGTGAGGCCTCCACTCATGCATGTATCTGTATCAACCAAGTAAAGTAACCTCTGTGACGTGTTGGACACAACATTGAGGCCTCCAGTCATGCATGTATCTGTATCAACCAAGTAAAGTAACCTCTGTGACGTGTTGGACACAACAGTGAGGCCTCCACTCATGCATGTATCTGTATCAACCAAGTAAAGTAACCTCTGTGACGTGTTGGACACAGCAGTGAGGCCTCCACTCATGCGTGTATCTGTATCAACCAAGTAAAGTAACCTCTGTGACGTGTTGGACACAACAGTGAGGCCTCCAGTCATGCATGTATCTGTATCAACCAAGTAAATTAACCTCTGTGACGTGTTGGACACAGCAGTGAGGCCTCCAGTCATGCGTGTATCTGTATCAACCAAGTAAAGTAACCTCTGTGACGTGTTGGACACAGCAGTGAGGCCTCCACTCATGCATGTATCTGTATCAACCAAGTAAATTAACCTCTGTGACGTGTTGGACACAGCAGTGAGGCCTCCACTCATGCATGTATCTGTATCAACCAAGTAAATTAACCTCTGTGACGTGTTGGACACAGCAGTGAGGCCTCCAGTCATGCATGTATCTGTATCAACCAAGTAAAGTAACCTCTGTGACGTGTTGGACACAGCAGTGAGGCCTCCACTCATGCATGTATCTGTATCAACCAAGTAAATTAACCTCTGTGACGTGTTGGACACAGCAGTGAGGCCTCCACTCATGCATGTATCTGTATCAACCAAGTAAATTAACCTCTGTGACGTGTTGGACACAGCAGTGAGGCCTCCACTCATGCATGTATCTGTATCAACCAAGTAAAGTAACCTCTGTGACGTGTTGGACACAGCAGTGAGGCCTCCACTCATGCGTGTATCTGTATCAACCAAGTAAAGTAACCTCTGTGACGTGTTGGACACAGCAGTGAGGCCTCCACTCATGCATGTATCTGTATCAACCAAGTAAAGTAACCTCTCTGTGACGTGTTGGACACAGCAGTGAGGCCTCCAGTCATGCATGTATCTGTATCAACCAAGTAAAGTAACCTCTGTGACGTGTTGGACACAGCAGTGAGGCCTCCACTCATGCATGTATCTGTATCAACCAAGTAAAGTAACCTCTGTGACGTGTTGGACACAGCAGTGAGGCCTCCAGTCATGCATGTATCTGTATCAACCAAGTAAAGTAACCTCTGTGACGTGTTGGACACAGCAGTGAGGCCTCCACTCATGCATGTATCTGTATCAACCAAGTAAAGTAACCTCTGTGACGTGTTGGACACAGTGAGGCCTCCAGTCATGCATGTATCTGTATCAACCAAGTAAAGTAACCTCTGTGACGTGTTGGACACAACATTGAGGCCTCCAGTCATGCATGTATCTGTATCAACCAAGTAAAGTAACCTCTGTGACGTGTTGGACACAACATTGAGGCCTCCAGTCATGCATGTATCTGTATCAACCAAGTAAAGTAACCTCTGTGACGTGTTGGACACAACAGTGAGGCCTCCACTCATGCGTGTATCTGTATCAACCAAGTAACGTAACCTCTGTGACGTGTTGGACACAACAGTGAGGCCTCCAGTCATGCGTGTATCTGTATCAACCAAGAAAAGTAACCTCTGTGACGTGTTGGTCACAGCAGTGAGGCCTCCAGTCATGCATGTATCTGTATCAACCAAGTAAAGTAACCTCTGTGACGTGTTGGACACAACAGTGAGGCCTCCACTCATGCGTGTATTTGTATCAACCAAGTAAAGTAATCTCTGTGACGTGTTGGACACAGCAGTGAGGCCTCCAGTCATGCATGTATCTGTATCAACCAAGTAAATTAACCTCTGTGACGTGTTGGTCACAGCAGTGAGGCCTCCAGTCATGCATGTATCTGTATCAACCAAGTAAAGTAACCTCTGTGACGTGTTGGACACAACAGTGAGGCCTCCACTCATGCATGTATCTGTATCAACCAAGTAAAGTAACCTCTGTGACGTGTTGGTCACAGCAGTGAGGCCTCCAGTCATGCATGTATCTGTATCAACCAAGTAAAGTAACCTCTGTGACGTGTTGGTCACAGCAGTGAGGCCTCCAGTCATGCATGTATCTGTATCAACCAAGTAAAGTAACCTCTGTGACGTGTTGGACACAACATTGAGGCCTCCACTCATGCGTGTATCTGTATCAACCAAGTAAAGTAACCTCTGTGACGTGTTGGACACAACATTGAGGCCTCCACTCATGCGTGTATCTGTATCAACCAAGTAAAGTAACCTCTGTGACGTGTTGGACACAACATTGAGGCCTCCACTCATGCGTGTATCTGTATCAACCAAGTAAAGTAACCTCTGTGACGTGTTGGACACAACAGTGAGGCCTCCACTCATGCGTGTATCTGTATCAACCAAGTAAAGTAACCTCTGTGACGTGTTGGACACAGCAGTGAGGCCTCCACTCATGCGTGTATCTGTATCAACCAAGTAAAGTAACCTCTGTGACGTGTTGGACACAGCAGTGAGGCCTCCACTCATGCATGTATCTGTATCAACCAAGTAAATTAACCTCTGTGACGTGTTGGACACAGCAGTGAGGCCTCCACTCATGCATGTATCTGTATCAACCAAGTAAATTAACCTCTGTGACGTGTTGGACACAGCAGTGAGGCCTCCACTCATGCATGTATCTGTATCAACCAAGTAAAGTAACCTCTGTGACGTGTTGGACACAACAGTGAGGCCTCCAGTCATGCATGTATCTGTATCAACCAAGTAAAGTAACCTCTGTGACGTGTTGGACACAACATTGAGGCCTCCAGTCATGCATGTATCTGTATCAACCAAGTAAAGTAACCTCTGTGACGTGTTGGACACAACAGTGAGGCCTCCACTCATGCATGTATCTGTATCAACCAAGTAAAGTAACCTCTGTGACGTGTTGGACACAGCAGTGAGGCCTCCACTCATGCGTGTATCTGTATCAACCAAGAAAAGTAACCTCTGTGACGTGTTGGACACAACAGTGAGGCCTCCAGTCATGCACGTATCTGTACCAACCAAGTAAATTAACCTCTGTGACGTGTTGGACACAGCAGTGAGGCCTCCAGTCATGCGTGTATCTGTATCAACCAAGTAAAGTAACCTCTGTGACGTGTTGGACACAGCAGTGAGGCCTCCACTCATGCATGTATCTGTATCAACCAAGTAAATTAACCTC
>JAODUO010000289.1:342500-345000 GCA_025642075.2 Ridgeia piscesae
TAACGGCACGGTACTACACGTGTGGCCCATCCATCATTTCTCAATTTTAATCAGTCTGTAACAGTGGAATGCCAATGGTAGTATACAATGCGTGCAAGATGCACGTGCGCACATGACATGTTTTTAAGACACCCACGCACACACAACACGTACACGCAACACGTACACGCAACACGTATATATAATACTAGAAAGTGGTACGTGTGTCATGTACATGATCGTCGGAACCGGGGGATCTTGGGGTTGGGGGTGGGGGCCAAGTCCCCAGTAATTTACGTGCGAGCGGGATTATCATTAACCCTCCCAACGTCGTTAAGGTGCATGCACACGTGTATTTTAGGTTTATTGTGAGCCTGAAGTCTCACCCAACGAGGAATGTGGAGACCGATGGATAGTTGGAGAGTTTCGAGAGCTGGACTCAAATATCACCTGTGAGAGAGAAATACAGGTTTCTGATTCTGATTCTGATCGTTTGTAGTGCAATACCCCCCCCCCAGTGAGGCTTCACGCACTAGTAAGAATTAGTGAGCCCACTACAGGTTACACATTTACCCCCTGTGTGGGATCTTTTACTTCCCCTGGCATAGACACCAGATAGAAGGGACCACCGACTTTTATAGTATCTTCCGAAAGACGCAGGCAAATGTGGGGTGAACGAAATTGCCTAAGTTTCAAAGCGGCGGTGGGTGTGATTGAACAACCGTCCCCTCGATTGACAGTCCGGCGCTCTACCGCGCGACCACCGCTCCCCACGTTATGACGAGTTACGATTCTCCGAACGTATGCATGTGAACGGACCTCGTCTCTGGGCGGCTTCTGGGAAATGGTGGGACAGTGACGTCAGAGTTTGAGTTAATAACATCACTTATTTAGTTGAACGCTTGGCTAGGGGCGATCCGCCGTGCACTGCCAAGTGTTCGCGTTGATTATCGCCGAGCTGCGATGAAAACAGTCAGTCGTCACGTTTCTGTGATACTAGTCGGTCACGTGACTCAGAAGGTTTCTCCAGCCTGGGTATCGTTGAACTGTCTTCGGTCTAGCACACGTTTGTGTAGAATAAATGTAGGAAAATGTTATGACTGTTGCCCGTTGACGAAAGATAGTGAGTAATACAAGATTGCCGCCGCATAATCCTAACCAATTTGATTTTACGTCCTCCGACCTTCGCAACCAAATATCTCATCTTGGTCGTCTTTCAGGACGCCCCGCGTTGAACACACAGCCCTTCCAGCACCCTCTGACCCATCATGACTGTCTGCAGTTCACTTGTGTTTCCCAGCCCTGTATCTTGCAGCAGGTTGTCAACATAAGTCATGTCTTGCCTTCCCCGGTTTGCATGTCCATCCGTTGGCTGCCACAGGACAAGTTTGTTGGCGACTTCATCATCGTGTCTGACACAATGCCCAGCGAGCCGCATTCTTCTTTGTTGTACTTTGGTGGATACTGGCGGTAATTCACCATATAGTTGTATGTTGGGTATGTGTTGTTTCCATGAGACATTAAGGGCCATCCGTAGCATTCTAGTGTAACAACCGTCAAGTTGCTTTTTCATAGTCTGTGTTATTGTCCACGTTTCCGCACCATATAGTAGAACTGATAACATGCAAACATGATTTAAATGTATGTTTTAGGCTTTCATAATTCGACGAATAAGTAACGACGGGGGAAATTCGACGCATGAATGACAATGTCGAAATGTTTACTCGTGTAAAACTTGTGTGTTATCACCAGGCGCATGTTACGTCAGTGATTTGCAGTAGACGTGTAGTAGATGTCAAATCTAATTTTCTCTAGAAAGCTCACACACATTACAAGACACCGTCTAAAACCGCAGGGATCCTTCCATAATTAACCAGTCCACATTCTGTCAAATAACACAGAGAAAGTACAATTCTATCAGAAAAACGGTAGTATCTTCAAATAAGACGATAACCTTGTTCTTTTCATTTTTGTCAATAAAAAAGTGACAGCATCAAATCATTTGGCATTTGATTAATATACCGTGAAAATCGAAATAATAACCAGTCCCCATCAGCGCACGTCCTTACACACAAAAACAAACTCACGCACACAAAGGCCGCTAGACGGTCAGCAGACGACACTCGGCCACTGATCAAACTCGTAATCAAACAAATTCATCCCGACCCACGTCTACGTGGAAATAATTCTGACGTAGTATCGCCTCGAGGAGTCGGCTACGTCACTCGCACAGCCAGTCTCGTTTACCACGTGACCGGTCAGGCGGAAGCGCAGGTAGTCCTTACGACCGATATGACAGCGCCTTGAAGCGACGGTCGTGTATGATTGTCGTGGAATATTGTGGCTGCTGAATTTCATCTGTCGAGTTTTCGATGACGGTCGCAATGGATTTATAGGCGGATTATTGGACGCCAGTACGTATTGCAGGCCTGGGCGGACGGTGGCGGTGTGGTGTCCCAGATTCGACCAGTCCAGGATTCGTACCGAGCCAGGATTCGCCTTTGTTGCTAACGTAGTTTCC
>JAODUO010000289.1:350000-357500 GCA_025642075.2 Ridgeia piscesae
CGGATTGTATCGGAACTGATTGCGTTTGATAATTGATCGCTGTCGCGGTTTGCGAGGCTATAAAGGCAGCAATCAGTTGTTGCGGTCAACCCGACCCGTGACATTGATTGCGACGGTTCGTCTTGCTGACGCCACAAACCATTTCCTCGAGCGTCTTCGAAGGGTGTCTTCAAAGCGTAGCCTCGAGTTCTCACGTCGTACGAATGTACGATGTTTCCACCGCGTTCTAATTTAGTCGTACACGTGTTGGACGCGCGCCAGTCGCACGATTGGATTTCCACACCCGTCCAGACGGGCGAGAACATTGCCTTTTAGTAATTGACTTCCTGTTACGACAGACGCAGAATCGACTCGAGTCTCGACGGGGGGCGCAAGGATGCGACGGATCATACGACCGATTTGTCGTAATAACCGTCGCCGGGTCTCTGGTGGTTCCCGTAAGCGTTGGCCCCTGGATAGCGACCAAGCCCCCTGGATGGTAAACCGTAAATGCCGGGTGGTTCTCCATAAAAGGGTGTGTTTTAATTGACCGGAGCTGGTTGCGTGAGCCTGAACGACGCGATTTGATCTCGGTTTTGCGCAGAGCCACTTAATGCTAACACTCTATCTCTGTCTCTGCCTCAGCCTCTGCCTCTGCCTCTGCCTCTGCCTCTGCCTCTGCCTCTGCCTCTGCCTCTGCCTCTGCCTCTGCCTCTGCCTCTGCCTCTGCCTCTGCCTCTGCCTCTGCCTCTGCCTCTGCCTCTGCCTCTGCCTCTGCCTCTGCCTCTCCTCTCCCTCTCCTCTCCCTCTCCCTCTCCCTCTCCCTCTCCCTCTCCCTCCTTCCCCCCTCTCTCTATTTCTCTCTCCTTGTTATACTCCTTCCCTACTCGTTCTTCGTCTCATGTCTTTCTCTTCCCTTCTTACTCCGTCTCTCCTCTTTCCTCTCTTCCCTCACCTCTTAACTACCTCCACTCTCAGCTCTTGGCGCTCGTCTTTATTATCTACTGTCAGCTCTCTGCTCTGCCCTAATATAAAATGCACACTGTTGTTCGAGACAACTGCTACAGTCCAGGGACGTGTCGCTATGATTCGTAGAAGTCACAGATTCCGGAATATCTCCAGATCACAATGCGACTGTGGCGAGGTTTCTCGGTCACTTATCTGAATTAAGTTCGAGACCAGTGCGATCTGTCACTACCTGTCTAGCAAATGTCCACAGATTGAATGGCATCTGCAGTGAGACGCAATTTACATCTAGGGCGAAAATGGAAACAAATCGTACTGTTGTCAACCATATTAAATTCTATACAAATCTATATTGTTACTACATAAATGCAGGCATAACACGATGTGCGCTGATTATTCAAATGGAAGCGAAAGCATTGTTGTTGGTGGTTTACCGGAAAATAGAACACATGCGTACAGACAAGGCGTATATTAAGGCACGGACGGCTTGCTAAAACTCTCCAACTGCACAACTTTGTCATTAAAAACCTCCAATTACACTCACCAAAACTCCCAATTGCACCCTTTTACCGGAACTATTTCGTCCATCCACCCTACCCGCGTCCAGTACCGATATGTCCCTTTTAATGATTCGGTTTAGTTTCGACACACCGCAAACACAAGTACGCGTTCGTAATGCGTGTCACGTGACCTGTTGTTTGCTAAACATAGTTCGCGATACTATCTCACATCAACTTAATTACGTTCGATGATCACAGGACATGCATTATTTGTGTATTTTGTTACAGCGACCCATTCATTTTTTGCACGGGTCACGTGCCTGTTCGACGACAACGATGCTCGGGCTGAACGGGTCCTGGATATCTGCCATTATCGGAAATTCGGCGCCGCCAACGAAAGTTGACGGGAGACCGCGCAGCTTAAATGATACGACGACTACTGCGTTGTGACAGCCATGGCAGCAATCTCTCGATTCTGTCAAGTGGCTTCCTTTTAAAAAGAGAAAATAGATTATCTATTCGAAATAGGGGACGACTGCGTTGTGCGCGCGACAGATTTTAGGCTAAACCCTGGACGCGATGGTGAACGCGCACAAACGCAAGCGCCGGCGCAAACACTCACCAATACACACGGCACGCATTCGCACACACGTTTCACGCATTACGCGCGCGAACGTACGCGTGCACGCACCGCACCAACACCAACACTACACACACATGCACACACATGCACACACACACACACACGCACACAGACACTCACTCGCACCCCACTCGCACTCGCACTCGCACGTGCACGTGCACGCACTCGCACGGCACGCACACGCACACGCACACGCACACGCACACGCACACGCACACGCACACGCACACGCACACGCACACGCACACGCACACGCACACGCACACGCACACGCACACGACACATACGTTTCAGGCATTACGCGCGCGAACGTACGCGTGCACGCCCCGCACCAACCCCAAACACTACACACAATACACACACATGCCCCCGCACAAGCACTCCCCCCGCGCCGCGCGCACCCCGCAGCACGCGCACACGCACGCACACGCACACGCACACGCACACCACACACACACACACACACACACACACACACACACACACACACACACACACACATGCCTGAGACTACTTTTTTGCGAAGAACAAATGTTTTTCTACCTTCGCCTCGACACCGTGCAACACGACGCGATGTTTGTATTAATTAATCAACAAGTTCCCAGGGCCGCATGTCTCCGGCTGTCAACCGACACGACGAGTTGACAGCCGCCTCAGTCTCCCGAACGACGTGACCGAAATTACTCTCCCTTGTCTTCGACTCCCGTCGCGAGCAACAGACCTTGAGCTGCCGGCACCGAGGGTCTCGCGGGCGGCCGCCTCGAGTGTGATCTGTGCGACGTGTCGAAGGCAGGTTTTTGTTCCGTTGACTGTTCTACTCGTTTTTGTAGAGCCTACTTAGAAAGTTTGCGATGACATGTTTCAGTGTTTGTTTTCTGTAGAATGGCGATGATCCAGTTGCCTTATTGTCGCGTATACTAGTCGCCTTCCTTTGAAGTTTGGCGATGTTGATTGGTTGACAGCCCACAGCTCAAGTCTTGAGTCTTGATGATTACGTCTATTGTTGTAGTTTTTGCAATTACATTCCATTACAGTAATGGTGTAATTTATGATTAGTTATACAAATAGCTTTGCTAACCCCTTTCGCGTCCAATATGATCCTGGTTCACTAACAAGATCCTAATCCGTCTACATGATCCCTCTCCGATTCACCTACATGACTACATTATCAAAGTTCACCTACATGATCCAGGTTCCCCGCATGACCCCGGTTCACATACATATATCTATGGTTCGGATTCGTCTATATGATCCCGGTTCTCCTACATGATCCCAGTTCACTAAAACGATCCTAGTTCATCTACACGATCCTGGTTCATTAACAAGATCCTAGTTCACTATACAACATGATCCTCGTTCACTAACATGATCCTAGTTCATCTACATGATCCTTGTCCACCTTGATCCAGGATCCTCTATACGACAATACATGATGCAGGTTCTCCCACATGATCCTGATTCACTAAAAAACCATAGTTCATCTACTTGATATGTGTCCACCTACATGATCCAGGTTCATATGTAGGATTAGTGTTAACCTACACAGACCTCTCCCCATTCCCGGCCTTCCGTCGTTTCCCTACGCCAACACCCTCTGATTACCGGCCTCGTTTTCACATGCCCCGTTCTCCGTCTTCTCAATACCTTGAAGGTCGTTCATCTTCCGCATCTTCAGCGCCAAGGTCACCCACATCATATACTTCAGCCCATATTTGCCAGCGTCACTCGTCACTCGCACCTGACACAATACGCTCTTAATCCGCGCTCCCCGCCAAGAGTATCGCCCTGTGCGCGGCAGAGAGCTCTCCGTTAGAGCGAGCCGAGTTGTTAATCGGCTCGCGACGAACGCGGAATTTCAACGAGCGATCTGGCGACACACAACGTCGGCGCAACCACCGTGATACCGCCCGGCCACTGTCGCCGCGGCTGATACAGCGACGGCGCGACCACGACTGTGTGTGTAATCTGCTCTGACCGATGGTTCTGTTTTGTCGGATCGACCTTGACGCCGTCATCGCTATTCTTTTTCCGCAATATCCGGTGGCGTTATCTACTTCCGGTTGTGCGCAATACGGTTGTCGTCGTGTTTGTGGTTTGACGCCGTTATCTTGTGCCGGGACAACGTGCTTCTTCCTGTTTTTCCGTCTACGTCATGTCGTCAGTGCCGCGTAGTGATTGATAGGTTTCAGTAACCATAAATGTTCTACTTTCTCCTCGCTCTGTGTAATCGACCTGTATCAATGTGACGACCACTTCTATCTAAGTCGTCGTCATCGTCGTGGTTGGAGTAGTCGATATCATCATCATCATCATCACCGTCATCAGTATCTTCATTAGTCGTTATCATCATCTTACTCAACACAACCACCACCATAATAACAGCAGTAGTAATGACAACAGAACCGACGACAATAAAAACGACGCCGATGACGACGATAAGCTCAATAAGACAACAACGACGGCGACGGCGACGGCGACGGCGACGGCGACGGCGACGGCGACGGCGACGGCGACGGCGACGGCGACGGCGACGGCGACGGCGACGGCGACGGCGACGGCGACGGCGACGGCGACGGCGACGGCGACGGCGACGGCGACGGCGACGGCGACGGCGACGGCGACGGCGACGGCGACGGCGACGGCGACGGCGACAGCGATAGCAGCGACGACAACAACAACTACGACAACGACGACAACAACGACAACAATAACAATGACTATGACGACAACAACAACGACGACGACGACGACGACGACGACGACGACGACGACGACGACGACGACGACGACGACGACAACAACAATTACAACTACAACTACAACTACAACTACAACTACAACTACAATTACAACTACAACTACAACTACAACTACAACTACAACTACAACTACAACAACAACAACAAATACTACTACAACTAAAACAACAACAACAACAACAATGACGACGACGACGACAACAACAACAACATCCACGACGACGACGACGACAACGACAACGACAACGACAACGACAACGACAACGACAACGACAACGACAACGACAACGACAACGACAACGACAACACTACAAAAACGATGACGATGACGATGACGATGACGATGACGATGACGATGACGATGACGATGACGATGACGATGACGATGACGATGACAACGATGACGATGACGATGACAACAATAACAACAGCAACAACAACAACGACATCAAACGACAACAGTAGCAGCAGCAGCAACAACAAAACATCAACAGCATCAACAAGAATAACATCATCACAATCATTCTTAGTCCCCCCCCCCTATTGTGTCCCCGTCACCACCCCGTCGTCCCGGGTTGCCGCCGTCAGCGTGAGCGTAGGCCGTACGCCACAGTGACAGTCCGCGAGGCTCTCACGGCCGCTGGAGTCAGGTGAGATTTCTTGCCGTGTAGATGGCTAAAACCAATCAAGACACAACAGTCTCGACGCTTTGTTTCTATTCTCGGGTGTCTTAATAACACAATGACGTGGCGATGACGCACGTTACGGCTTGTGGCGTATCGCGAGGCACTCTCCGCTCTCCATGCGGAGACTCGTTTCCGTTCGCGAGTTCCTTCCAACACTCGCAGGGAGCGGCCGACCGGATGGGGTTGTGTTTGGAGGTTGATCGCAAACCTTGGCCTAGTCTGGAAGACAGGTCGGGAATACGTTGAACTGTGGGGATATTGAACGATTCTCACGGCGTTCGAAGGGTCCACATGTAACTCTGTAATGCTGTATATTACAATGCGTTATTACTGACGTGTCCAGTACACTCTGTTTGGTAGACATAGTCGTGCAATTGTGATTTTATTATCATTATATTCGTAGAGTTGTGACGGAAACGTTTTGTTACGTCACGACACGTCATTGCGTTCATAATTTTCACAAAGAACAGTAAACGAATGGAAGAGATTATCAGCTGATTGTGTAGGTGCTAGTAGTGTTAATATATTTAAAAATAAAATCGACATATACCTAAGACGGGCGGGGTATACTTAGATAGATAGGTTGGACTCTCGATAAGCCAAATGGCTTCCTAGTCCACCTGCCATCTAGAGTTGAATATCTAGGTGGCAATCTTGTTAAATCTTGTTAAATCTGGTTAAATCTGGTTAAATCTGGTTAAATCTTGTTAATTAAATTAAATAACGCGCATTACTCCGCCACCATTACACACCAGTAGCGCCAATGTCCTCCGAATCCAGACGTACCATTACTTTCGATATACACGGAAATTAGAAGATCGTGTGTGAACCTTTACTAAAACTACACAACATTCGTGGGGTTGAGAACATCCACGAACCCACGACTGTGGGTCCCACCAAAATCCTTAAGTTGAGGCTCCCAAAACCACACAATCCTGCTCTACAAAACATTTACACCCTTCTTCGAGACACCCAAAAACCGTCAAACTCATCAAACCATAAATTTGCATCCCTGAATCGACCCTTCAGTACATATTGACAAGCCATTCCTATATCCAGCCTTCCACCTTGATTTTAGCGGACAACGGTTTTTTAAACCAACGTGTTTTCCTTGAATTTATCGAAATCGTGCAGCCACACGCGCAGCAGCGATGATTCGTGCGTGGCCGAGCGATGACGCGAGTTGTGCGTTGTTTATATCAGCTGGTGCTAAACGCTGGCTCGGGAGAAGCATAGACTATTAATAATGAACGACGGCTGATGATCTACGCAAAGCATTTCGGAGTCTCGAGGCAAAGCGATCTTCACGTAATGACGACCCACACACAGCTTTGCCGATCCTGCGTCGATTACTGTTGTCGGCAAGAGTGTGATTTGTGCTTCGGTTGAGTTCTGTTTGCGATTCAAGATTCAACATTCAAAAGATTTTATTGTCCGTTGTAAACATCGCATTAAAACGGAATTCTTTCTTTAGTTGCCCACTAAACTGCCAGTAATAAAATTGGTGATCCAGATAAAGTTTAAAAGATACATTAAAATGATAATAATGCTAATCAGCACTAAAATCGGTGCAATTAATAGTATATATATATATATATATATATATATATATATATATATATATATATATATATATATAATATATGTGTGTATAGTGATGTTATATATATATATATATATATATATATATATATATATATATATATATATATATATATATATATATATATATAATATATATATATATATATATATATATATATATATATATATATATATATATATATATATATATATATATATATATATATATAATATATATACATATATATATATATATATATAAATACAACAATAAAGTATAATAAATAAATAAGCAGGTCATATATCTGAAAGGTTTTATGCTAAGACAGAATATAATAACATTAATAATATGTACTAACATTTGTAAACAAATGATTGTAAAT
>JAODUO010000289.1:362500-387500 GCA_025642075.2 Ridgeia piscesae
TGGCATTTTTAATCATGTAATACTTAGAATCTTTTTAATGGTACTCTCTTGTACATCTACATTATTTATTAAATATTTGATCTCTCAAACACAACAAGAATATTTCCCCTTGCAAATAATTGTTTTTGATTTTGGTTTTGTATCTATGTCTTCAAATTACGAAGTTGCTAGAATAATTACATGGGATATACACATACAGTGCCAGGTCGTTCTACTGACAATAATGGTTAAAACATATGTCAATGAATTGCAAATGGTTTATTATATAAAAAAAACTAACCACATATGTTTACATATACAACTATAGAAGTATATGAAGAGCAGAATTTGGCCACGAAACGAAACAAAATATGGACATTATGCGGAACCACAGCCCCCGCTGACGAGAAATCGCCAAAGTTGGAGGCGAATAGAAAAACGTACCTAATAGGTTATTTCAGTTGCCATTTAAACCACATACATTGATGAAGTCACGTGATGTTTGGGCAGTGAGGCATATAGGCACGGATCTTGCAACTTATTTGAAACTGTCAAGTTTGGGAACATGCTAATGTTCTAAATGCGGAAAGGCCGTGACAATGACTATGACACGGAATAAGACGTGGATGTTAGGGTGAAAGGAAAGTTCGAGGGAAATGACGCAAAGATCGACAAGGAACTACTAGATTCGTTCACGAAGCAGCCAGGTTAGGAAACGACTGAAGGAACTGATTGAAACCATCCAGAGTCGGGCTAATTGGAAACATACGACTACTATAGGCTACAGACGCCTGCAACAGACACGGCACGTGATGGTGATGATGATGATGATGTGGTGATGATGATGGTGATGATGATGATGATGATGATGATGGTGATGATGATGATGAGTGATGATGATGATGATGATGACGTGACGGTGACGACGACGACGACGACGACGACGACGACGACGACGACGACGACGACGACGACGACGACGACGACGACGACGACGACGACGACGACGACGACGACGACGACGACGACGACGACGACGACGACGACGACGACGACGACGACGACGACGACGACGACGACGACGACGACGACGCCGACGACGACGACGACGACGACGACGACGACGACGACGACGACGACGACGACGACGACGACGACGACGACGACGACGACGACGACGACGACGACGACGACGACGACGACTATCGTGATTATTATGACACCTCGGATTTGACAATTTATGTTGAAAATGTATTGTTATTTGTATCCAACCACTCACGTAAAACTTCCTTAAAACGTCGACTATATAATAAATCCGGAATAAAACTGTCATTAATCCCCTCATATAATCCAAACATTCGAAGACAGTCGCTGACAATTCGAACTGGCGGATGGCTCAGGCAGAAATACAATTTTAAATATCCCACCTTAGGTCGCCGAGTTACGCATTAAACGCAAACAAAATCAACTGAACCAATTATTATTAATCGTCTACGCACGCATCCAAACTGAATTCGCTTCCAGCGATTTTTGGTCGGGTATCACACGATGCGCATGCGCGTTCATCGATTTCCGGCAGATGTTTCTCGCGGCTGGTCGATTGGATGTGTTTTTGTATTACGACAGATGAGTTTTGAGACAGGAGACTTGACGAGCTCAAGGCCGCCGAGTGGACCAGTGGGTCATCTCATCGACCACTTGCGTGAGCCGAGGTGTCGCTTCGGAATAAATAAATGAACTCTCATCGTGAGAAATAAATGCTGGTTAAAGGAGTCCGTTGTGTGTGTGTGTGTGTGTGTGTGTGTGTGTGTGTGTGTGTGTGTGTGTGTGTGTGTGTGTGTGTGTGTGTGTGTGTGTGTGTGTGTGTGTGTGTGTGTGTGTGTGTGTGTGTGTGTGTGTGTGTGTGTGTGTGTGTGTGTGTGTGTGTGTGTGTGTGTGTGTGTGTGTGTGTGTGTGTGTGTGTGTGTGTGTGTGTGTGTGTGTGTGTGTGTGTGTGTGTGTGTGTGTGTGTGTGTGTGTGTGTGTGTGTGTGTGTGTGTGTGTGTGTGTGTGTGTGTGTGTGTGTGTGTGTGTGTGTGTGTGTGTGTGTGTGTGTGTGTGTGTGTGTGTGTGTGTGTGTGTGTGTGTGTGTGTGTGTGTGTGTGTGTGTGTTTGTTGTGTGTGTGTGTGTGTGTGTGTGTGTGTGTGGTGTGTGTGTGTGTGGTGTGTGTGTGTGTGTGTGTGTGTGTGTGTTTGTGTGTGTGTGTGTGTGTGTGTGTGTGTGTGTGTGTGTGTGTGTGTGTGTGTGTGTGTGTGTGTGTGAGTGTGTGTGTGAGGGAGAGAACGAGCGTACGTGCGTGCGTGCGGCTGTATGAGTGTTTATTTTTATTTTACATCTGAGGACCCTTGTCAGTGATCATCATGACCACAATAGACTAACGACACGACTATATTTAGCATCAGAGTCATAATGCGCTGTGTGACAACACCGGGCAGTGTGTCGTGTCATTAGCAGACCGTGGGAGCAACACCTCGGCCGCCATGTAGGGCAACACCAAGTCCTGAGCACGGACGCGCCCCGGCAAACGTTAACATCGTGACTGCGACTTACATTTCAGTGCAGTGAATTTTGTTACACGGTGACAATCGCTTTATAAAGACAACGCGTAACTGTATTGATTACTGACAAAATTTGACAAGCTGTCAGCGTAATGGTCAGATATAGAGGTCTATCTGCTGCCGATGTCTGTCGCAGTCTAGACATTGACGGATATAAATTTTATTTATTGTTGCTTTGTTGTTGCGAATACATGTTCCATTAATCTGCGTTGCTTGCATTTCATCGCATGCAACTGGCGCAGTTACAACAATACGTAACGTCACCCGAACGTGTCCACAACGTGCCGAAGTTACGATTCCGTTTAAACTGATATCTCTTGTTGTCTATTCATTTACTTTCAGTACCGGTGTCATATAATTACACACAATTCTTCTTCAACAGTTCAATTCATTCATAATGTGCACGTTAGTTGTAATCTAAACAACCCAGATTATGTTTTCTTACAAAACGCATCCTGCCAATACTGATATACGCATGCTACTAGCAACTATAGTTGTAATCCGGTATACATAAGACCTCAGTCGTAGTCTGCAAGCTGGCGCATTTCCCTGTTCAAAGGCTACTTTTCCCTCTTGCACGCCTAATGAAAACTGGACGCCGCCATGCAGACACTTCCCCCTCGTGAACCCGGAAGTAAAACGACGTAACACTTCCGGTGGTGCTGGACCGTGTCCTCGAGACAGACTCTAGTCTCGCATCAACCAGTGACGGCGTCGTCTCTTGCCTCATTGACCTGATTTCGGCTTTGACAGACGAGGAGTCGACATAATCGGTACCCAATTATTGCACGCCGATAACAGCGTCGGCGGGGAGTGTCCATAGTTAAGTGGACGGGAAAATCTCACCCGTTTGCACGGCACGGCACGGCTCGGCATCGGCACGGCTCGGCTCGGCTCGGCTCGGCTCGGCTCGGCTCGGCTCGGCTCGGCTCGGCTCGGCTCGGCTCGGCTCGGCTCGGCTCGGCTCGGCACGGCACGACACGGCACGGCACGGCACGGCACGGCACGGCACTGCACGGCTCGGCACGGCACGGCACGGCACGGCACGGCACTGCACGGCACGGCACGGCACGCATTGCACTGCACGGCACGACACGCACGACACGGCACGGCACGGACACGACACGACACGACACGACACGACACGACACGACACGACACGACACGACACGACACGACACGACACGACCAGACCAGACCAGACCAGACCAGACCAGACCAGACCAGACCAGACCAGACCAGACCAGACCAGACCAGACCAGACCAGACCAGACCAGACCAGACCAGACCAGACCAGACCAGACCAGACCAGACCAGACCACACCAGACCACACCAGACCACACCAGACCACACCAGACCACACCAGACCACACCAGACCACACCACACCACACCACGACCAGACCAGACCAGACCAGACCACACCAGACCACACCAGACCACACCAGACCAGACCAGACCAGACCAGACCAGACCAGACCAGACCAGACCAGACCAGACCAGACCAGACCAGACCAGACCAGACCAGACCAGACCAGACCAGACCAGACCAGACCAGACCAGACCAGACCAGACCAGACGGATTATATGAGAGACAACTAGACATCACCCGTCAAAGGACATCTAGATAATTATATACGCAACCCAACACCAAGCCAAGCAAATATCAAATCGATCCATACCAGGTCTGTTGAAGAGGTAGACCACGAAACACCTGGCAAAGAGATACCGAAATGGAAACAAAAGAGATGGCTTACACCAGGAGAGAGATGGGAGGATGGCCATGAACAGACACCAGTGGCGTTCCTTGGTCGATGGCCTATGCTCCCGGACCAGAGCCTTCTCTGATCGAAATCCTTACGGCCCGATATATGTTTGTGTCAAACCGAACTACACTGGAGACTATGTGAGAGCAGTAAGACTGCATGGGAGCACATCGAGTCCGTCAGTTCCTCTTGCACAAGTCCCCTGACAGCATAATCGCCGATAACGATGATTTGTTGCTCCTCACCTGTGTTGCGTTTACGAATGCAATGCGGGGCTCGCGCGACTGATTGAGACAAACGACTCTGAGGGACACAAGACAGACATCCGTTAACGAGACGACGTCGTATTTTGATGGTTAATTCCGACTGCTGTTTTCGCTACGATTGGACTGCCACTTGCTAACTTGAGAGTGATGGTGGCGGAGTCGTGTAAATAAGCAACAAACCGAGCGAATTTTGCCGCGTAAACCGGGGTAATGTCAGGAGATGTTGAACCTCCTCGCAGCAGGTGGCAGTTTTCAAAGGTCATATATATATATATATATATATATATATATATATATATATATATATATATATATATATATATATATATATATATATATATAATTCGACCTGAAATCGCAGTAACCTGGCCCGAAAAGATAGACAACTCCCAGCAATGAAGGCAATTATTTTTTAACACATGCGAAATTGTTTCGGCCTTCGCAGGAATACCATCGTTGTGGGGATCGTGACGTCCCCATTTGGTACAATAACTGGGGCCCAACTCCCCCCACATAACGAGCACAATAAAAAGACGGCGGTACGAACACAAGAAGCGGTAACTGGATAAGACAAGAGAGAACAAGAGAGAACAGGAGATAACAAGAGAGAACAAGTGAGAACAAGAGAGGACACGAGAGAACACGAGAGAACAAGAGAGAACAAGAGAGAACAAGAGAGAACAAGAGAGAACAAGAGAGAACAAGAGAGGACCAAGAGAGAACAAGAGAGGACACGAGAGAACACGAGAGAACAAGAGAGAACAGGAGAGAACAAGAGAGAAAAAGAGAGAAAAAGAGTGAGAACAGGAGAGAACACGAGAGAACAAGAGAGAACAAGAGAGAATAAGAGAGAACAAGAGAGGCCAAGAGAGAACAAGAGAGGACACGAGAGAACACGAGAGAACAAGAGAGAACACGAGAGAACAAGAGAGAACACGAGAGAACAAGAGAGAACAAGAGAGAACAAGAGAGAACAGAGAGAACAAGAGAGAACAAGAGAGAACAAGAGAGAACAGAGAGAACAGAGAGAACAAGAGAGAACAAGAGAGAACAAGAGAGAACAGAGAGAACAAGAGAGAACAAGAGAGAACAAGAGAGAACAAGAGAGAACAAGAGAGAACAAGAGAGAACAAGAGAGAACAAGAGAGAACAAGAGAGAACAAGAGAGAACAAGAGAGACAAGAGAGAACAAGAGAGAACAAGAGAGAACAAGAGAGAACAAGAGAGGACAAGAGAGAACAAGAGAGAGAACAGAGAGAACAAGAGAGAACAAGAGAGAACAAGAGAGAACAAGAGAGAACAGGAGAGAACAGGAGAGAGCAAGCGAGAACAAGAGAGAACAAGAGAGAACAAGACAGAATAAGAGAGAACAAGAGAGAACAAGAGAGAACAAGAGAGAACAAGAGAGAACAAGAGAGAACAAGAGAGAACAAGAGAGAAGCAAGAGAGAACAAGAGAGAACAGGAGAGAACAAGAGAGAACAAGAGAGAACAGGAGAGAACAAGAGAGAACAAGAGAGAACAAGTGACAACAAGAGAGGACACGAGACAACACGAGATAACAAGAGAGAACAAGAGAGAACAAGAGAGAACAAGAGTGAACAAGAGAGAACAAGAGAGAACAAGAGTGAACAAGAGAGAACAAGAGAGAACAAGTGTGAACAAGAGAGGCCAAGAGAGACAAGAGAGAACAAGAGAGAACAAGAGAGAACAAGAGAGAACAAGAGAGAACAAGAGAGAATAAGAGAAAACAAGAGAGAACAAGAGAGAACAAGACACGACAGGACAAGAGAGTACAAGACAAGACAAGACAAGGCGGACAAGACCAGACAGGGTACATCCTTAAGACTGGCATTGGAAGAGCACAGGGTGGAAGAAAAACACAACTGTTTCGACAGGAAAAGAGCGGAGGTCTGCCCATCTGTCATCCTCTAAACCAGCTACCACACGCACTGCACACCAGAACCGGACGTTTGAGTCGCTCCGAGCGACGCATATCACCAAATTGATGGACCGTTGTCCCATGCACAAGACACACGGACGGCCCTCCGACACCCTCTCTTTGTTCCTCTTACATGTCCACGACATCCCGGGCAGTCACTCGCTCTCACCGTCGTCTTGGCGCGTGGCCGAACAAGTGCCAACCAGTCGCCGTAATGCCCACACGAGGGGGACGGATGAATATTTCATCGGCCTTCGCCTCTGTATTTCGGGGCCGTTTGTTTGTGCGTCTCGCGAAGAAAGGCCGGAGTGTCATTTGCGTTTATCGTCAAATCGTCAACCTGGGCGTCGCGGGACGTCTCACTGGTGACAGTCGCCGCGACAGGCAGGGGCGAATGGCCGGAGATGACAGAGAGGATTATATGACACTTTAGTGTATAGGACGTGTTATATTACATTGTAGTATAGAGAAAGGATTATATTAACTCCAGCATAAAGAAGGGATTCTATTACACTCACGCACAAAGAGAGGTTTATATTAACGTAAATACTGTACACAAATCATTGTGCACTACATTATAGTGTAAAGAAAGGTTTGTAGTAACTCAAATACCTTTCAAAGAAATGTTGCTATGTTGGATATAGAGAAAGGTTGCTATTACCTCAAATACTGAACAAAGAAGGGATTCTATATTACACTCTAATATAGAGAAATGGTTCTGTTAACTGAAATTCCTCTTGAAAAAAAGGATTCTCTATTACACTCTAGTATAGAGAAAGTACTCTATTACACTCCAGTATATAGAACAGTATTATATAAAAATGTTGTATATAGAAAGGACTCTTTTTTGTACCCTCGTATGTATAAAATTACAGCGAGTTAATGTTCCATGGAAACGTTGTTGTACGCACTGTAAAACTATGTTACACATCAAGTAAAACTTGTCTATAACGACCACCATCGGGTCTGTGCAGTATTGCTGTTAAATGCAGGATGCCGTTATGTAGAGTGGCATGATTTGGATACTCATGAAATCGAAATCAGTTGTCAGTTTCATTTTAAGTGACCGTTCTATGCAGGTTACCGCCATAGACAATTGACCGGCAACGCAGGCATTACCGTGTTAATAGTTTCGTTGGACGTGATAATGGTTTAGTTTCATTTATTGTTGACTTATATTTAGGTCTACGTTCAATTTAGAGCTACGGTTTAGATATGTGTTGTTAATTTAGATGTGTGTTAATGATCTAAGTGCCAAGGAAACCGATAAAAAGACTCATATTAATGCATATACGACAAATAAAAAATTAAGATTCGCGATCAAATGTGAATGCAGATTTGTCTGTGGTTGCCTTGGAATATTAACTGCATGCTGACAACGGTAACAATGTAAATGATATATAAAAAAAAAAATTTTTTTTTTTTAATATATTTTATATATATATATATATTTTATATATATATATATATATATATATATATATATATATATATATATATATATATATATACGCATACACTTAAAAAAGCTCATTTGCCGTTATATAATTGAAATAACTCTCAATGTTGTATTAGCTAAAAGGTCACAACTGTATACAGAAGTGATGTTTGCGACACATTGTGGCTGTCGTCTGGCAGCTAATTTTTGTGTGAAATAAACACGCAGTATAGTGTTCCTTCAATTATACACAACTTGTATAATTATATGCGTATCAGTGTGTACATAAATATGTATGCACGTTGTGGCTTGAATACACCGATGCATTCGTAGTCGTACACGATTCTATCTTTCAGTTGTTAGTCAACCATGCGTGCACGCAGTATCATAGTGTAAGATTAGTCCAGTCGCGACAACTGTACCTGTCGCGTGTCCTTAGCGTGACAAGATTGTCACGTATGTCGAGTAAGTACAATACAAGTATTATAATAGCCTCCTTCGAGACAAACATAACATAAATACGCCTACACTCTATGAATGCGCTGCGCTGTCTTCGTCGATGAACTCGCGAGGCTGATAGAGTGCGCCAGATGATTCACGGTGGAGAACGGTGTTGTTGATATAAACGATAAGTTCCGGGCACTTAGAAAGAGTCGAGACGAAAGGACGTGATGTATAATGCATCTGACTGTGTGCATCTAACGTTGTCTTGATGCTAACGAGTCAAGACGCGTGTTTATAGGTGTTATATTGCATTTAGGTTTTTCTTAAAGCTTGCAGCGACTCGTACTAATTTGCCGTTAAGGATATCCGTTTCGGATGCCGCCTCGGTATGTCTGATAGATCGACGTTCCCCGGCTGGCGATTTGTTCGGTGCAATATCAAACATATGGACGCTGACTGCTTATTTAGAAGCAACAGTTATATTGTTTACGGTTTCCAGTCGCATTAGGACCAATGGTGTCGTCATGTGGTTGTACAAGATAGTGTTGATCGCACGGAAGAAGTTATTCTGTTCTCACTCACATAAAAGAAGATAGATGACCGCTTGATTATTGGGTAGTTGTTAGCACTGCGTGGACATGAAGAAAAACAGAACTGTGTGTGTGTGTGTGTGGGGGGGGGGGGGGGGGGGGGGGGGGGGGGGGGGGGGGGGGGGGGGGTGTGTGTGTGTGTGTGTGTGTGTGTGTGTGTGTGTGTGTGTGTGTGTGTGTGTGTGTGTGTGTGTGTGTGTGTGTGTGTGTGTGTGTGTGTGTGTGTGTGTGTGTGTGTGTGTGTTGTGTGTGTGTGTGTGTGTGTGTGTGTGTGTGTGTGTGTGTGTGTGTGTGTGTGTGTGTGTCTGTGTGTGTGTGTGTGTGTGTGTGTGTGTGTGTGTGTGTGTGTGTGCGTGCGTGCGTGCGTGCGTGCGGGCGTGCGTGCGTGCGTATGTGTGTGAGTTCACAGTCATCACAAAAAGAAATCATGCGAATAAAGTAATTAATGTAATGTTAGTTACCATATCGTACACATAAGTGCACACCCAAGCACCCAGAGAAGTATTCTATCATTATAATATTATACTATACATTATATATATATATATATATATATATATATATATATATATATATATTACATAATATATATATATATTACATATATATATATATATATTAATATAAAATATATATATAATTATAATATATATATAATATATATATATATATATATATATATATATATATATATAATGTATAGTATAATATTATAATGATAGATATTCTGTGGGTGCTTTGGTGTGCACTTATGTGTACGATATGGTAATTAACATTACATTAATTACTTTCTATATATATATTGAATAATATACAGTATTATTATAATTATATAATACTGTATAATGTGCGTGCGTGTGCGTCTGTGTGTGTATTTATGTGTATTTGTGTTAGTGCGTGCTTGTGTCTATTTACGTGTACGCTATGGTAATTAGTATTACATTCCTTCGCATGATTTCTCTCTATTATGCTTGCGAATATCATCTATAACCGGAACTCTTTATGACTCTAATCAGGCCAAAGTCATAATTCTTCATCGACGTTTACGTTGTGACGCGTTGATGAGTTGCGCACTATTTAAACGAATTAGAAGTGATATATATCAGACTACGGTATTCTGGCTGGCCCAAAAAGTGGGCCTCATTTATCTATCAGAGGTCAACTCTAACAGTCAACGGCCGTAGCCGCGCACGCAACTTGCAGTCGAGCAAGATTGAAGAGTGGTCTATCGGGTTACATAAAAAAGTCGTATCCTAAAATAATACAATGCCTGACATTGATTGATAATCGTTACCTGAACGCATTTGTGGTCGTCGACTTGTGTAACCACGGATGGTTTTCTTTCGGAGATAGGAGACATTCAAAAGGTTTTGTTTGAAAGTATTCTGCTAAGAGCACTGTTTATGAGTGTATGAGAAAGATAACATAATAATACAATCACAATAAAGTGAATACAAATATATGTCAATCTACTGAAAACATATCAGTATTTTCCACCGTATTTTCATCCATTGAACATTATTATAAAATTAGCATCAACAGATGCGAAGTAGTTGCACATTAAATTCTAAATATATAAATTATTCTACGCATCCTAAGCCCGATCAAACTGCCATACATGTATGGATGCAAAATATGATACAACAGTGCTATTATCACATTTCTGTCATATACATTTAGTAAATACATTCCAACAAGACAACGATGTAACCAAGGAGTTTTATGTAAACAAAGCATATGATTATGTAAACAAAGAAAACAGAATGATACCGTCTTTATTTTTAAATGTTGTTGTTATTTAGCAATAGTTTAAGAAATTCGAACGCGCGTCTTTAAGTGAGAGGTCGTTAATTGCAGTCGCTTCCTAATTTAAATACGTGTCCATATTGACCGACACTTGTAAACGCACGAAGCACAACGTCGAATTAATTAAACTATAGATTAGCTTTGATACAAGACGAAATCGAAAACCTTATTATGCACAAGTAACTCAACATCCACAGACGTTTCATTAGTAACTTAATTCATTGGTAATTCAGTGGTCAGTCTGTTTTGGATGACCAGCAGCCCACGTTGGATACAAGTCTTACATGATGCTGGGTAGTGTGGAAATGTTTACACCAAAGCAAAAACCGAATGTTTATTTAAAGTGAACATCATGTAATACTTATATATGATTACATGTAATCTGTGGTGATATCGTGTGCTGACGTATTTGTTTACAGACAATGGCTCCTGTTTCGTTCATGTAACATTAGGGGGCGGTCTGTACGCTTCACTGGCGTTTAGCCTGAATTGTATAATTAATTGCAGCAATTGGTTATGCGGCAATTAATAATTGAGCATTGAAAGACGTTGCCAACACATTTCACGGTGGCCAACAATTTTGTTTCAATCTCGTCATCTATAACACACGTGTCACGCAGTGCACTACATTAAGCAGCTTGTTTCTTCTGATGGCATCTCGTAAACATTACTGATTATTCCGTGGCGAACGATTTAGTGATAATTTAAAACAAGCAATCTTGTATTAATATGTGTATGTCTGACTTGATTCACGTTCATCACTGTCTGCCTATCATATTTTGATTTATCTGCACATGCTTTCTGCTAAGTGGATATCACTGATCGACGTATAGATTAGTGATAGACATAGTTCAATCTGAGAATAGTCAGACCCTTCGGTATACGATACAATCATACCCACTGCGTTTGCGCTCTGAATGTTTTCTATACTCGTCGTTTGTACCTGCGAGTAGATCATATCAACCTCTGTTAGTCTCTTGTTCCATTTTTACCATTGCGCATTGATCTATCTTACTCAATACGTCTACGTGTGCTATTTAGTTTTACCTTTGCCATTACACAGTCGACGTTTTGGTCATTGCGGGTAAACCTATTCTCCTCACAATTTCCTTCTTGGAATATTCATATTCGTTTTCCTTAACGAGTGTTTTTTAATCGTTATTCCAACCAGAGAACAATCCCAACAGACAGACACGCACACACTATATCCGACAGATTCTGCACAAAGGCGTACAATATCTGCGCGTATCGCTGGCAACAAAGGCCAACACACGTGGCGAGATTACAGAGTAGACGATAACTGGTTATTGAAAACAGTTTTTATCAAAGCCACACTCTACACGTGGATGGCTCTCGTAGACGTTCGCCCTTTTAACAAGATGGCTTCATCAGAACGCCTCACACCCTGCTTCGGATGACGTCATCGTGTGCAAGCGGAAGTGCGTAGTTACCTCGTTTTGGATGGTTGCTACACGTTGTCACATCATATCACTGCTGTCCAGTTAATTCGACAGTTCGACTGATGAAATCGTATCATTGGGAAGACGATTGTCTCTAAAAGTATATACAGGTAAGCTAATCGTTGGATATTAAGATAGGCATGCAAGTATCGCCTGCCGCTGTCGTCTTTGTGTTATTTTGCCATTTTCACTCATGATCCGGTTCCCAACAACTCGAGACTCGACTAGAAATCTCCGTTTAAGTTTTGTCTGTTTTCACCTAACAAAAACTCAACGAAGAACATGGAAATTATTAAGAAAATTAATTATTATTTCCAAATTATTTACGTATTGCAGTAATTGTGACTTTGAGTACCCTTACAGACAACGAGAGGGGAACTAGTTATGCGTGGTCTCATTACGTATCGCTCAAAACGAACCGGAAACGAGAATCGCCTGCGTGCCCATTCGGAAGCATGCGCTCGAAAAAAATATTAACTCTCCGAAGAACATTGCGATATTTTACAAATGACAGGTACGTTATTCCAGTCTGTTGTCGGTGTAGATATCACGACGAACAATCATCCACGCGTCGCTGGCTCGGTCGGACAAGGGCGATACAGACACAGCAGTATCGGCGGGAGTAATAGTATTCCATTAGGATAAATGGCTCGTTTGGAAATGAGGCAGAATAAATGCATTCGCGCATCGGCGCAACTCCGAAATCGAACGAGTTTTTTGATATCGTTCGCCCATCGGATACCGCTGATTGAATGAAATGGCGCGTGAGACCTTAGATTCCGCGTCAGAGGAGGTTTTGCTCGCTTCTGTCGAGATGAAAGTATCTACTTGGCGCCAACGTCACTTTACTTGACGTAGTCGTATTACGGCCTGGCGTCAACGTACGCGGGCGGCCGAAATTTGCAGAATCGACGTGATTTCCCTGCGTAGGAATATAAGATCAACCGGGCCGTAGTTACAAGCGTTGTTGTTAATGACAGAATGTGTCAGGAACGTCAAAGGTTAAAGTTCATGCCACCAGATCAACAGACGGTTCCATATTTAGTTTCCAAACTGGCGGAAGTGTTAACAGATATATTTAATTTGAATATTCTTAAAATCAACTATAACGTTATATTATTCCACCATCGGATCAGGGATGCTACTATAATACCAACGCGTGCATATTTTCCCACTAGAAATTGTAATCTGAACCAGTGTATGAATATGGGCATATTCGAAAACAAACACGCAATATGGCATTTTCAAAAGGACCATCTCACAATCACGGGCTCTTTTCTAGTAAATAGAAAGGCACCCATTAGTTGTAGATTTGGCTGATGTTTAATTTTTCCCGGTATTGTCCGTAAGGTTATCGTGTCCGATATCACGTGATTTTAAAGACGTGTATTGTTAATATGTTACATACCATACTGTTGTTGTTGTCTAAGCAACGCAAGGCACTGCTCATTCCAGTAAGAAAACGTGCCAAGCTTCGATCATATAGTTCTGGCTTATTTTCTTACTATATATAGAGTCATCACTAATATCGGGCAAAGGGTTTTTCTGCTCGCTCGCTTGCTCACATCACAGTGATATCGATAAAACACCTACAAATTGATAGTATGATCCGCGACACGTCAAGAGAAATAGTGTTGATATTGTTGCACTATATATAGGACGATTAAAAAGAGACTTGACGGATGACGGATATAGTGTTTATTTCACGGGACTACAATTTTCATGTTTGGAATGGGTGAAAATGTGAAACTACATTCACTTTAGTTGCCAGTTAATGTAACTTACACTATTCGGTGTACTCGGCTTTTAATATAATGTATATGTTGTTACATTTCTGGGCCCCTAAACTTATCATCATTTACAACTCGTCGGTCTGAAACTGAACTTCCTAAAATACACTTTCTTGATTGCTGTGTTTCGCATCTTTCCAGGTGTTTCGATACTTGCCCATATCCTCCAGTGTGGATCCCCTCCAGGTGTTTTTGGGGATGTGCCTTTTTTTGGCTTCAACTCAAAGGCCTGTCTTGTAGTTGAGGTTTCCATTTGCAGGGCGCGTCCAGTTCACGTCCAATTTACTACCTTGCATCTCTTTCTTTATGCTCACTTGATTTGTTCTGTTTGTGAGTTCTGGCTTCGGCGTCTTATAATCCAATTTAACTTTGACAATCCTTCTGAGACATTTCTTGACGAATGTGTGTAGTTTTCCGTTGTCTGTTCACGTTAAATAATCTGATTTTTATTTCTTTCTGGACAGTATTACCGGCCCACACTTCGGATTTTTTATTATATTGTCATTGATTTTCTCTATAGCAAAACCCCGTACCGGCCTCCTCTTTCAAATTACCGTCCGTCCGTCCGTCCGTCCGTCCGTCCGTCCGTCCGTCCGTCCGTCCGTCCGTCCGTCCGTCCGTCCGTCCGTCCGTCCGTCCGTCCGTCCGTCCGTCCGTCCGTCCGTCCGTCCGTCCGTCGTCCGTCCGTCCGTCCGTCGTCCGTCCGTCCGTCCGTCCGTCCGTCCGTCCGTCCGTCCGTCCGTCCGTCCGTCCGTCCGTCCGTCCGTCCGTCCGTCCGTCCGTCCGTCCGTCCGTCCGTCCGTCCGTCCGTCCGTCCGTCCGTCCGTCCGTCCGTCCGTCCGTCCGTCCGTCCGCCCGTCCGTCCGTCCGTCGTCGTCCGTCCGTCCGTCGTCCGTCCGTCCGTCCGTCCGTCGTCGTCCGTCCGTCCGTCGTCGTCTCGTCCTGTCCGTCCGTCGTCGTCCGTCCGTCCGTCCGTCCGTCCGTCCGTCCGTCCGTCCGTCCGTCCGTCTCGTCCGTCCGTCCGTCCGTCCGTCCGTCGTCTGTCCGTCCGTCCGTCCGTCCGTCCGTCCGTCCGTCCGTCCGTCCGTCCGTCCGTCCGTCCGTCCTCCGCCGCCCGCCGCCGCCCGCCCGCCCGCCCGCCCGCCCGCCCGCCCGCCCGCCCGCCCGCCCGCCCGCCGCCGCCCGCCGCCGCCCGCCCGCCCGCCCGCCCGCCCGCCCGCCCGCCGCCCGCCCGCCCGCCCGCCCGCCCGCCCGCCCGCGCCGCCCGCCCCCGCCCGCCCGCCCGCCCGCCCGCCCGCCCGCCCGCCCGCCCGCCCGCCGCCGCCCGCCCGCCCGCCCGCCCGCCCGCCCGCCCGCCCGCCCGCCCGCCCGCCCGCCCGCCCCCCGCCAATGTTGGTTTCTCGATTAGCCAAAGGCTTGTTTGTCCAAGCATTTGTAACTCCTGGCGGATTATGGTCCGGGTGGTAATGTTATTAAGCGATACATTCGCATGTCTCTTTTACCGATTTCCCCAAACGAACCTGGATTACAATAACATCCTCTCCCCAGTTCTTCCCGATGCCCGCCCGCTGTAATCACCCGAAGGCGCTGTCTGCTACAATCATGGCGGAGACGTCGATAAAACGTGGACAGCTTTGAGGAATAAAACCCGCGGCACGTGGCGGTTTAACGAGAACTTCTGTCGTATCATATTCCGATGGCCCCCGGGGTCTGTGCCCTTCAGCCCAATCCCACTGTTTATGCAGCGCCTGTCTGGGTTTCCGTGTGCATTGTCGTATAAGCGCAATGCGATGATACTGCGACATTAACTCGCGCTAAATCGCATTAATTGCAATCTTTATAACTATACGCGCCGGCTGCAATGGGCCGTTGCGACATTTCCCACGCTCGGGCCAACGACTGGCCCATCGTTACCGGGTTTATGGTCGAAACTCACGACTGTCCTTATCCGTTAGTGTCCCAGCCACGAACTGGTGACGTCATCCAACTGTGTTAGTGACCGGTTGGGATGGGTCATTGTTTTACTTCCGGGTTCACGGCTGACGAATGAAATGCCAACGGTTTTGAGCAGTGGCGTAGCCAGGATTTTGCATTGGATGGGGCCATCCAACAATCAAGCAAACTCTGTACAATATGTGTGTGTGTGTATGTGTGTGTGTGTGTGTGTGTGTGTGTGTGTGTGTGTGTGTGTGTGTGTGTGTGTGTGTGTGTGTGTGTGTGTGTGTGTGTGTGTGTGTGTGTGTGTGTGTGTGTGTGTGTGTGTGTGTGTGTGTGTGTGTGTGTGTGTGTGTGTGTGTGTGTGTGTGTGTGTGTGTGTGTGTGTGTGTGTGTGTGTGTGTGTGTGTGTGTGTGTGTGTGTGTGTGTGTGTGTGTGTGTGTGTGTGTGTGTGTGTGTGTGTGTGTGTGTGTGTGTGTGTGTTGTGTGTGTGTGTGTGTGTGTGTGTGTGTGTGTGTGTGTGCGTGGGGTGTGGGTGTGTGTGTGTGTGTGTGTGCGTGCGCGTGTGTATAATATTCAAAGCCAACTCGCTTAACATGAATACTGACATGACATGACAACCAAGTTCACAGACCACTGTTGCTGGCAGTTCAGCAAAATCATTCCCAGAAGGCGTCAAACTTAAGAGAGAAATGACACATTATTAAAGAGACATGAATCTGTAGCCCCTACATAATATCCCCCTATACCCGGCCACGACATTCCTCGCTCTTCATTTCCCAAACCTACTGACAAATACCAACATGTATAGTCAGTTACGTTGATGAAACAATAGTTAAACATTCCTACCTTAACCTAGATGACGAGGCGTTGGCGTTCAACCAGTAACTTTTCAACATGTAACGTTGGTGCTTATAAGAATTAATAAATTCACTATACGATATTTCATTTACCCAGTGCAAAATCAACTACATCATTTGCTTTGGTATTAATGAGGGTTACAGCAGGGGCTCAGCTCATGTGTTACCCCGGCATACATAATGGACCAGAGACGATGGCACTAACAGAGAAACAACAGGATAATCTCCAAGTTTGCGAAACCGACCTGGTACGACGAATCGTGGGAGTTAAGAGAGTTGATAAGAGAAGAATGGATGGAGTGAGAGCGGAGGTTGGAGTGAAGGAAAGTTTAAAACAAATATTGGCGAGTGGTCGGTAGACATGTACTGGTCATTCGGAAAGAATGGGAGATAAAAAAACTGGCAGCAGATGCCCAGAACGTGGAGGGGAAGAAGAAGCGACGACAGAAATTGCGATGGGGGATTGCATTAAAAGAGACATATATAGAAAGAGTGGGAGAAGAATTGAGAAAATGAGCAACAAGTGGAAGGAATTGGAGACTGTTTATAGAGAACAAAGTTAGAGAAAGAAAGAATGGAAACGGACGTCATGGCCAACTCACCCTTGATAATAGAGATGCCAAGAAAGTTTAGTAACCGGACAATTATTACTTTGAATCCTAAATGTAAGTATTACCATCAAATTCCATATTTGAATTATGATAAATTTATTTGCGGAAGGGTGGGATTGGGAAGGAAAGCATGCTTATACCCTCTGAACTTTGTGACGGGCATAGCCCCACTGGCTACGCCACTGGTTTTGAGACAGTGTTCGCAATTCAGAACTGTTTTATTCCTTTGAAATGTTTTTGACAATGAAATTGACGCACTTATGGAATGTAACACTTGTTCTCTGTGCGCGTGCCCGTCTGTCCGTCCGTCCGTCCGTCCGTCCGTCCGTCCGTCCGTCCGTCCGTCCGTCCGTCCGTCCGTCCGTCCGTCCGTCCGTCCGTCCGTCCGTGCCTCCGTCCGTCCGTCCGTCCGTCCGTCCGTCCGTCCGTCCGTCCGTCCGTCCGTCCGTCCGTCCGTCCGTCCGTCCGTCCGTCCGTCCGTCCGTCCGTCCGTCCGTCCGTCCGTCCGTCCGTCCGTCCGTCCGTCCGTCCGTCCGTCTGTCGCGTGTCTGTCCTCGTCCGTTTGTCGTCGTCGCGTCCTGTCGTCGTCCGTCCGTCCGTCCGTCCGTCCGTCCGTCCGTCGTCTCCGTCCGTCCGTCCCGTCCGTCCGTCCGTCGTCGTCGTCCGTCCGTCGTCGTCGTCCGTCCGTCCGTCCGTCCGTCCGTCCGTCCGTCCGTCCGTCCGTCCGTCCGTCCGTCCGTCCGTCCGTCCGTCCGTCTCGTCCGTCGTCCGTCCGTCGTCCGTCCGTCCGTCCGTCCGTCCGTCCGTCCGTCCGTTCGTCTCGTCCGTCCGTCGTCCGTCCTGTCCGTCCGTCTCGTCCGTCCGTCCGTCCGTCCGTCCGTCCGTCCGTCCGTCCGTCCGTCCGTCCGTCCGTCCGTCCGTCCGTCCGTCCGTCCGTCCGTCCGTCCGTCCGTCCGTCCGTCCGTCCGTCCGTCCGTCCGTCCGTCCGTCCGTCCGTCCGTCTCCGTCCGTCCGTCCGTCCGTCCGTCCTCCGTGCCGTCGCGTACGTCCCTCCGTCGCGTCGGCCGCTCCGTGCCACGGACTAATTCGGGAATTTGTGCGGGATACGTGTACAAACACGTGCTGGCGAAGAGTCCGCGCGGCTCGGCACATGACCTAACACGTGCACACGGACACACATTCCGAGGAATTTTGAGAGAAGACACATATTTCTTATCTTCCACCCATTCTTCATCTGGCCTGGTACACGTGTCGATGTTGTTGTTGCTGTTCTTCTTCTTGTTGGTCTTCTTATTCTTGTTGTTCTTGTCGTTCTTCTTGTTATTCTTGTTTTTCTTGTTGGTCTTGTTATTGTTCTTCTTCTTGTTCCTTTTATTCTTGTGCGTGTTCTTGTCGTTGTTCTTGTTGTTCTTGTTTTCTTGTTCTTGTTCTTTTTATCTTCTCCTTCTTCTACTTCTATTATACGGCCAACCACATTCTGTTGATGACTATGTCGTAGTGTTTTGTAAGATTTGTTCTCTGTTCACAAAAGGATTTTCCATTTGTGTGATCTGTTGCTTCCTCTGACACAGACACCAGATAGAAAGGACCAACGGTGTTTAGTGTTTCCCCCGAAAATACACAGGCAATGTAGGGAGGCAATTGTATTCCGTGTGCGTGCGTGCGCGTATGCGTGTGCGTGCGTGGGCGTGGGCGTCCATGTGTCTTTGTGTGGATGGTGTGTGCGTTTGTGGATACGCTTGTGAATTATTATACGCACGTTTGTGTGTACGGGTGCGCATGCGCTGCGCAGTCGCGTATCTACCCACGCGTGTCCCGACTTCCAACTACATGCCTAACATCCAGGTGCACACGCCGGAATCTGGGTGATGCTACAGCCGCCTCGTAGATCCCCATCTACATTGTACAACCCAACGCACGCCAGTTCCACATCCCCTCAATCAAAGCGTATCACGGGTGAGGAGTCCTCTGGCTCCAGCCTACTGGCGCCATCGCTTCTCACCGCTCGTGAACGCTCCAGCTAACGTGCGAATTCGGCCATCACGCCGTGATAATGATGTTTACAACCGACACTCCCTTCCGGGTAGCCATCCCTATTCCCTTCCCCGCAGACGCCCGCGGGAAGAGGCGACGAATTCTAGGCGCAGCGTTATCGGCAGACGCAGTCCGTTTGGCGCCCCTCAATTTTCCCGCGCTTCTCGTCGAATATTTCCCGCGCTTCGCTCGCGGCGCCCCTATTGAACGTCGCGCGAACCTGTCCGTGACCGCGCTCAGCCAATCAGCGTTGCCGTACGCCTGGCGCGGTGTGTTGCGCGCGCTCGAACGCTTTCATTGAACGCAGACGCAGCGAGCAAGTAGCCGCGCGCAAGACAGAGACGATCCCAACGCAATCAGAGTCGAACTCAGCCGAGTCGGATAACTACGGTAGAGCAGGAGTTGATTACTCGAATACGCCGCGCTCTCGTTGCGCTGTATTGCACGCGTGGATAAACACCGGACGCACATAAGAGGAGCCGTGTCGGATTGGATTGGAAGCGCAAAGGTATGTTGCGATTTCGGTTTTGAACTTCCGGGAACTGGTGCTAATTCGTCGTTGTCGCGAAATCCCGTTGACTCAAAGCTAGGACGGCGCGAGCGTGCAAAGCACAGTTAGTCGTCGTCTCTAAGTTGAGCTGAATTAAGACAGATGAAAAACGACGGTCAGTGCATGGGCAGTGGCGATTTGTCTCGAGATGACGACAGGCAAATGACAGAAGATGCTTCGTGCTTTATTTTACTGACGTACTCTCACTCAATCGCCGCTAGTTTTTATTTTATTTTGTCTGTAAACACAGTCGGTTGATAAACATCGTTTTGGTTGCGGCCATTTCTGTAACGCAACCGCCTCGCTATTATCCCTCGTGTATATGATATGTATATATGATACAAATTGCGTCCGTTGCAATAACATTTCGGACTCGATTTCCGTTAATACGCTCTATTCGCAGTTCACGTCATCTTAGCGCAATCCCATTCGTGATTTTAATAGCGACGTTCAATGTTAGAGTTGCACTTGTTTTAACACATACTTTTGCCAAGTTCTTTACGATGCTTATTCAATTTAACAAACAGACTTCGTTGTAATGAGAACGGCGCAAAATCATACCGCCCTGAACGAAATGTGATTTACGACTGACTCAAATCTGCAGCTTATCCGGTCAAGTATTCAGTAGATTGGTCCAGAGAGGCAAACAAAGATGAGGACGCTGATTCACCCCTTCCCATCTTTCCACATCTACCCCTCCTGTCATTAAGTTTGACGCGCCCTCGATGTTTGTCTTTGATCTCGCCGCTTCATTAGTATCGGATCAGGATGGCAGAATGAGATTTGCAATAAGTAGTTGATGATTACTCGGTATGGGATTAATGGGATCATCCAGAAGCAGGATTCGCATCCCATCGATATCGATCGGCACCAGATATGAAACACCGTCGTATGCAGGAAAGCGGCGTGCGGTATGCGTTCATCACGAGGGTGATGACGTCATGTTCTTTGGTTAAAAAGGTGCCTAAATCAAGGTTGGTCACTACTTTTAATAAATTTAATTATAGGACACACCCACGGTCGCGGAACAATTGGTATTTTAGGACGGTGATTTGTGTGCGGTTTAATCACGTACTGATGAAGCATGTTATAAAGTTGTATGCATGATCGTGGTGCTTATGAATTACTTATTTAATCTTCTTCGTGCCAAAAACAGTGTGTCCGGAATGTTGTTGGTTTGCAGGCTTAGAAAACTGACGTGCATTTGTCGACGCATGTTCTCAGCGTTGGTCTGGATCATCCATTTTTCTTTGCGAAGACTGTCTTGGCTATGTCTTCATTATCCTTTTGCAAATCTACACAGGTAGTAACTGCGTATTTGTAGACATGTTTCAAGAAACCGGCCCCATGTGAATAAGCAAATCGTGTTACTTTATAAATTTGGTATCAGCGGTTCTATGTTGGAAATCTTTCATGGTAAGAGGTTTGGGGGAATTATGTGTAGGAAAGTGAAAACATTTCAGATATGTTTCCAATATGCGCCAACACACGCAGCTGTGTTACAGCGTAGAAATTACGCAACACGTGTTTCTGTCAAAACAAAAGATGTGTCGATTTCTGGATGTCAACACGTGACTCACTGTGTGGTGTTATTGTAAATAAATAATAACTTGTCAACCCAGATGTGCCATTGATGTTGTTAGGCGGGCGCGATGTCACAGTTCAGTAGTGATGTATTACAGCTTACGGTTACCGCTGTTATGTTTTGGAAGTGACGAAGACGAATGATGACAGAGGATATGATGTAATGCCAGATAGGGAAATTTCATTGGCTTTTCCAGATGGTCATATCATCTTACTGTTATGCAAATGATACAGTTTATAGCATACTATAAACTACTATACTTTTTAATATGCAGATATTTCTAAACGTGGCACCAAACAACTCAGAAAAGTTGATTTTAACAAGATCATCATCTCGCAGTTGTTGGTTTTTGTATTGTTTCTGTCATCTCAAAGATTATGTCAGCAACAGAAGGGAGTACATTACAGCTGAAGAATGTTATTAAATATACAACATACAATGCCTGGATACGGCTTTCACACAGATTGCCTAGATTTACACCAAAGAGCTATGTGCGTGATGCATCCGCGTTCAATCTGGCAACGAACGCACGTTGCAGAATTCCTGCTGTGACGTAAAGTGATCGACAAACAGAACGCTGATGAATGATTAACGAGCTATATGAACGTCTTGTTGATTTTGGGCTCTTTCTGTGGTGCTTAGCACCGTGAGCAGTGACAGATTGGTGCACTGTATGTCTTACTTAACTCTTGTCTTGATACATGGCCGTTCTGTCGACAGCAGTAATAACACCGGATGTGTTAAACGGCTGCGTTCTCTTCTCTCTGTCTGTCTGTCTGGTTTGTTAGTCTATTAGGCTCTGTCTGTTGGTCTTACTTTGCTTCCTGTCGTTCTTTATCTTTCTACTGTTCAGTCAGTGTGTCTCTATCTGTCTGTCTGTCTTTCTATATATGTCTGTCTGTCTGTCTGTCTGTCTGTCTGCCTGCCTGCCTGCCTGTCTGTTTGTCTCTCTCTCTGTCTGTCTGTCTGTCTGTCTGTCTGTCTGCTGTCTGTCTGTCTGTCTGTCTGTCTGTCTGTCTCTGTCTGTCTGTTCTGTCTCTCTCTCTCTCCTCTCCTCTCTCTCCTCTTCTCTCTCTCTTCTCTCTCTCTCTCTCTCTCTCTCTCTCTCTCCTCTCTCTCTCTCTGTCTCTCTCTCTCTCCTCTTCTCTCTATCTCTCTCTCTCTCTCTATCTCTGCCTTTCTCTCTCTCCGTCTACCCCCTCTCTTCTCTGTCCATCCCTCCATCACTCCCGCTGATGTTGATGCGTGGACAGCCCGTACCGAGTGGACGAGACCGTCCGTTAACGCGCATTGATAAGCCGACGAAGCGAGTACAGAAGAGTGTCAGAGGTCTGAAAAAAGTTAGAATTTTGTCAGCAGTCGATTTGTTTAACGCGGCGGAATGCTGCGACGAAGCCACGATTGATTGGCTCCGACGGCGCCGCTGACACCAGCTCCGTCGCCGCGGCGGCCTCGCGTCCCGAGCGGGGCAGCGAGGAGAGAGTTGCTCCGGTCGGTCCCGGTGCAGTGTGGGATTATAGGGGACGAGTTTTACTTCCTGGTTCAGGGTAAATACAAGAAGTGTTAATGTGATACCTACAACCTGGGATGTATTGTTCACTGCAATATGTATAATACACCTGTACGTTTTTGGTTAGAGATGTCGGCATCGTTAGGGACTGTAGCTTTCATCCTTTACAGAGTGGGAATTTTCGTTTGTGGTTTTTGGAAACATGAATGCATCAATGGCGGTATGATCCACGAGGCATACAGACAGAATCAGCTTGATCGGAATGGTTTCAATGGAGAGTACCCGCATGTTGAATGTTTTGAAACAAATGACAGCAATTTAGTAATGGTTACTAGCGGATTGACGAAGTAACGTATATTGACTTATGCAGTTTCAGGCAAAATATTGCGAGATTGTAACTATTGTAATTTTTGCTAAAACGTCTTAATACTGTTAACTCCCGTTAGATCCGGTCGAATCGTATTACACCGTCCGGCAGCGTCGTCATCCGGGCGACTGACGTCATCGGCTGGAGTCAACGCGTTGTTCAGACGACGACCGATTGTTTGTCGTCGTCTCCAGCTCGATGGCAGTTTCATTGCCGTTGGATCCGTTCTCCGGCCAGTCCGGGAGCCCATCAATCGTGGCGGGTACTGCAGCTGGTCCGAGCGTCAACTCGATTAGTCTTCTTCTCTCGCATTGTCGTGGTACGAAGAGGTGTCATCGCGTCTCGCTCTGTCCCCGCGCGTCCCCGCGAGTCTTCGGCAGCGGGCGCGCCCGGTCTGTCTGTCGATGCTCGAAGGCGCTGATAAATGAGCGTCCGGCGAGCGACAGATGTCTCGGCGAGGTGTGTGATCGGTGAGCGCAGTTCGAGGAATTAAGTAGTATTGTTGTTCTCATCTCGACATGCCAGGGGTGAGGTTGGCCGTGGTGACCATCGTTTTTTCTTTCTTCACATTCCTCTCACTACGTTCGCTACCAACAGTCCCCATTTATTTTCATAATTTACTGTTGTTCTCCATTCTCCTCCAACTCTTTCCATTTCTCTCTTAACGCAGTCCTCCCATCGCATTCTCGGTCTTCCTCGCCTCCTTTCCACTCCACTTTTGGGCATCTGATCTCTTTGCCTGTTTTGGTTTCAGCCATTTCCCCCCATTGACCTGTGTGTGTGTGTGTGTGTGTGTGTGTGTGTGTGTGTGTGTGTGTGTGTGTGTGTGTGTGTGTGTGTGTGTGTGTGCGTGTGCGTGTGCGTGTGCGTGTGCGTGTGCGTGTCCGTGTGGTGCGTGGGTGCGCGTGCGCGTGCGCGTGCGCGTGCGCGTGCGCGTGCGCGTGCGCGTGCGGGTTCGGGTGCGGGTGCGTGTGCGTGTGCGTGTGCGTGTGTGCCGTGTGGTGTGGTGTGGTGTGTGCGTGCGTGCGTGCGTGCGTGCGTGTGTTTGTTTGTTTGTGCTTAATTCGAGCGTGGTAAATACTTATGTTGGTTTTAATGAAGCTGTTGTCGTTTGTTTGTCGTATTTAAAGGTAGAACCAAATATCCGGATCGGGATTGGTATATAGTCACCGTGGTTTCAAACGAATGCACCGCATTTGTAGTTTATCGCGTGTAAATCAAGACAGAACCAAAGATACGGGATTGGGACTATTAACCAAGAAAAACATAACGCAATGCGACCATTATTTTTATTCATCATTCCAACGTACCCTACGTGTTTAATAGTTATCCCGAAACACTGACGATAAGTTATATTTGAAAATGGTGTAGATACTTTTGCGGCAACATTCTTGGAGCACACCTGTTGAAACCAAAGCAAAATATCTCCCCTGTACCCGATTTTACCACGTTGACATAACTCACGTAAC
>JAODUO010000289.1:390000-399533 GCA_025642075.2 Ridgeia piscesae
AACCCGAAAAAGCAATGTTTCAATTTGCCTATTTAGAATTTTTAGAATGGCCGCCAAATTCAATTTCCTCTTATTTATATGCTAGCAAGTCTCCAGAAAACTGCGAAAATATAAAGTGAACCTGACTGTTACCTGTTATTCCGAAGTTGGAACTTCTAGTCTTATCAGAAAACAACATGAAAGTTCACTTTAAATAATAATTACGACGAAACAGCGGGCAGCAAATGTTCACAGCTATGGAAGGTCAATTTTGCGTTAACTTATGTTTATAAAACAACTTTGACTGTCATTACGTGAGACAAACTTTGACAGTTATTTCGTGAGACAAAACACAAATGTACGCGCACACACATTATTTATCTTACGCTAGCACGTATTTGTAACCGTTATATTAATATTCGTCATAATATTAAGAAGAAGAATGGACGCCATATTATTTACACGGCATTCATTTGAATTTGACATCGCTGCATACGCGCATGCAGTTTGCGAGGCGATAAAAAAGTAATCGTTGCCTTCGCAGACAACGCGTTTTTGTGGTCGTTTCATTAGAAAAATCGTTAAATGTCATTTCCGCTTTCGCTGTTTCCGACATGCGCCGAGATCCGACACAAAAGGTGTGGCGCACGTTTTTACTATTGGCCAAGCCATGTCAAGTAAAGGTGTCATTAAGTGCGCACTTTTTGTCGTTGACCTTCTGTTACTTAGCCTTGTTCGCGACCAATGGCGGACGAACCAACGACAATCGACGGATAAAATACCAATCGACGACGTCATGCGAGGGACGGCTTTGACGAAAACATACGACGTCACGCTATGGATGACAATAAGAAAAAAGTACGACGTCATATAAGATGGCCGCCAGAAGAACAGATAGCGTCATCCTATGGATAGTCACAACAAAAACACACGATATCAAACAGCAAACGGACGGGTACGACAAACAGACAGATCGTGTCGTAAAGCAAAACAATTGAAATATAGCAGATCATTGAAATGATAAATATTGACACAACTATCTTCAAGAGTTTCCCTATACTGCCGACAGTAGATAACTAAATCGAGACCCTTACTCAAGTTCGTGCTTTGTAGTACGTGTCGCCACTTTCGCGCATGCGCAGTGCATTAGCTGCATTCACACATCTCCCATCAGCCAATCAAACAGTACTTAATTAGAACACGTGACATGTTTGAAGTGCAAGTTATTTAAATTGCCGTAATGAAGACTAGTCTTGTTTGCCAAATTCGGTGGTTAGATTTCAAATACACGCCATTTCTAACAACGCGATAAATCGTTGTAACAAATTTGATAATTAAACGCTTACGCTGCAACGAACTTCAATAGAAATGTACATAAATCATGGCCGATCTCAGGCAAGGTCCGGTTTTCAGTGGAATGGACTTGAATAGAAACGACGGGATTATGCTCAATCGATACGACCTTGTGTTATTCAAGGCCGCATTTAAACAACGTACTACTGTCCTATACAATTGGAATGCGAATTACAATGATTTAGAGCGCAGCACCTTGCGATCTGAATGTGATGGAACAGCGTCGTCATTCCAGTGCTGTTTGATTTGTTCATGTCCGGTAGAACCTAGTTACATGACGTCATACCACGTTCGCGATATTTTCTTCAGTGACGAGTGACGTGGAAATAGTTTTTGTCGGACTCAAACACAATTATGCTTGTCTGTCTCTGCCGCGCACGCACGTGCGTGTTGTGAATGTGTGCGTGCATGTGCGTGCGTGCGTGCGTGCGTGCGTGCGTGCGTGCGTGCGTGCGTGCGTGCGTGCGTGCGTGCGTGCGTGCGTGCGTGGTGGTGCGTGCGTGCGTGCGTGCGTGGTGCGTGCGTGCGTGCGTGCGTGCGTGCGTGGTGGTGCGTGCGTGCGTGCGTGCGTGCGTGCGTGCGTGCGTGCGTGGTGGTGTGTGTGTGTGTGCGTGCGTGCGTGTGTGTGTGTGTTGTGAATGTGAATGTGCATGTGTATGTATAGGTATTCGTGTGACTGCGTTTGTGTGCATGCATGCGCACATACATATTCACTCTTTACGACTGCTCAAATTGCTTTCTCTCTGGCAGACAGACAGGCGGGCGGGCGGGCGGGCGGGCGGGCGGGCGGGCGGGCGGGCGGGCGGGCGGGCGGGCGGGCGGCGGGCGGGCGGGCGGGCGGGCGGGCGGGCGGGCGGGCGGGCGGGGCGGGGGGCGGGCGGGCGGGCGGGCGGGCGGGCGGGCGGGCGGGCGGGCGGGCGGGCGGGCAGGCAGGCAGGCAGGCAGGCAGGCAGACAGACAGACAGACAGACAGACAGACGTTCCGACTGAACATCCTCCTCATTCTTTTGGAAAGCATTCAGCCACACTGAAGTCGCAAAGACTACTCATGCACAGATACCCGCCACTGTCAAACACTTATTCACACAACTAAACTGGACCAAAGTATAGAGTGAACGAACGCTACATTTTCACGAAGCTCTAAGAATATCCGTTTAAGAAACAGTTTCCTTGGTTTCTCTACACATCTGTAACTACATGAAGCATTTACCGTTTCCAAACGTGCAGTGTCAGCATCCAACGCTGTCACTTTCCACCTGTCATAACGTCCCCTTTGACACGGGAACACAGACACTACGAAACTAACGGAAGACATCCGAATAGGGGACTAATTAGTGCACAGACACGCTGCCCGTCGACTGAATGTTTCACCTGCAACGACCTGACATAGGCGTGGTCGTATTTCACCCGTCCTTGTATTTCTCCCCGATTTGCCGGGATATCGTGAGATATGGACATCCATTCTAGTTTTATTTCTAGCTACAGTCGTCTTCGGCTCCTGGTATGATTGATGGAATGTTGCCATTGACAAATGTAGCCCATAATAAAGCCATTTTCGAAACCAGATATGAAGTATCGCTCCCAGACCGACTAATTATTTTTGCTTCTCATTTTCCCGTCCGACCGTAGTTCTAAGGGGCCGCTCTTGCGGCACGCCGCGGATAAACAGTATAACGAGAGTCGGAAACTGATAGGGCCCGTTAAAAGCTGGCATTAAAGGGTAAAAAAAGCCTCTCGGAAGCAGTGGAGCGAGCGTACACCAGGCACGTGACACTTAGTTGCTACGAACACAAGTGTAACGAACGGAGCCGTAACGAACGGAGTGTAACGAACACATCTGTAACGAACGCAAACGTAATAAACACAGTTGTAAAGTACATATATTGCTTAAGTGTGTGTGTGTGTGTGTGTGTGTGTGTGTGTGTGTGTGTGTGTGTGTGTGTGTGTGCGTGCGTGCGTGCGTGTGTGTGTGCGTGCGTGCGTGCGTGCGTGCGTGCGTGCGTGCGTGCGTGCGTGCGCGTGTGTACGTGCGTGTGTGCGTGGGCATAGTTGTTTTTGCATGTGGGCGTGGGTGAGTGCGTTTGTTGGTGTGTACGTACGCCTTTGCTTATGCGCATAACGTGCGCGATGTGTTTACACGATATGCACGGCGTACATGCGAACATGCGTACATGTATGCGCAAATGTTACGCTGAGTCGTGCACGGTTTAACGTTTTGTTACATATAGTGTTACTTAATATAATGCCATCTCCTCGCTACTGTTCTTAGTGTAACTATTGCTGTCTAGTGAAGTTGTACTCGCCGTCGTGTGAAATACGACCACGCCTATGTCAGGTCGTTGCAGGTGAAACATTCAGTCGACGGGCAGCGTGTCTGTGCACTAATTAGTCCCCTATTCGGATGTCTTCCGTTAGTTTCGTAGTGTCTGTGTTCCCGTGTCAAAGGGGACGTTATGACAGGTGGAAAGTGACAGCGTTGGATGCTGACACTGCACGTTTGGAAACGGTCACTGGTCGGTTGAGGAGTGTCTACCTGACGTGTGAGAGGTTGGTCAATATGCCGTTTGTAGGCAAGGTGTGACAGTGCCCCGGCACACCTCCCTCGGTGCTGTACTGGGTGCTGGTCGCTCTCTCGTTTTAGTCTCTTGGTATCTCTCTGAATCTTTGGTCATGTGTTTCTCTGCCTGCTCTGTCTCTGTATCTCTGTCGTTTTGTTTGCGTATATGTCTGCTGTTTATGTCTGTCTGTCTGTCTGTCTGTCTGTCTGTCTCTGTCTCTGTCTCTGTCTCTGTCTCTGTCTCTGTATCTGTATCTGTCTCTGTCTCTGTCTCTGTCTCTGTCTCTGTCTCTGTCTCTGTCTCTGTCTCTGTCTCTGTCTCTGTCTCTGTCTCTGTCTCTGTCTCTGTCTCTGTCTCTGTCTCTGTCTCTGACTCTTTCAACTCTGCAGTTTACTTTTTATTATTGATCAATATAATCAGAAACGATGTCGAATCAAGTCAGCGTGTGATTCTAATGAGATTCTGAGATGGAAGCAATATTCTTGAGATTATAGTATTTAATCAACTGTAACCGAAACTTATAATGCCTAAAAGCTACAGAGTTGCCGTTGCCGTATTCGTAACACAATACGTGACGTGATACACGGCCGTAACACGAACGGTTGTAAAAGGAACAGCCGTAACACGAGTAGCCCGTAATGTCTGCGTTTCATATTACGCTAGGAATTATGGGAATAATGGTAATAACACCGCAGTGGGAATAGCCGAGTAGCATCATATGAATAGCCATAACGTCAATAACTATTACTAGAAACCGACACTTTACCGAGTACGCGAACGTTATTGCCATCTGACGGAACTGGATTGATCTATCGGCTACGTACTCTGTAGTTCTTTGTATACACTAGACAATATACGAGGTTATCGGCAGCTCTTGTGTACGTCTCGCTCCCTCGGTTCCCTCTCCGGGTCCCAGTCCCCGCTCCACAGTCCGCACCCCTTCGTCATCGTCACTGACGTATTACGATAACCACCGCTGGTCCCTCAGTCAGCCCACGGCCGCATTCCCTCGTCCTCCATCGGGGATACCTGGCCGCCCGCGAGGGAAGGAATGCCCGAATACCGATGCCTGTGGTTCCCCCATCACTGTCCCCGCCCTTGGAAGACCTCCTCCCGGGAAACCGACCCCGAGCGGCCGTCTGTGGCCGTCACTCAGCGCCGACGTCGACCCAGCGCCGGCCCGGTGTTGGTAAACATCGCCTCCCATGTGTCCCTGCGCGGTCGACGTCGGGTTAGACACAGGACTGTGATCGTGGTATAATACCTCTTTAGTTCTGATTGACTTTTTCTCCCCACTGTCAATATTAATGTTGGGACTAGGGTTTGTTTTGGGTGCCGCTGCTCGTTGGAATGTGCTTCCTTCTAGTGTTAGATCCAGTTGAATATATTGCCACAATCTAATACATCTTCCGATTAACTTGTTGTCTCTAATGGCAATACCAATATTGGGAATAGGGTTGTATCGGAAGTTGCACATACTCTTTGGAATATGCTTTCTTCTAGTGTTAAATCATTTGAAAACATTACTCAATTCCGCCGTCATTTAAAGACACATCTTTACAACCTTGCCTGTCCACCATCTCTCTGGCGGGTCAATCAATCTGATGACAACTGGGATTGTTTATTGACTCTGAGATCGATTAACCTATTTGTATTGATGCGCCCATGAGCTTGGTTTCCGATGCTTTGGGCGCAATAGAAGTTATCTTACTATTATGATTGTGGTTAGCGCATCACTCTATATGTTAGCTCATCACTCTATATGTTAGCTCATCACTCTATGGTTAGCCACCTGTTTATGGAGAGAGTGTGTCGAGCTTGTTGTTCTTCTCTAGAATTAGTGTGTCCACTACAGGTTACACATTTACCCCCTGTGTGGGATCTTTTACTTCCCCTGGCATAGACACCAGTTAAGAAAGGACCACCGGCTTTTAGTGTCTCTTCAAAAAGACACAGGCAATGTGAGATGAACGAAATTGCATCCTAAGATTCGAAACGGCGGCGGGTGTGATTGAACCACCGTCACCTCTGGCCGTAGTCTTCTGTGTCACCACCGCTCGTCTGTGTCACCACCGCTCGTCTGGGTCACCACCGCTCGTCTGTGTCACCACCGCTCGTCTGTGTCACCACCGCTCGTCTGGGTCACCACCGCTCGTCTGTGTCACCACCGCTCGTCTGGGTCACCACCGCTCGTCTGTGTCACCACCGCTCGTCTGTGTCACCACCGCTCGTCTGGGTCACCACCGCTCGTCTGTGTCACCACCGCTCGTCTGTGTCACCACCGCTCGTCTGTGTCACCACCGCTCGTTTGTGTCACCACCGCTCGTCTGTGTCACCACCGCTCGTCTCTATTACTGTAGTCATAGTCTCGTCCACTGTGTATGTAGTTTAATTTCTGAAGTTAGCTTTTTGCTATACCAGACAACAAGTATTATTTTGTATGAAAATAATGTTGCTCTGTCTAATTGCAGAGATTGTGTATATTGAGATAAACCAAGGGAAATGTTGCCTAAATGCACTCACTTTCTCTCGCACTTCCTCTTTCTTCTCCCCGTCTCTGTCTCTGTCTCTGTCTCTGTCTCTGTCTCTGTCTCTGTCTCTGTCTCTGTCTCTGTCTCTGTCTCTGTCTCTGTCTCTGTCTCTGTCTCTGTCTCTGTCTCTGTCTCTGTCTCTGTCTCTGTCTCTGTCTCTGTCTCTGTCTATGTCTATGTCCCTCTCTCTCTCTATATATATATATCTCTATATATATCTCTCTCTCTCTCCCTCCCTCCCTCCCTCCCTCCCTCCTCCTCCCTCCCTCCCTCCCTCCCTCCCTCCCTCCCTCCCTCCCTCCCTCCCTCCCTCCCTCCCTCCCTCCTCCCTCCCTCCCTCCCTCCCTCCCTCCCTCCCTCCCTCCCTCTCTCTCTCTCTCTCTCTCTCTCTCTCTCTCTTCTCTGTCTCCCCCTCTCTCCTCCCCCCCCTATATATATCTCTCTCCCTCTCTCTCTCCTCTCTCTCTCTCTCTCTCTCTCTCTCTCTCTCTCTCACGCTGAATTTACACACGATCGAATCGTAGCACAGAAATAAGCCGGCGAAGCCGAAGCAGCGAGTTACGTAACTCACTGATTGATTGCGCAATCACAATACAACGTCGTTCGTGCTATTAGCAGACGCACAGATCAACGTCATAATCCATCAGATGTCACCGCAGAATAACCACACGCACGTACGATAAATGACAATGCCAAGTGGTTTACTTTTTTTCATCGCCTGACCCTTTTCGGAGTACACGAAACCATCGAACATGCCAGCATAATGACATAGCCATAGCCATTACATGTGTTAATTACTTAATACATAAGCAGTATTTGTTTTTAGCAAAATTACATGAATTTGTGAAAAAGAAACCAGCTATATCATATAGTTAATACAATTTATGTAGTATTTTGACAATTTCAGTACATTCGGTCTTACTAATTGGAAGCGATTTTAATTCAACAGTTCTCTTAAAAAATTGTTTAACTTAAATCACCTAACAGCAAGCTGCGATAATTTCAAGATTGTGAGCTGGCGGGACCTTTAATGATGACAAAATAAGTGACTCCCCTCCCGTTCAAAAAAACGGAACGCAGCTGTGTGAAAACAAAACTGTTTTCTCCCGTAGCACATACATTTAAATAACAACACGTTTCGTTTACACATTCGGGCGAACTGCGCTTTATAATAGATATAAGTTATGCTGTGTCACCTGATTCAGCGATAAAAACGACCGGACGAGCTTCTTTTAACTGAGGCGACTGATCGTTGGTCGCAAACAAACGTGGCCCACAGTTTGCGTGTGGCTGTTTGACGGGAACTAGCTCTGCCTGCCTTCCACGATGACAGAGTTGCTGGCTGGTTTACCGCTGCGAACGTTCAATTATACTCGCGTTCTGTCAACGTCTAGCGTGATTCCGCGCTTGCTGACACGGTTGTAGCGTGTGTGTCGAGCGGTGTGTAGTGGTAGATAACACAGCGTGACATCTGTGTGTCAGTATGTGGACGCAGTTGACGGATTGTCGTCAGTCTGTGAAAGTTGCCCCCTCCGGTAGGGTAGTATTTGCCGCGTACCCACACACCCGCGGTTATTAACTGTCGAGGGGTCGGTGTGTATGAAAGAAGCGTTAGCAGTTGTAGTTACTTTGTGTTCCCACGATACGTGGTCTAGCCAGCGATTGTTGGCAGTTGTGGCGGCAAAAACTGACGTCTTGTTGAAAGAGTTCGTGGTAATATCTTTCATTTGCCAGATAACACACGGTCTTCGATTAAATGCCAAGACCAGTACTGTATGCAGACAACACGGTTTGGTTTTAGAGTGTGATATGATACAAGTTATGAAGGTTGATCCATCACGGCTGTGTACGAAAATCCGCGAATGAGCGTATATCAGCACATACACACGCACGCACCACGCACACATAAACGCATAGACATGTACACACGTACGTGAGCAGACTCGCACGGCGCAAACGCATACGCTGGGTCTCGCATACACACACACACACACACACACGCACGCACGCGCACGCGCACGCGCACGCGCACGCGCACGCGCACGCGCACGCGCACGCGCCACAGCGCACACGCACACGCACACGCACACGCACGCACACGCACACGCACACGCACACCACACACACACACACACACACACACACACACACACACACACACACACACACAACTCAGACTCAGACTTAGACGACGAGAGATAATAGTATTCATATTCCTCGAGTTCCTGCCACTCGCGTGCTTCGAGTCCGTCCGTCGCTCGGCCATTGCAGCACGGCTATCAATCCTGACGTTCGATTCCCGATTTAGCGGGTTTGTTTTGAAGATGCATTAGCGACGCGGCGGTCTATTCGTGGGCATTCCTCGGGTACATCACGCGGCAGCGATAAGACGTGTGCGGGTAATTGTAGAACGCAGTTGTCGACAGCAGGAATCCCGTCTTCTTCATCACAGACCCAAATCGTCTTGCCGAAACAAACAACTACTATATTTCCAGGGTGCTATTGTTGTCTATAAGAATGCTATTGTTATCTGGAAGACACATGTCACGACGGACAGTGAAGCATTTGACGTATACCGATGCCAGTTTGTGGGGATCACGGAAGTCGCCTTGGCGGAACGCATGCGCATGCGCATGAAAGCTAATAAATAGTATGTCTACCTTAATGTACCCCGGAACATGCAAAGATAATGGGGTCAGAGCACAGTTAGACTTCCTGGTCTAACCCATATGAATGTAGTACCTTAATAATTGTGTCATTTGAGATTTTGAAAAATTCTTTTTATATGAAATGAGTACAATAGGACAGACATACTAGTAGGTTCAGTGCTATGATGTATCTGCAGTGCAATGACGCATGTTAGGCAGAGTGTAGTTGGCGTAGTGATATTTAGGCATTTTTTCTTACATGACCCTGCGAATGCAGAAAAGCGTGCTCAGTTTGGTCAATATTGAGGTGCAGTACACATGCATGCATTTTAAGAGAGCCTGAGATATGCTTTTTTGACGAAATTTAATCAGCATATGAGTGACATGACTGCAGTGATTGTGTTAAAATTAAAACAAAATCAGGTCCAGTTTCCTTCTAATCTGACAAAACGTTAACATGGTCG
>JAODUO010000290.1:5000-10000 GCA_025642075.2 Ridgeia piscesae
ATGTTTATAACTATCTAAAAAAACATATCCTATCTTTACTGAATTTATGTGTGTACTACTATTCGTACAAAAAGTGAAAATCGAAAAATTGTGTAGTTGGGGCCTTTTAGAAGTGTACCCGACGTCGTATTTAGTTTTCCGTTACATACTTTTTTTAAATAAAATCACAATATTTTAAAGACTTGGTTATTCCTGCTCTTGATTAAACTTCTTATTTCGTGGCGGTGTTGCCGCCAGAGCTGTGCGCCGTATACGGCACGACATTGAACAGTTATCCAATGCTTGAACCCGCTTTCATAACAAAATTGACAGAAAAGACGACAGTCAAATGAATCAGTACATTCTGGTGTTCTCTTCCGTTCGAAAAGCGCAAAACGCAGATGAACAAGTCAGTGGCGTTGTGCCACATAGCCACAGCGTGGCGCCACTGTTCCATACGTTCACTGCATGCTGGACGCGTGTACAGTGTACCATACCGTATACTGCATAGTATGAAACATACGGTACGTACCATATGCAAACGGTATACAGCTCTAGTTGCTACTGTCGTACATACTGTGCGTAGGGAGCTCGGCTCTGTCGGGACAGGTGAGACTGCACGGACACACACGGGAGCAGACAGCTCGTAGCTACCGGCGGAACGACACTTAATCTGGTGTATAAAAGTCCTTGGGAAGTCAATCGATCCAATCTGCAAGTTTATGTGATAGTCTTCCCTCCCTCCTCGCTCCCTCCCTCTCTCGTTCCCACGCTCCCAAGCTCTCCCTCCCTCCCGCCCTCCTCCATCCGTCCCTCCCTTCCTCCCTCCCTTCGCTCCCTTCCTCCCTCACTCACTCCCTCGCTCCCATACTCCCTCCCTTCCCCCTCCATTCCCTCGCTCCATCTGTCCCCCCTCACACCCTCCGTCCATCCACTCCTCCATCCCGCCCTCGCTTTCTCCACCCCTCTTCCTTCTCTTCCCACGTTCTCTGTATACCGTGCTTAGTATGTCAGTTCGCACCTATGTCGTACCGTACAACATTCCATTATAGGTGTGTATACTTATCCATATGCAGAGACAATTGTGGTTAAACCACAGAAGACTTGGATTCAGTCATTTCCATTTCTGTCGAGGATGTCCTCGCTGTGACAAACCGGCGCCGGTGTCGTCGTGATGTCCTCGCTGTGACAAACCGGCGCCGGTGTCGTCGTGATGTCCTCGCTGTGACAAACCGGCGCCGGTGTCGTCGTGATGTCCTCACTGTGACAAACCGGCGCCGGTGTCGTCGTGATGTCCTCGCTGTGACAAACCGGCGCCGGTGTCGTCGTGATGTCCTCGCTGTGACAAACCGGCGCCGGTGTCGTCGTGATGTCCTCACTGTGACAAATCGGCGCCGGTGTCGTCGTGATGTCCTCGCTGTGATAAACCGGCGCCGGTGTCGTCGTGATGTCCTCGCTGTGACAAATCGGCGCCGGTGTCGTCGTGATGTCCTCGCTGTGATAAACCGGCGCCGGTGTCGTCGTGATGTCCTCGCTGTGATAAACCGGCGCCGGTGTCGTCGTGATGTCCTCGCTGTGACAAACCGGCGCCGGTGTCGTCGTGATGTCCTCGCTGTGACAAACCGGCGCCGGTGTCGTCGTGATGTCCTCGCTGTGACAAACCGACGCCGGTGTCGTCGTGATGTCCTCGCTGTGACAAACCGGCGCCGGTGTCGTCGTGATGTCCTCGCTGTGACAAACCGGCGCCGGTGTCGTCGTGATGTCCTCGCTGTGACAAACCGGCGCCGGTGTCGTCGTGATGTCCTCGCTGTGACAAACCGGCGCCGGTGTCGTCGTGATGTCCTCGCTGTGACAAACCGGCGCCGGTGTCGTCGTGATGTCCTCGCTGTGACAAACCGGCGCCGGTGTCGTCGTGATGTCCTCGCTGTGACAAACCTGCGCCGGTGTCGTCGTGATGTCCTCGCTGTGACAAACCGGCGCCGGTGTCGTCGTGATGTCCTCGCTGTGACAAACCGGCGCCGGTGTCGTCGTGATGTCCTCGCTGTGACAAACCGGCGCCGGTGTCGTCGTGATGTCCTCGCTGTGACAAACCGGCGCCGGTGTCGTCGTGATGTCCTCGCTGTGACAAACCTGCGCCGGTGTCGTCGTGATGTCCTCGCTGTGACAAACCGGCGCCGGTGTCGTCGTGATGTCCTCGCTGTGACAAACCGGCGCCGGTGTCGTCGTGATGTCCTCGCTGTGACAAACCGGCGCCGGTGTCGTCGTGATGTCCTCGCTGTGACAAACCGGCGCCGGTGTCGTCGTGATGTCCTCGCTGTGACAAACCGGCGCCGGTGTCGTCGTGATGTCCTCGCTGTGACAAACCGGCGCCGGTGTCGTCGTGATGTCCTCGCTGTGACAAACCGGCGCCGGTGTCGTCGTGATGTCCTCGCTGTGACAAACCGGCGCCGGTGTCGTCGTGATGTCCTCGCTGTGACAAACCGGCGCCGGTGTCGTCGTGATGTCCTCGCTGTGACAAACCGGCGCCGGTGTCGTCGTGATGTCCTCGCTGTGACAAACCGGCGCCGGTGTCGTCGTGATGTCCTCGCTGTGACAAACCGGCGCCGGTGTCGTCGTGATGTCCTCGCTGTGACAAACCGGCGCCGGTGTCGTCGTGATGTCCTCGCTGTGACAAACCGGCGCCGGTGTCGTCGTGATGTCCTCGCTGTGACAAACCGGCGCCGGTGTCGTCGTGATGTCCTCGCTGTGACAAACCGGCGCCGGTGTCGTCGTGATGTCCTCGCTGTGATAAACCGGCGCCGGTGTCGTCGTGATGTCCTCGCTGTGACAAACCGGCGCCGGTGTCGTCGTGATGTCCTCGCTGTGACAAACCGGCGCCGGTGTCGTCGTGATGTCCTCGCTGTGACAAACCGGCGCCGGTGTCGTCGTGATGTCCTCGCTGTGACAAACCGGCGCCGGTGTCGTCGTGATGTCCTCGCTGTGACAAACCGGCGCCGGTGTCGTCGTGATGTCCTCGCTGTGACAAACCGGCGCCGGTGTCGTCGTGATGTCCTCGCTGTGACAAACCGGCGCCGGTGTCGTCGTGATGTCCTCGCTGTGACAAACCGGCGCCGGTGTCGTCGTGATGTCCTCGCTGTGACAAACCGGCGCCGGTGTCGTCGTGATGTCCTCGCTGTGACAAACCGGCGCCGGTGTCGTCGTGATGTCCTCGCTGTGACAAACCGGCGCCGGTGTCGTCGTGATGTCCTCGCTGTGACAAACCGGCGCCGGTGTCGTCGTGATGTCCTCGCTGTGATAAACCGGCGCCGGTGTCGTCGTGATGTCCTCGTTGTGACAAACCGGCGCCGGTGTCGTCGTGATGTCCTCGCTGTGACAAACCGGCGCCGGTGTCGTCGTGATGTCCTCGCTGTGACAAACCGGCGCCGGTGTCGTCGTGATGTCCTCGCTGTGATAAACCGGCGGCGGTGTCGTCGTGATGTCCTCGCTGTGACAAACCGGCGCCGGTGTCGTCGTGATGTCCTCGCTGTGACAAACCGGCGCCGGTGTCGTCGTGATGTCCTCGCTGTGACAAACCGGCGCCGGTGTCGTCGTGATGTCCTCGCTGTGACAAACCGGCGCCGGTGTCGTCGTGATGTCCTCGCTGTGACAAACCGGCGCCGGTGTCGTCGTTAATGCCCGGACACGCGTCAAACGAAATATTATAATTGTCCACGTATGAATGCCACATTTGTGTCAGACCAATAACTAAAGTACTTTACACGAACAGTCATTCACGCTAGAGAGGCTGTATGCTTTGGGAACGCTGAATACCAAAGGCTATTGCGGTTAATTTGGATTACTTTGGCAATATTACCATTGAAGGTTGTTTTTAAAATGTCATGTTTTAGTTGCTATTTGAATGTGTTGCGCGGCGGAAACTTTCACATTTTGAACACAGTTGTGAGCTTAGTAATGTTACAGAATAAAATTTCGCGAGAACATCTTATTAATTTAATAAATGAAAACCCAAGAGTAGACGCTCTCCTTTCAGGATTATCGCACTAATAGAATCTGAATCGGCAACATCACTGGCCAACACGTTTACCACAATCGGTCAATGTGTGTCCGATAGAAAATGAACGGGTCATTTCCCATTTGTACAAGCTGAGTACAAAAACTATGCCTGCCAAAATGCTATTGTGTGGGGGTAATGACTCACAGCGTGACCCTTCCAGAGACAATAATCTTTTCAAATGGCATATGAATTAGGACAGGCTTATGAGTGTACCAAGTTTCCAAATTCTACGGCTTCCGCCCTAGACAAATACATACATTGACACGACCGTAGCCTGCCACTGTAATAGGCAATCCCGTGAGACTGGGAGATCCAAATATACCAACTGAACTCTTCCAAACTCTTCAACGCCCTCGTTCTCTCAATAACTACGTTACAATCATACACATATGAATCATTGTGAGCACAAACACGCGCACACACTTGCATGGCCTTGCGTGCACAACCCATACACAGTTGCACGCACGCACGCACGCACGCACGCACGCACGCACGCACGCACGCACGCACGCACACACCAAAACACACACACACACACACACACACACACACACACACACACACACACACACACACACACACACACACACACACACACACACACACACACACACACACACACACACACACACACACACACACACACACACACACACACACACACACACACACACACACACACACACACACACAACACACACACACACACACACACACACACACACACACACACACACACACACACACACACACACACACACACGCACATTGTAGCGGAGTAAGATGAGACAAGAAATTCAACCACATCTACAACACAAGGCATTTGGTTTAAGTGGAGCAACTCACAACGTTTGCCCTCTAGCAAATACGTGTCAATTGTAAATGGCGCGATCGAGCAGCCTACTTAATTTTTACCTGTGGCTCAAGTTAGTTCGAACATGCTTATGCGTTGGTTGACATGCAACAA
>JAODUO010000290.1:20000-22500 GCA_025642075.2 Ridgeia piscesae
TTATATTTTGGTTTCAATTAGAAGCTGTCAGACTGTCTATGTTCTTCTCTCAGCCCGGGTAGCTCGGCTATTATTAATGAGGTAGTAATGTGAATTCGACAGGTCGCCTGTGTGCTCGGTTAAGATAAGAACTTGGAGACTGCACTGGTTTCTCTTACTAACAATCAAAAAAGTGTATGTCACGTGGTGTAATTTACGATACCGTCACTAGTAACAGGTGGGAGGTACATGCCAAAAGAGCGCGGTACAGAGTAGATTGTTTGGTTCTACACATTATTCTGCGAACAATCTTGCATCGCCTTGTATTATTCAACCTGATTTGTGCATTTAACGCTGCCCCCGTCCACGTCACTTGTGTCCCCCCCCCCATCCCAAAAAGGTGCAGACCGGTCCGGTAGTTTCTAACCAACCTCCAGCCTGCTGCTGCCACGTTCGCGAAATCAATACACACCTCGCTCGGTCTTTCGAAAAGCACGTGACGCGCAAACGAGGAAGTTCGCTGTATATATGGCGTCATAATTCACACGAATGTGACTAGTCAACTGAAATAACCTGCTTGACATCCACCACTCCTTCGAACAATCCTTCGCCACGCACACGACAACAACCCATCTTGACACTATCGATACAAGTACGTACAAAACATGTTTGCAAGTGACTTGGTCGATGTGTAATTACCCAAAAAAAGCCCACTCACAAAAGATGAAAAGGTGCGCAACGGCGAAGACATTTAGACTGACGTCGAGTGGCCTATCACAATAGAAACTGGTTCGTGACGCAAATAGAACCGCAAGCCTGTCACGAAGCTGAATATAAATATTTATCAGATTGCTGTTGATAATAACCAAAGCTTTCAGTCACCGGACGCCAGACAGTGTCGGTATGGTGATAAACTATTCGCGTTGCAGATTGATAGCATCAGAATTGAAAGTACGAGGCGATCACATAGAGACAACGTCTCCACTGTGCGTAGTCTGTTGGCTGTCACATGCATTAGCGACGGAGCGCGAAATTACCATAATCATCTACGATCAAACACTGTTCGATAGATAACCTACTAATGTCTTGCAATTATTATGGTCCCTTGTTGTGACGAATCCTCACGAATGCAAATTTAGAGCTCGGTCCATTTCGTGACACACATTCACAAAGATCATGTATGTAAAACAGTCTCGAGACTGTTTTACATACATATGCTTTGTGAAAGTGTCTGCTTAGCTATCTGGGCAAAGTAGGTTAAAAGCTTTGTTCTACATTGGTTGAAGGAGTTTGTTAACCTATTCTGCTGAGGAGTTTCGGAAACGTGTGGCAGCAGGGTAGGTCTGTCTGAGTGTCTCCGTATGTAGGAATAGGGTCCTTCGTCCCATATGATTTCTGGCCATTAAAAGTCTTGCAGGTGCAATTGTGTTATATTATGTGTTTTTATTATAATTATATGTAGACTGAAATTACATATATAGCAAAATAAATTAGACGTCAACTGTTGATAGCGGTGAGTGAGACAGTTTATTTCATAAGAAGTTTATATGATACCAAATGTAAAGTAGTATCAAGATATGGCGATGACAACTGTAAAGCAGGCGATATCGTTCTGAAAACAGACTATTTGTCACTCTACTGTTTGATGAAGTTGTTGACCTTCGCCTTCTTCGTTGACAAGGAACACAAACATTCGAGAAGTCGGTAAACATAACCCGACTACCAGGATGCACTGCCCCCCCCCCCTCCTCCTGTTAAACCGGTCGTCCACAAGCAATCGTAGATCCTACGCTTAGACTGCATTGTGAGTTATCAGTGTTCCGTCTTTCCCAACAGTTATTCATAATCTATGAGAAGCGATAACGTGGCGTGAGCACGAGTAGATAGCATCGATCATCAGAACAGACAGTCTGCCGACGACATCTACTCTAACATCTCGACAGACGAAAGTTGTTCCATTGAACCGCGGCGGATACGCGGCTTGTATACACGCTCTTTGACTGTGATAACGCTACTATTTATAGATATAATTCTGAGTTACACTCTAATTCAAAATAACAAATAAATTGTCATGTTCTTTGGAGGGACAGCACTGCAACAAGCCTGGAATTGTATATGACTATAATGTCTAAGCATATGACGAACTATTCGTTCTAAAGCTGAGCTATCTTAGACATGTTATTGTGAGATAAATCAGCTGAACCTGTCGTTAAAGGGATACTCCAGTCAGTTAGAGAGAGGTTCACAGTAGTAATTAAATATATATAACACATTGGTTGTGCATAGTAACTATGCTCAATAATCGTTAATAAACAAATAATTATAGCATAATTGTACCCAAAACAGACTATCTTGGATTCAGGGCACTGCCATCTTGAAGATCAGAACCAGTGACGTAAGCCAAATCATTTATGTCACTGGCGCATTGTAGGAAAAGACAAAGCTTCGCGGGATCCTCGCCCATAATTGTGATTGTGACGTAAGCAAAGCGTGGCGTAGTGGATACATCAAATAGAATACA
>JAODUO010000290.1:35000-45000 GCA_025642075.2 Ridgeia piscesae
ACTTTCAGTACGCAGGGAAAATAAGAACAACCGAAGTGTGTATCAACCATCCCCAGTCTCCCTGCTTTCTCTGTTCCATTACGGCCAGGTGTTCACTGAACAGACTTCCGAGGAATTACATTTGTGTTGCTTCCATGGACCCTTCTAATCGGTTAGTTATTTACCCAGATTCACGAACGTAAATAACTAACATGCACCAGGTGTAATTTACGCGCCCATCCTGACTGACCGGAACGTGTGTTTGTCACAGGATGTGGCGTGACAGACAATTCAACATGACATTGTACAAACGTCATTGAACAAACAAACGTTGAACTACCAAGGTAAACAAGTATATTATACATAACATGTTGGCGGATATGAAAGCGAAAGACCTTGCAGGCTGGTATGTCTCATAACCCCAACAGTGTCTTGTGTTTCACCATGAAACAGCTGATGAATACATACCCCGCTACAAATGAACCACCAGTATTGCCGTTGATTAAATCCACAATAACAAATTATAATAAACCATATACGTTATAGTATGTTACACCTTACTGTGTTTTCAACGCAGTAAACCTTAGTAAAACGCGATCGATATTATCTGTAGCAAACCGTGACACGTGTCGCTGTTAATGTAATATTCACTGTAATAAACCATATAATTTACTAGTATTAGACATGGCAAGATATTCCGCAAAACCCTGCAAATTACTATAGTATTTAGTAAACTATAAACTATAGTAAACTATAGTATATCAGCATAAACGAAATCGCATATTTTTGCCGCGGAATACATTTCAGCATAGATGTGTCACGTGAGTAAAGGTGACGTAGGGTGGTAACTTTTTCTTCTGCGACTATTGCATTTATTCCATTTTCTTTAACTTACTTAACATATATAACTTATTATTAATATATTTTATTATAAAACATAATCATATTTCAGGGCCCTGTGCGTTTGGGGCACGTGGTATTTGACATTCCTTTACACTCTATTTTACTGTTTAAATACTGGATAAATTGACATTTGTTTTACGTTGTGACAGACTGACACTAAAATCACCTAATGCCCCCCCAAGGGATATTAAAGTAACATCGTCATTATCCGAAGGAAACTATTGTTGAATGTGCACATTTGAGGGTAGCTAGACCATAATATGCTCGTGTTAGCAACATAATAGTTAGCTACAAAAACGCACCAGTGGTTGCCTGGCAACGCGTGCACGCGTCAGTCGCGGTAGTATCCAGTGGGCAGGAAATAGCATCACGCGGCGGGAGGAATCTCGTGTAAACTGCCTGATAAATATGCATACAAACAGCGACTCGTCCTTCATTTTAAAAGGTAAAGAGGGACTCCTAATACATTGCTAGAAACACGCGTTGATTCCAAGGTAAGATAACACATTTACAGTGTTACAATACACAATGTAAACATAAACTGTAATATATAGCGACCACATGCAACAGTTTGCTGGATAACCCAATACAACAAACACTTTTGATGGTCAAGTCACGACATGATGACATCATATTATTCATTGCGTCTATCCACTCATGCGCAGTATGCAAAGGACTACTTTTAGCGCTGGACTATTTTAGGTCGGTTACAACGTTTCCATAACAATCACGGACCGTCTCTAATCTACACTACAGCAACCACGGGCGCTACGCCACTGTCATGTGCCCTGGTTTGCTTATTCGCATTTATTTCGCGCGCACTCCGATAAAAAACCGACGCCGGTTGGTTGGAATTGGGGGCACAAGACGTATTAATAGGCGCGCGCTCCAAATAGCAAATCGTGACGCAGACGCTGTCGAGCGGCAGAGGGCGAAGTCCGCGTTGTCGTAGGAACTGGCGAACAAAAACACGCGTACGATGTCGGTTCGCGCGTCCTGTCAACTCGCATCTCCATCCGGTTGCGTGATTTACTGGCGTTTCTTGTGACAGTGATATTGCATGTGTCGTATAACACGAAGATGGGACTTACTAACGGCGATTTTGCTTTGATTTTATTGTTAATTTGTAGGCACAATCAATTTTTGTTGCGTCAAAATGTAGTTTTTTCGAACTATATAACTTTTGTTGTGTGTAATTTGGAAACGAAGGGCGCCTTATTTGGCGGATACCACCGCCACAAAGACTTCATCATTATTATTAGCAAACATAACTGTTGCCTGTCTGGATGTTTTGATAGTTGACAGCCGTCATAACAATATTTACTGAACGCTGGAAAGCACACATTATTTCATAATATTATTAACCATCACGGACCCGCTCATTATATTATGTTCAAAAATTACGATGTTCAAAGAGAATGTGTTCACGTCCATCGAAAGGTCCAAAATTGTCAAATAATATCCATACTCTTATGCTATTGGCATGACGGTATACGTAAGCATATTGTGTAAGGATTACCGACGTATTGCTAGGTCCATCGGGTAGGTGATATTCCCTCACTATTTGCCGCGTTCTTAGTTCCTATTCAGTTGTATGCACGCATCATGTTTTACGTTCCGAACAAATGATAAACCCTATAAAAGGGCGAATCTTCAAATATCCCCGCTAATTTTAATAGTTAGGTGTTACCACGGGGTCGTACCTCTTGTCACCTGATGTACACGGATTTTTGTGGAAAGGATAACATTCCCACATACATGTATACACATGCAAGCTCGACTACAAGTCGGTTTCAGTATGTCATATTTGTGGCGCGTCTGGTCGTTTAGCGTAATGCTCTTCAACAACATACTCAACAATCGATGCATGCACCCGGTTTATTTCGTAGTAAGCATTAGCAACAACACAATGAACAACACCGTGCATCGGTTATAAAACGTTTATGACAATATGTTTCAGAGTAAAGTAGTAAAATATATATTAAAAGCTACATATGACGTAATGAGTTTGCATACGCCAACTGCCCTCCTCTAAAATAGTTTTATTTTATATTAAAACAGCAGTCCGTGAAATTAGACGCACTTTGTAATGCTATACCTTTATCCCGCAACATCATCGCGATGCTGACGTAAACTAAGCACTATGTATGTTATATATTTACACATATACAAATCAATTTTATATACCTACACTACGCAACTAATTTCGCATAAAAATACAACGCGGACGGGAGTCTGCGAACGGAACAGGTCGCCAGTAAACTCTACCCATCTCTAGAATAATTCTTAGCCTAGTTACAATTGTTTGTATAGCAGCTGTTAAACATTTATCCTGAACGCAGCCGTGCAAAAGCATGAAACACCATCGGTTGTCCCGAAATTTATGACACCCAGAGTCGAGTATGTTAGTGGACCTTGTGTGCGAAAACACACAAACACACACACTACAACAGCTTGTGTGTGTCTCGTCATTTTGCAGTTGACACGTCACCGTGTAAATAGACCCTCCCGCACCACGCCTACGCCGATGCCCCGTGAACTCACAGTGACCGTCAACATCTATCATTTTATTGCCCGGCGACATCCGTCAACGGTCCCGCATCTTGACACACATCAGCGCGGTAGATTTCAACGGCTTGCCATCTCGATCATCGCCGACCGCGTCAATAACAAATCGCTTCTAGCGCTGTGCGCCAGGGCACGCTAGGCAAACCAACTAGACCAAGTGTCATACCAACTCCGTGTTCATGGACGATGTTATGAAGTTTTAAAAGTCTGCCAGCAGCTGGACATTCATTTGCCTGAACGTTATTCGGGTAAAACGAGTGCAACTGTAACATATACATCGGCCACGATACAAAGCTCAAACGTTAACAAACTCCATACTAAAAGGCGTTAGAAATATATACGTCTATAGATTGTTTTTAACTCCGCAACATTTGACCGCGTTCCAATGCCGAGTACGTGTTTAGACTAGCGTGAAAAACGCGTTCATGGTAAACATACATATGAACGCAATGGACCGCAACATAAAATCACATCTGTATGCATAGTAAACATACAACGTACAGCTATATATCTATCGAAATCACCCCTATATAGTGTACATGTCTCCAACACACACAGCATTACATCGACCGCAATATTTTAAATTTTACGCTAACAAAAATAACACACTGGTAAAAATATGTGTACAAAATTTGGTAATAATTTTAGAAAACACCAAACCGGAACCGTCGCGTAAACAATACACATTCCTGAACACTCAACGTTATTGTGAAACACCACGACAAGCAGCTCTGTGCACCATGACCCTCTGGCTCCTCTCACGGTTGAATACAGTCGTCAATCACCCCCATTACTGCTCTAGGACCAGACCGGTTGTCGAGGCAGGTGGCTGTAAAGGTGGCGCCGGCGGAGGCATCACAAGTAGGTCACTGGCAGTAAGGTCGAGGCGCCGCCCCCAATACACGGGAAGGCGTTTGCGGGCAGTTTGGGAGTGATCCAGGCATTACGACGTCACTCACGGACACTTGCGAAACGGCTGGCACGCCAATATACGCGACGGCGCCCCTCTCCCAGGGACGCCCACGAGCGACGCTGTTTTGCAGCGCGATTTTTCCTAACCAGCTGCGCACCATCGAACACACACGCCCGTGGTAAAAACACTGTTCGCTGTTAGACTCGTAATGCCAGTGTTGGTTATATGGTTCTCGCAAATGTAATATTTATAAACGCAAGTATCCAGTGGTGTGTGTCATAATGCTTACTTGTGTGACAGCATTTTAGAGCGATTCAGTGTTTAATTTCACTGCCGGATAACGCCCGAAGCCAAAATCAATTTCCGTGTGTTGTACTTCGGAACATCTGCGTTCGTGCGGCTACACTCAGATACAAATGTCCACGATAGATTCGTGCTGCGATGCTGGTCTGATTACATCGAAATTCATGTTGACGGTCTTGTGGTCGTGAGCGGGTGACAGTCGCGAACGACGGATGGCAACAAGACCTCACCCGACACTCACAGATGTTTCAACTGTCGTTTGAATGTTCACGTATCTTTCATCTACCTTCAACTAAGTTTTACCTTATGCCTTCTGGGATTAAGCACAGCCATAGTGCTGTCTGTCGCTTGCACGGGTCGGGTGTTCCGTTCGCTTCGTTGCTTCTAGTTGGCGGCGCGAGGCGTCTACTGCCGGGCGATGCTTTGGCTGCCTAGCGCGTTCACTTCTTGGGCCTCTTGGGATAGCGCACAGCAAGGACAACAGCAGTGCATCAGCAGATCCCCAACGAACCCTCCAGCGATCCCTTTCTGCTCCCGGATCTTGCCACGGATTTGCGCCTGGCAGATGAAGTTAACTATAGGAACGAGCGTTACTAGGCCGCAGAGCAGGCAGTTTTCACCGACTGCCTCGGCGTTCTTGCCGGCCGTATAGCATGGCACGAAATACGTGATGAGGCACACCGTCAGGTTGTCGAAACAACCGCACAAACCATGCTGCCAATCCGCCATTGTGCTTACAAACAATCTCTTCCAACACGATAGAGGTAGCAAAACAAACCACTTTCGCCGGGCAGAGCAACAGAAATGCGAGTGTACGCCGTGCCACGCCCTCTGATTAATTCACGGACTGGCGCATTACGCACGAAGGGGTGATTGGTTGGCAGAAGTCGTCCTCGGCAACCGCCAGTTTCGGTACAGGTGACTGAATTACATATACATATATATAAATAGAACACACTAGTAGAACTATAGGGGAAAGATTAATGATCTAACTCTATGCTGAATTAGGTGTTTAGAGCCGGGGGCGCGTCTAACTTAATTAACACCCCTATAGCTCCAGTAAATACGCCCTATTGAAAAGAGTGCGACTAACACAACTAGCTGCACCCGTCTGAGGCAAAAGCGGCGCCGAAGGAGTGCCAGCGTGCGCTACCTATCAGGCCGACTTCGATTGAGTAACCCGGACGCGACGCGACCCGGACATAGATAAGCAAGTTGAATCTTCAAGGCCGCTACACGAGGCAATCGCGGTTTGGAGAGGATTCACTCGAGTAACGGACGTCATTAACAGTGACAGCTAATTGGGAACGTAGGCCCATACTACGCAAGCAGTTAATTAAACATTACACGACACAATACTTTAAATATGGATAAAAGTCACCGCATTATATGAATTATAATTTCAGACCAAGAACCCAGCTAACACACCAGGTTGAAAAAATGTGGCGGTTACGTGAAAGTGGCAGTGTCGTGGCATAGTCACGTGGCCATGAGGTGGCAGTTAGGTGAAAGTGGCATTGACGTGGAAGAGCCGTGACCATGATGTTGCAACCCCCACAACCACGAATATCGGGCCATCATTGGCCCACGGGTGGGAACCATCGTACATACTCGTACAAGCGGCCGCCGACTCCAGGCCGATAGTTTGCCGCATGTGTGATGGTGCGTTGGCAGGGACATCATTTATGACCATTTTATCAATCCTCGGGCCTCTCTCGGTCCGAGGATGCTAGCACATGCTGCACCCATCTCAAGTTTCACTTGCTTCGCGGGTGGTGAATCACCACCACTCAGCGGAAGTTTCCCGCCTGGGATAGTGATATTTGACACTATGTCTATGTGATTCACAAATTGTTCGGCTCTTATTGGTTAGTATTTGAAGTTATGTTTATGGTACATCATTAGTACTGAAACAATAGATAATATGGGTAACCCATGATGCAACTCAGCAAGAAATATGCAATGATTCACAACATTGTATTGACAATACTTATGGTATTCCTTGACATTCTCCTATTTACTGCGACTTTACTCTATACAGCCATTTTTGAAACAGGCAGTTTGGATTTAGTCTGTTGGCGGCAACATACTGGCTGTTGCACTCACTAGAACACTTGAGAAGTTCTTCAGCATTACCGATCGAGTGACCATGTAAAGTGTTGGGTGAGTACCAGATATGTTTATTTTTTGCATTTATTTTAATTGGGGCTGTCTACATATACTCTCTGTCAGGGATTCATTTGATTTTTATGTCAACTGGCCAAGGTGAAGGTCAGGTCTTCCAGTTAACTGGCCTAAAGTCTTAGGGCCTTTCAAAACGGTTTTTACTAACTTTTTTATGTATATGTGTTTGGAGTCCATTCTACATTACTTCCGGTACAAAGAAGATTATTTGTTAATTATGTTTTAGACCAATTTAATGCCGTCGATTCGACGTAAACAAGCCGATGTCACAGCTAGGGAGTACTAGGGACAATATAGGGATCATGTCAGCTTTAGGGCGCACAGCTTATCTAGACCAGTCTACTATTATAAAACACGGGTGTAGTAGTCAGGGTTCCTACTGTGTTAATGACCTATGGATGATTGATTACACTGTGGGCCTTGGGCTGGGCTCCTAGGATTTAACAAGATTGCCACCTAGAGATTCAACTCTAGATGGCAGGTGGACTAGAAAGCCATTTGGCTTATCAAGAGTCCAACCTATCTATCTAAGTATCTAATATATTTAAATATATTAACACTACTAGCACCTACACAATCAGCTGATAATATGTTCCATTCGTTTACTGTTCTTTGTGAAAATGAAAATTTTCTAATATCTAGTCTACACTGCTTCTTTGTTAATGTAACTCCATGTCCTCTAGTCCTTCTCTCTTCCTTGACTGTGAAAAAAATATTTCTGTCAATATTTTCATACCCATTCAATATTTTAAACACCTCAATCTGATCTCCTCTCAATCTTCTGGTTTCTAGTGTTGTTAAACCACATTCTTTTAGACGCATTTCATAACTAATATTCCTGAGTTTTGGTATCATTTTGGTTGCTCTCCTTTGTACTCTTTCTAGCATATCAATATCCTTCTTGCGATATGGCCTCCATGCTTGTATACGATATTCTAAGTGAGGCCTAACTATTGTTTTATACAGCGGTATTATTAGTTCTTTTTCTTTGTACACTATATTTCGCCTAATTAATCCAAGAATTTGGTTTCCCTTCACTGCTGCAATTGCACACTGCTCTGGTACCTTCATGTCAGCACTAATAGTTAACCCCAAGTCCTTTTCCTTTAAGGTAGTATTTAGTACAGTACCATCCATTGTATATTGTGCATCTTCATTCCCATGTCCTGTGTGAAGGCACTTACACTTCCCAAAATTAAACAGCATTTGCCACTTCTCAGACCATTCTATCAACTTATTAAGATCATCTTGTAAATTCTGTCTATCTGCATCACTTTTAATTTTCCTAAACACTTTTGTGTCGTCTGCAAACTTCAACACCTTGCTTGTTATGTCATCATCCAAATCATTGAGATATATTAAGAATAAAATAGGTCCCAGTACTGATCCCTGCGGTACTCCACTCAAAACCGATTTCCAGTTTGAAACCTCCCCATCAACTACTACTCTTTGTCTTTTATCAATAAGCAATTTTTCTATCCAGTTGATCATACCATTTCCTATGCCATGGGCCTTTAGTTTAAGTAGTAGTCTTTGGTGTGGCACTTTGTCAAAGGCTTTTTTTAAATCTAAGTAGATTATATCTACTGGTGATCTCTCATCTACCCACTTTGTGTGACATCTTCCAAAAAACATAACATATTTGTTAAGCATGACTTCGCTTTTAAAAACCCATGTTGAGATGGGTTTATCAATTTATTGTTAACAAGAAAATCAACTAGGTGATCTTTAATTAGTCTTTCTAATAGTTTGCAAATCACCGATGTTAAACTCACTGGTCTATAGTTTTCTGACTTGTTTCTCGAACCTTTTTTAAATAATGGTATAATGTTTGCTTCTTTCCATTCTAACGGAACTATTCCCTCCTCTAATGACAAATTGAACACTGTTGCAAGCGGTATGCTGATGTGTTCTACAATTTCCAATAGTAATTTGGGAGGAATCCCATCCACTCCAGGTGATTTATTATCCTTCATATCTCTTATTTTCATAGCTACCATTGTTGTGGTTACAATTAGTTGTCATAAATAGTCAAACTCTCTCCCTTCGAACTTAGTCTCAAGTACTGGTAATATACTAATATCTTCCCTGGTAAACACCGAACTAAAGTAGTCATTTAGGTTTTCTGCTATTAAGAATCCCTCTGTTATTATGTTTCCATCACCGACCTTATCCTGTACTTTCTAAAGAATTAATATTACATTTATTAGATTACTTCTAATATTCCGTGTTTTAGTGTGATTTTATTAATTGTTTTTGGTGATATTTGCCTTTGCATGTTCATACAAGCAGAACTGTAATTTCCCTGGGGGGGATAAATTATGTATGTATATATATATATATATATATAACAGATGGAGTAATCATACTTGTACTTGTACAATTAATCCAAAAAGCAAAGTAATCGTACTCGTACTCCTACTCGAGTACATTATCAAAGTAATCGTATTCACGATTACTTGTCACGATTAATTTTTATCATATGAACAGTTGCATCCAAATATATTAGACAGATAGAAATGGGAATATTAGAAGTAATCTAATAAATGTAATATTAATTGAGCTATTAATTTTCTATTACTGTTGAGCATTTCAGTTAAGTAAATATATTCAGTCAGCTTTCCCTAATTAATACCTTCTCTCCCCAGAGAATTCACATCTCCTGACACTCCTGCTTACTGTAGTACTGGTAATACAAAGTTATATTGTGACAGTTCCTGTTAAGCACTGCAGTAAATAACATCTTGAATTGTAATTTTAGAAGCCATGCCACAGTCCCACCTGTACTTCTTAATGACTGGTTGCTACCTCCAGAATCCTGTCAGTACAAGACATCATAGACATCACGTGACAAAACAATTGTCAGTACAAGATATCATAGACATCACGTGACAAAACAATTGTCAGTACAAGACATCATAGACATCGTGTCACAAAACAATTGTCAGTACAAGACATCATAGACATCGTGTGACAAAACAATTGTCAGTACAAGACATCATAGACATCGTGTGACAAAACAATTGTCAGTACAAGACATCATAGACATCACGTGACAAAACAATTGTCAGTACAAGACATCATAGACATCACGTGACAAAACAATTGTCAGTACAAGACATCATAGACATCGTGTGACAAAACAATTGT
>JAODUO010000290.1:50000-112500 GCA_025642075.2 Ridgeia piscesae
TATTAATTTTAGTAATTGTCAGTCCACATGTTAACGTTAGTTGTTTTCCATATGTATATGATTTATTTACAGAGATAAAATACTTAATGAGATTAAACCTGCTAGCGAGTTTACAGTCAAACAGTATTAATATTTTTTACAATTGTAAGTGCTTCATCGAATGAAACTGTAGCAAAGTTAAAAAAAATTATAAAATGTATGATCTATACATTACACTGTCAACCGCCGGGGCTCGTGCTTGTGAGTCACGCACTTTCGTTTTGCCACCAGGCGAAATCTGAATGATGCCCACGCTGCGCTATTAGATTGCCATCGCAGCAAGTCAGCCGTGGATGGAAAATAGAAAAAAAACCAGCCAGTGACTAAGCGACGGTGACTAAGCACAGCGCGACATTCACCCAATCGGTCAGTTGCATTTTCAGAAAACCACGGCCGTTTCCCGGAAATTCCCAACGTCTGGCAACAAGCCTATTTTTACCCGTAGCTGTGTCTGTGTGTTTTACATAACCATCCGTTCGAGGTTATGGGTTTCCCAATGTCAACATAGGGCTTCGTCGTCAGGTTATTGCTCGTAGTAAATGTGGCTGTGGTTATGTAAACATGGAAGGATCGCCTACATCTTAGATTTTTCATTCTAGTTTAGTACACACACACACACACACACACACACACACACACACACACACACACACACACACACACACACACACACACACACACACACACACACACACACACACACACACACACACACACACACACACACAAACACACACACACACACACACACACACACACACACACAAACACACACACACAAACACACACACACACAAACACACACACACACACACACACACACACACACAGACAGACACAGACACACAGACACACAGACACACACACACACACACACACACACACACACACACACACACACACACACACACACACACACACACACACACACACACACACACACACACACACACACACACACACACACACACACAAACACACAACAGACACAGACAGACACAGACACACAGACACACAGACACACAGACACACAGACACACACACACACTCTTCTGCACAAACCTCGATTACATAAACGCCGTGAGATGGCGCAATCATTTCTTGCTCTAATAATTAATTATGTTGCCGTAAGATGGTAGCACCATTCATGACGGGAACGAGATCGCAAGGGCTGATACCGGCCCAATGTCGGAACTGATATCGGGCCGATATCAGCAATACTGGGGCAAATGATCCTTTTTCTGATTTTTTTTGGGGTGCAACCACTTCTCGGTTTTGATGGCATCTTCACCTGAAATAGTTATAAAATGTGAGAGATACATTAGATAATGTGGGTTTCTAGTTATTCAGAAAACATTTTGAAAAGTACACAAGACTATTAATATTGTTAAGTACCACATTTTATTTAGTGCAGTGCTATTTATTAGAGAATCCCAATGTAATTTAGTAGGCCTAGTATGTACTCTAGTTTAAATGACATTAAACTATGAACCAATAAAGATAATATTGTACATTACAAATTACTACATGACAAATTACTACATAACATAACAAATGGCCATTATCAACCCGGTCCCAGACCAGAAAAAATACTACAACTTCACTTTACATCATCTGTCTGTTTACGCCATATTAATTCAACACATTTTTAGTAAATAAGTATCTCCTATACACACCTTAAGACGCTTGTCAATCCCTCGCATGATAGTTGACTACTGTATCTAGCACTTAAAGTCAAAACGTAAAATAAATTGCTGCACAAACAACAACCAGTAGAAACCAAGCTTTCATGAAATATTTTTGGCGCGCGCAAACAACTGACCTCATCATGTCACCGTTGCTGCCTCCACCACCAGTGATGGAATGTGAAATATAATACGCGTGGCTGTGCCAGTGGGGTCATCTCCATCATCGAGCGCTGGAGGTTGCGAACAATTTCAGCCAGCAACACATTTGTCACTTCAAGTGTCGCAAGCATCAGACGAAAATTGCGGCACTTGTGGCCTGGGTAAAAGGCCATCTAGATGCATCCTCTTCGTAAAAACAAAAATAAACGTTTTTACTAACCCGTTTTTAACAACACATGAGCAAACTGTGGAATATTCCTCTGGCTCTACATCGACTCATAGACAGTTATATAATTAAATAACCACACGATTAACGTACAAAAACATAAAATTTAATAAAGTAAACATTAAAAGTACAACATTTTAAACAATTTTAAAATGTTATATACCTACTAAAACTGATATCGGGTCGCCAACGGGCCAATGCCGGCAGGCTGGGGTCATAGCGCTCGATTTTGCTTGGCATTGCCGTCGGGCCGACATGGGCCAGATGTCCGGCATAATGCGCCTGTAGACATCGAAGTTGCCGATCAGAGCCGATATACTCCCGATATCGGCAATATCGGTAGATGATGCCGATCAGCACTGGCGTCGATCGCTGGAGGACGGGGGGTGGCGGGGGCGAGGGGCGGAGGAGGACGGGTCCCCCACTTTGCAGCTTGATCAAGGGGACAGCATAGGAAATGTCCCCCACTTTTTTCAGTTAAAACAATCAAATTTACAGGCATATAGCGAGACTGATCGCTCCTCTGTACATACTAAAAAACCTACAGTAGTGAAATTAATATACCAGTTCAGATATAAACTTCCGACCACCCAATGGAAAATCACTAGATAAATTGCATGGTTGGCCGCAGAGCGCAACTTGCTCTTAGTCCAGCAGTTTCCTGCACTTTGTGTAATTTGATCCCATTTGAGTGATGACAAATTTCTTTGCCAAAAGGTGGGATTGGAAAGTCATATACAGGCACATCTGTAATATCTGCATCTTGTCAGGCAAGCTGTTATGAGTCCGAAGTCTACCCTCCACATTTTCTGTGTGTGATTGGGACAGGCTATGGCCCATGTTCAGATATATGTAACATGTAGCCAACATAACTATTTTAAATAGCATGACATAAAGGCCTTTGTTTATTTAAGAATTAACACCAGACCAACAATAAATTGATATGTATTTCAGGTCACACACACATATATATGTATATGTATGTATACACGCACACATAATATTATAGTCAAACTGATCCCCCGTAGACAAGCCAAACTGCCGTTTTCTCGATTTGCACAACTGATTCAACATATTATATATATATATCAGGGGATCAGTTCGACTTGTCTACGGGGGATCAGTTCATCGACTTGTTTAAGGGGGATCAGTTCATCGATTTGTCTACGGAGGATCAGTTCGACTTGTCTACGGGGGATCAGTTCGACTTGTCTATGGGGGATCAGTTCGACTTGTCTAAGGGGGATCAGTTCGACTTGTCTACGGGGGATCAATTCGACTTGTTTACGGGGGATCAGTTCGACTTGTCTACAGGGGATCAGTTCGACTTGTTTACGGGGGATCAGTTCGACTTGTCTACGGGGGAGCAGTTCGACTTGTCTACGGGGGATCAGTTCGACTTCTCTACGGGGATCAGTTCGACTCGTCTACGGGGGATCAGTGTTTACCCCTTCAGTGTTTACCTGAGAGAATGTTTCACAAGAATCACGCCGTTAACAGAGGAAGGAATTATAAGCTTGGGGCTGGCGGTAGTGATAGTTGCATCATTATGATGTCGTCACGGCCGACGTCATCGAATACGGAAAACCAAGACAAAGAATGCGGCGAGGAAATTCAAGATCTGCGCCAAATGGAACAGGACAGCTAAAACAATCTTAAGAATGCCACCTTACTTGACCATCTGCTGACCATGGTAGCGCCACTTATACAAATGGAAAATACGCGGTACATAGTGGTGATCTCACCAGGAGACTGTTACATATCGTAATAACGTGCAGCTTGCGCACACACACACAATAACACTAATTTGAAAATTGGCGACTCTGTTGATAAAGCGATGACGATTATGCTTGCATGTGTATTATATACAATACATACTTATTGTAAAGGATTACACACACATAATGTCCAGACATGGGTACACATGCGTGAACACACATACAACCACAAGGAGTGAAATTGGATGCGTAAGTATAAGTGTGTGTTGTCACTGTGTGTGTGTGTGTGTGTGTGTGTGTGTGTGTGTGTGTGTGTGTGTGTGTGCGTGCGTGCGTGCGTGCGTGCGTGCGTGCGTGCGTGCATGCGTATGTGTGTGATCGTACTGTGTGTGAATATATGTGTGTAAGCATTTATAATATACATACATATATATATATATATATATATATATATATATATATGTATGTGGAACCCCTCGTTTCAGACCGCCCCCCAAATCAGAGTGGGGCGGTCTTAAAAGAGGGGTGGTCTCTCGTGAGGGGTTTGCAACATTCAACACTAGGGGGCGCTTATAACGACTAACATCAACACTAGGGGGCGCTTACAACCACTAAGTAAAATACACAAAATAAAGTAGGACATAAAAAATGAGATAACATTAACAACAACAAAATTATTTATTCTCTTTATTTTATGTGTGACACGTTTAAGTATGAGTTTAATTTTGAATCGTTTTTCTTTCTAAATAATATCTGATAAAAAGTATCCTCATTTTGAATCGTTTTTTAATTATATCTGATAAAAAGTATTCTCATTTAATTTATTTAAATTCGGTCTGAGGGGCTAAAAAGTGCTGCCACCTCACGGCGTCTGGGTAATCGCACCGCGGTCGCCATTTTGTTGTTCTTTCCACCGCCGCAAAACGATCTTTTACTTTCTGATCTAATCATGAAAACGACCTCTTACAGCCGCGAAACTTCCTCTCTAATAACTCATATTACATATACATACGCTAGATCATACAATTAAATCATTTAAATTGCTGTGAAGAATAAAATTCACAAATCTAAATCGAGCTAAACTAAAGTCGACATCGCCTGCGATTACCGTGGCGTTACGTCGATATTTTATCGCGGTGCCGCTAAATCTGGATTCCGGTTTTATCCTAAACTAACCTAAAACTTAGCCTAAGTTTCTAAACTTTAATCATACACAAGTTTCTAAACTTTAGTCATACACAATATGGATATTTAATCGCAGATTTACGCGTAGGGCTCCACCGACTGTGACCATGTCCGCCATGATGTCTTGCCTGCGAGTTCTTGCGCGACTTTGTTTCGTGAATTTAATTTCTTTCAATAATGTAAGTGATTTAATTTTATAACATAGTGTGTGTTTATAAATATATAAGATATGTGAGGAAAGTCTGGCGGCTGTTAGATGTCGTTTTCATAATTCGGTCAGAAAGTAAAAGATCGCCAAAATGAATGGTCGTCATCAGGCGATTTATTGTTTTTATGGCATTATGCACGTCCATGCGCGTTAGTCATGCGTTTAATGAGAGTTCATTGCGATATTTAGGTTAACAAATGTGCTTGGCCACCTATCGGATTGGTCGTTGGTCAGGGGTAAAATTCAAATTGCCATGGTCGTTGGTCGCGTCTGCCGGGTGGTCGTTGGTGAGGGAACATTTATACAGCGTAGACATTCCGTCAATAAAAAAAAAACGGTCGTAAAAGCGGGTGGTCGTAAATGAGGGTGGTCGCTCGTGAGGGGTTCCACTGTATATATATATGTGTTATGTATATTACATTTTACAATCCAAATAAAATAATTGACATAAATTGTATGCACGTAGACTGTTTGGCAAATTGAGAATCAGGAATAAACTCTGGTGAGTTTTGGCGGGAAGAACGGATGAAGCGCCAAAGCAGTGACAGTGATAAAGTTGTTACGTCTTTCATCTAGATAAGGGCAGTATAGGTTACAGGGATGTCTGTGGACTTCCCAGTCCTAGTCTCTGGCAATGCAATTTGTCATCATTGAAATGGAATGAAATTACACTAAGTGCAGGCATCCGCCGGTTCGGCCGTGGCCGATAAGCCTCCAGGCAGACCACAGTCCAAGGAGTGCCCGGGCCACAAATATTTCATCATTTACGACACCCGCCATGCAGAGAATGCTAAGAAATATCGGAACAAATGTTTTGTATGGTGTGGTACAGCCTGAAGGGGAAGAAGGGCAAGATCGCATTTATCGATCTGCCAATCGTCAGGAAAATAAACAGTAAGTTTAATTACATCATAAACAGTATGCCATTGTTATATAATAACATGATTATTGTTGGTTGTTGTCTTGTAATTTAAAATGTTTTTCTACCAACATATAGGATCAACATCATTTTGCCACTCGGTGATTCCTTCAGTCTATGTCCAGTTTTCCATTTACCTGCATGGAATATTTTTACTTCATTTGGCATAAACACAAGATAGAAGAAACCAACCGAAAAATACAAGTCAGATGGGGAGGATGCTCATGTTTCAACATGGTGGATAAAACGGTAAAACTATACTGATCCACTGCATGGCTGGCGCAATTATTTGAACCCAAGTTTCTTTGAATGACTGTCCATGCAACACTAAATGCTCGACCATCGTGCCCCATCAGACTTGAAGCTACGTTTCATTACCATAATAAATTAACGTTTCAGTGTTTTTGTCTATTGATACATATTCATCTAACCTTCTTTAATATAACAGTTTGTTGCACTTTCTTTTCTCTAGAAGCTTGCCTGAGGAACCATCGGAATGACAAGGTCTTCCAGGTAGAGGCCGAAATTTGGAGGGCCGAAGTATAAGGTAATTACGAATTCTGATATAGACTAGGGTCGTTGTGTCTTCTTGTAAAACGTGGCTATACTCAAGTAAGAAACCCTGCAGCATAGTTTCTTTCCCCATGCAATTAGGCTATAGGAAATGAAAATGCATTGCACTTTGCTAGATACAACAAGTAGTAATGGTGTTATGATTGACCAAGACTAACAATTAAGGTAATTAACGTGGATCATGTATACCTGGTTGTCCACTTGTTAGCATGTCAGTGATGCTGATCATCTCTGTATTCTGTCTTTGTTGTCTTAGATTTCCAATGTTTTTTTAACTCGAAAGTGCATGAGGTGTCGGTGGTGTCACCAGTTAAATCTTGGTTTGAAACAATATCATGCCTCGAATCATATTTTGATTTCGTGAAATATGTTGATACAATGATTAATCTTAAGATTTTCTAACTCACGGTACATTTAATAGAATAAATATTGTTTGTTTTATTGTTAAATAGTTTAATTAAATAATAGTTTTAAATGTTCTTCTGTTTAGGCACCGGCTCCAAAGAAACATATATTGCCTGCCTCGACAGAACTTTCATCTGAAAGTGAAGTGAAGTGAAGTGAATTACTTTCAAATTATCATTTCTATGATGTACTAATTACATCGATAATTAAAATGTTTTACATTTCTTGCAAAAGTTAGTCTGTTGTGTTGTTGGTTTATTGAAAAAACATAACTTGTGTTTTATCTAAAGTCAGCGTTATGCCACAATAACGGAAACTGAACAATGGAGACGAAATGCCAAGGGAACGACGAAAATTGTGTCGGTGAAACTCGACGATGTAACCGTGGAGTGCCTAACGTCCGACGAACACGCGCGGAGTGTAACTTCGTATCGCGAGGAAAACAGCCACATTGGCGTCACCTAGCGAGTGATAGGTGTATTCAATCTGAACTATTTGACACGTGGCGCCGATGTAGCGAGTTTTCATCGCGGTGTTGGGATGATCATGATTGTCATCGTTTCATATACCAATTATGAATAAGTACTGTTGTACGTTTTGGGGCTCGATTATTGCCATCAACCCAACGTTAAATACAAGACTGTTTTGTATGAGTGTAACGTGTAGTAAACGTGACATCAACGTGATATATCTGTGATATGTCCACGTCTGGACCACATAACTGCGGCCATACAAAATTACGTCGTTTCTACGTAGAAAATGCGTCGTTACGACACCACCAACGTGTTATAAATATGGTGGAAACGTGATAATAACGTGATGTATATGTGAAATTTTCACGTGGTGACCACGTAACTGCGACCCTACAAAATCACGTCGTATCCACGTAGAAAATGCCACCTATAACGTGGTATAAACGTGGTGAAAACGTGATAATAATGTGATATATATGTGAAATTTTCACGTGGTGACCACGTAACTGCGACCTACAAAATCACGTCGTATCCAGGTAGAAAATGCCACCTATAACGTGGTATAAACGTGGTGGAAAACGTGGCGACGACGTAGCTGCGACTCGACCAAATCACGTCGTTTCGACGTAACGTTTTCGACGTGGTAGCCACGATAACGCCACGTGGCTGCCACGTGGTAACCACGTAGATTTGCTAGCTGGGAAGATGAACAACACAATTTACACACTGAACAAATGATTACTTTATTTAATTTGTTTACATAAGGGGGTTATCTCCTTGATCACGATCATCGTTGTTCAATTGCATTACTCTCATGGTACTGTGTGCGCAGCGTAAACCGGATACCACTCTAAATTAGGGTTACGCAAAGTCGGCCTCAATCGCTAGTCGGGTTACGCGCGACTCACTGTCGCCCTTACATTTTCCCGGTCGTTATAAACTTTCCGTTTGACGTTTGTGCGCATGCGCGATAAATGTAAAATTATCAATGGGCAGCGCTGTACGACTAAAATTTAATGTTTTTGATGTAAATGCCACGGGCTGTTCGTTAACTCTCCTGTGATGATTACTGTGAAGAGTTGCTTAAAATGTCGTTGAATACAAATAACTTTGCTAAGAGGTTATTTATATATGTCCTAACGAACAACCCATAGCATTTATACCATAACTGCTTTGTCCTTTAACTGCACATTGATGATTTTACATTTATTGCGCATGCGCAGAAATGTCAATTGGAACGTTTATAACGCCGGAAAAATATAAGCGCTACAACGCGCCCCGTTCAACCCAAAACTGGGTAAGCCCCACTGACGTTCATTCACAAAACGGAGATATAACCCATTAGATCTGTGCTAGATGATGCGATGTCCAAAGGGGTAGTGTACCAAACACTGAAAATATTGCGCGGCTCTGTATGTAGCCCGCCCAGTGATCTACGCATATCGCAATGCAGTTTACAGGTCTGGCTGGCTCTTGTTTGACGATTTGTGATTTTCATAAATTACTCGGCGCATGTGGAATAATTTTGTCTCATACCTCAACATCTTACTTGTTTTGAGTGTTATGCTCGCCATTGCTTTACAATAAACATTATATTCTACAAATGGTAAGGTTAATGCATTTAATAATAACGTAATAAGGGGTAAATGTAAAGTTCATTCAAATGCCCTGAAACTTTTCTTTCCCATTCGTCTTTTTATGTACGTTTAAAATTTTATGTTTTTGCCAAGCAAAAAGTCAAATAGCAGGGATAAAGAGTGTGGTCTCCCTAAACCTAGGTGAAGCTACCTCTAGCGGATGGATGAAGTACTAAGTAAGTACAGGACGTGCCATCTAGCGGATGAATGAAGTACTACAGGGGTGATTGGTTGACACAGCTGCGGTGGGAACGAAAACATCTGTGTCCAAAAAACATGCAATGTAACTCGAGAATATAGATGGAATGTGGATGAAATCGAGAGAAGAGACTGTTATGAAGGAAAAAAATGCCTAAAGTAAAAGTAGTTGGAAGCTGACTGAGAGAGGCACGCAGAGGGAACGAGACACGAAAGACGGCCGAGAAGGGCACAAAAGGGTGTCAGAAGAAGAATATGACAAAACAGCTGATGTAGGGTGACAGGGTGACAGTGAGACAATGGATAGCGCAGGTGTGACGGGCCAGTAAATGAGACACGGTAAACAGAATCCCCAGAGGTTGAATAGAAAGCATTACCAAGCTAATTAGAAAAAAGCAATCACGTGACCGGAACCCACCACGCGAGAAAGCCAGAGGACTTGAACAAGATAGGCTACTGAATTGTAAAGTTTAATTACTGCCCAAAATGTTATTCATTGGAACTTTACATGTGAAGTGTGCGACGAGAAACGACACATGTGAAGATTGTTTTGTCTGTCATTGAATCGTCGTAAAACTGTTTCTCTTTGGTCGTGCAACCGGCATATATTGGATGTAATTTTGCAGTAACACGGTGTACTTTTTAAGATACGAAGGTCACGATAATCCGGCCTACAGTAGAGCGCTGTAGCATATGAGTTTGGCATCGGATTCTCATTTGGGAGAAATCAGAAATACTTGCAACGGGTCGTATTTTTAGAACATTCGTTCACTATAGGTTGTCTCAGTGTACTCACATATTAATAAATACCTGCTATAAGCAGTGATACGAAACGCATACGAACTGTTTTTGCAGAGTAATTGCAGCGTGGCTGAATGCTTCCCAGACAGGTCGTCATGGTCGATTAGGAAATAATGTGCTGAGTGAAATGAATACATGTGAAGACCGGATATCGCAGAGTATATGAGAGTTTGCCATTACTTTATTTACACACACACACACACACACACACACACACACACACACACACACACACACACACACACACACACACACACACACACACACACACACACACACACACACACACACACACACACACACACACACACACACACACACACACACACACACACACACACACACACACACACACACACACACACACACACACACACACACACACACACACACACAACACATATATATTATAACATATGATACATCTGAGTTCGAGCTCTACTCCTGATATATATATATATATATATATATATATATATATATATATATATATATATATCAGAGATGGAGCGAGTACAATACAAATGTACTCGAGTACGAGTACGATTACTTTGAACATGCATGAGTATGAGTACGAGTACGAGTACTCAGAAAACAAATGTACTCGAGTACGAGTACGATTACTTTACAATATACTCGAGTACGAGTACGATTACTTTAGAATGTAATCATGATTACTTTCATGATTACTTTAATGAATGTCCTGTTTCTAGCATAAAGGCGACTTTCATGGAATCCCTAGGTGTCATTCTTGTTCTGTTGTTGTGTCACTAATGTTCTAACTGATTACTGCTATCCCCTATCCAGGTGTTATTATTATTAATAATTAGACGACATTCTCAGGTATTGGATGAATAATTTAATGCTGGATTAATAATTTAATTTATGGTTTCGGAATCAAATACAAATAGGAGGCATTTAAGAATTTCAAATACACATGATCAAATACATTACAATAACAACACTTCAAAACCAGGGGGGGCATATTCAAAAGAGTATCCAATTCAAATATGTAGTATATCAGATGGGTCCAGACATGGGGTCAAATACATTTGTATTTGAAAGTATTTAAATACTTTTTAAGTATAAATTTGTATTTTATGTTTAGGAATTAAAAGTATTTGTATTTAAATACTTTCCTAAAGTATTTGACTTTTTCAAATATATTTTCAAATACATTGTCAGTATCAACATTTCTTTTTCACTATCATATGTAATGCCTGCCAAACTGATTACCTTAATGCACAACAACTTCACCCAACAGTGCTAATTACTGATGAAGACACTTGACAGCAGGCTTCCCCCATGGCCCTGCAGTGACCACAACTTTTGTTTGCTCAGAGCCAGAGGATGGATTAGCACCTATCAGTGACCATAGGTCAATATCCCCTTTTGTTCTTTAGTCAGGCTTCAATTTGGCACCAGGTTATTCTGGTTTTCTGGCTGACTTTGAAGTTGAGCCTTCCTCACAACATCTTAGCAATGAATAGCAGTGTCTCTTCTGAGGGCAACATAGGCATTATATTATTATGGACCTCCTGGCTTAACAAACAAACACTGTATTTTGGCAAAAATTGTTAGCAATAACAATACTCCCTAGCACTGGTCTGCCTGTCATCATATGAGCAAAACACTAATTATGCCTATAAACTAGATGTCTCAATATGTGTTGCTTTTCTTTTACCTACATAGTAATACAAAATGAAAAGTATTTGAAAAATATATGAAAAAGTATTTGAAATACTTTTCAATGTATTCGAAAGTATTTGTAATTGTATTTGTAATCCCTCAAGCATATTTGTATTTAAATACATTTCAATGTATTTGACTCCAGAATAGTTGTGGAGTTAGACAGGTTTACAGTTTGCACTTAATTAAACACAATAGACAGGGATTTAGCAGCTAACCGCCCAGACCCAGGCAGGATTCCGGATGTTGGAAATATGACCAGTCATTCACACCATACTGACAGAGCAAACAGTACAGGTGGGGCTGTGGCCTGACTTCTAAAATTACAAAGCAAGATGTTAGGGGATGCTTATCTCCTGCAGTGCGTCCCAGGAACTGTCACAATATAACTTGTACTTTGTACTAAGCAGGAGGGTGAGGAGATGTTGCTTCTCTGTGAAGAGAAAGTATTAATTAGGGAAATCGGACTGAATATTTATTTAAATGAAATGCTTAACAGTAATAGAAAATGAATACCTTGATTATTATTACATTTATTAAATTACTTCTAATATTGCCATTTTTATCTGACTAATATATTTGCTTACAACTGTTCATATGAAAAAAATGTAATCGTGAGAAGTAATCGTGAGTACGATTACTTTGGTAATGTACTCGAGTACGAGTACGATTACTTTCCTTCGTACTCGAGTACGAGTACGAGTACTCAAAAAGTACTCGTACTCGAGTACGAGTACGAGTACACGAGTACGATTACTCCATCTCTGATATATATATATATATATATATATGTATATATATATATATAATTATAATATATATATATATATATATATATATATATATATATATATATATATATATATATAAATAAAACGTAATGGCAAACTCTCATATACTCTGCGATATCCGGTCTTCACATGTATTCATTTCACCTCACAATTATTCTAATCACACGACGACATATATATATATATATATATATATATATATATATATATATATATATATATATATATATATACATAGGTAGGAATGTGTAACGTTTGTGATTTTCATAAATTACTCGGCGCATGTGGAATAATTTTGTCTCATACCTCAACATCTTACTTGTTTTGAGTGTTATGCTCGCCATTGCTTTACAATAAACATTATATTCTACAAATGGTAAGGTTAATGCATTTAATAATAACGTAATAAGGGGTAAATGTAAAGTTCATTCAAATGCCCTGAAACTTTTCTTTCCCATTCGTCTTTTTATGTACGTTTAAAATTTTATGTTTTTGCCAAAAAAATAAAATAGCAGGGATAAAGAGTCCCTAAATATATATATATATATATATATATATATATATATATATATATATATATATATATATATATATATATATATATATATATATATATGTATATATATTATAACATAATGCTAATATTATATATATATATATATATATATATATATATATATATATATATATATATATATGCTACTTTCTTCCTTCTTGCATACTGCAGAGCTTACAGCTTTCCTTAATGCCCCGGCCTTCACTGCTGCCAATCCAGCGTCGTGTGCGTGTCGATTGGAATACAAAAGCATTTATAAAGAGTGTCTATTTATGTAAAGATAATAGGCCATGTGAAGGTAAATTCTAAGATAATACGACGATCAATCATTTGGTCTCTGGCAGACATATTCCCTTAATCACCCATTCAACTTTACCGGGACGCAATCCGCCACGCCGAATATACGTACATTCACGACTGAGAAAACGTAAGCCAAAATGAGAGAAAAAGTGAATTTAAAGTAGATGGGGTTGGAAATGTCAACAAAAGGGATCGAATCCGGAAGAGATCAACTGAGTTTATACTCAAGCAAATGGCTGTATCATGTTGTAAACCAGGTTGAGAAGGAATTTTATATTGTGTGTGTTACTTTTTGTTAGATTGTGTATTCTGTGTATTACTGTATTAAAGTGACATTGTACATCGATTTCAAGATTGTCTAACCAATAGATTTTGACTCGTCTCTGAGGACAGTTTTTTTAAATAACTTGACGCGATAGAAGTGTCCATATTGTATTATGAAATGGTTCTCAAATACAGTGCGAAATGTTTTCCTCCATTACCTGAATTCATTCCCTCAAGGTAGTTTGATGATAGAATGAACAAGACGTTCGCTGGCGCGGCTATACTACGCCACACATGGGTTGTAAAATGTCGAACTAGCCTCTTCTAACGAGCTTTTCCAAGAACATACTATGACATGCCTTTATGATACTACAAACAGCGGGTGTTTACTCTTTAGTGTTTTGAATATAATTTGAACGTTTCGCCGGTTCAACATTCACATTGGGAGCTACATTTAGGGACTTTCTAACATAATTGGAGGGGCATACTTTCAATACATTTATTCGAACATTACAGTATATAGTTACATATTAAAAAACAGTGCACATCGGGCACAGTTTACGTTCTGTCAAATACGCACCCCGCTAAGGCAGTGCTTGTGAGAGCGGGTTGTGCGTTGGTGATCGCGATGGCGATCGCGACGGCGACGGCGACGGCGACGGCGACGGCGACGGCGACGGCGACGGCGACGGCGACGGCGACGGCGACGGCGACGGCGACGGCGACGGCTTATAAAGATATAACACCTCTTTGTTGTATATTAACTGTAATGCATATTTTAATAGGTCAGCATTTGCCGACTGTTAGGGAAGATGTAAATGTACACGAATTACATGACAACTGCCACTACCACCACCACCACGACAAGAATGCACAAACATATACAAACAAACAAATCATACGTAAACGCACTCGGGCGCACACATGCACGCATGCACGCATGCGCACACACACGCACACAGGAACACAGGCACACACGCACGCACGCACGCACACACGCACACACGCACAAACACACACACTGTTACGTCCACGCATACACGCATACACGCACGCACAAACACAATCAATAATTATTGCCCGAAATACAATTTAATATGCCTGTTGATCACTAGATGGTAGCACATTTTGATATGTGTCCCGTGTTCCTCGCGCCGTGACGGTACAAGTGGCGCGCCTAACGATCACTGCAGTAAACGGCGCCTGGTGATGGCTTTTCGTATAAATGCACTTTTATGGTTGTTCTTAAATTTATTTACGATTACGTTTAGGGTTAGGATGACGATGATTTAGACAATATTGACACCAACGTTAACTTGCGTACGTGAGGAGTAGCAAAAACCACCACCGTACGGCGTGTCGATAATATAATGTATTCCGCATGTCCGTTTCATTCGATTCATAATACATTTTATATCAAATTAGTTCAATATCGGGAAATTGTGTCATAACTTTAAGCCCGCTGAGTTTTATGCGGAAATGTTTCTAGCTTCCGGCAGCGTCGCGACAATGTCGCAATCAACACTATTTCAAAGGTATCGCCGCTGTTGTTATCGTACAAGAAAATCATCTTCATAGTTGCTTCAACTATCCTTAGAAACTATGATTCTGTGCACACTAATCACAGTATGTAGCGAAACAGTTATATGAACAGATAATATAAACTACCATCGGTGGTTACTAGCCTACAACTAACGAGGCAAATGTTTTGGGATTCCGATTATGATCCGACCTTACCGGGATTACAGCGATATTTCGCCATGTAACGTAGATGAACGTCAGATTACAGCCTAAACCCGTGTCTCTGATCTGATTCGTTCACTGAGCAAATGCACTATTCTCATGCACCGACGATTTCAACATTTATAGGGCCTGTAAGTGGGTCACGATACATAAGGCGAAACTCCGCGCGACTGGAGCTGATTGGGGACTGGACACAAGAATAATATTCTAACGATGGATGACAGTTGTAGCTTCCGACTAATGAATACTAGGAAAATCAGGTCTTGAATATCTTGTGTTATACCTTTCTTATCTTAAATGTCCGATCTAATATTGAGTTTACCACACTATCATAGATTTACGTAGTACAGATAATAGACACGATTTTAGGCCGTATGTGCCTTTTACGGGTTTGCATTTTACATTGCTGTGCTTTGTGGTTTCGATAAGCACTTATATCTGACAAGTTGTATAAATGCACATAATCATAACACATGTATACGTTTGCCCCAAACAGGTTGTACTGCGCGAAAAATGGCACTCTTCATTATTAGTCAAAATCGCCAAACGCAAGTACTTGTCGCTAATGCCATGGCAACCACCATAATACTCGATTACAAATCATGATTTCCGTGATCATTGTCACCGGCAAAGTGTTCCATTGCTTCTGCTTGTAATAATCCTTCGGGCAATATAACTGAAACACGCTATTTGGGAACAGTTCGATTATTACAAACAAAACAAAGTCCTATAATTATGTTAACATGTAGAATATTGATTTCCTGCCCTCAACGGCCCCCAGCCTCGTTTTCGTGCGCGAGACTTACACGCCCTATTGTCATGGCGCGTGTATGTGTGTGCGCGTGAGTGATATGTATTATATATATATATATATATATATATATATATATATATATATATCACATATGCGCACACACACACACACACGCGTGCGTGATATATATATATATATATATATATATATATATCACATATGCGCACACACACACACACACACACACACACACACACACACACACACAACACACACACACACACACACACACACACACACACACACACACACACACACACACACACACACACACACACACACACAACACACACACACACACACACACACACACACACACACACACACACACACACACACACACACACACACACACACACACACACACACACACACACACACACACACTTTCTTTAATGACATGTTCACTTGGGAACTATATCCCACTTTGGGGCTACACATAGCATGACGCGGTACACGGTCAGAAGTGACTAACGAACTCAGTAGGATACCGCAACCAGTTAGGTGAGAAGCTATTTGTCTCGGTTTAAAGAATTTCGAGCAGTTGTTCAGTTTGAAAGACGCCACGCTCGAAAATGTCGAATGTATGGCATGCCAATCGTGTCATAAAAGGGGACATTCAAACAGTATATCGGAAACCGAGTTGTGACTGAACGAGAATATAACAAATAATTTGGTACCAATACAAAGGGGTTCGTGTTGAGCAATATGAAGCCATTTACTTGTGCTTGTTTCGTTTTAACACTTTATGGTTAGTGACATTGGTTTTAGCGTAACCACACGATGGTGCATTTCCATTGATACTGCCACATTTCACTTTTCAACAGAATATGCAAAATAAAATCAGTGATTATTGTCAGACAGTTTCCACACGGTGATTCATGTTATTCATAGGACGGTCATAGGACTTTGTTTGTTCACCGGCAGCAAAACATTGCATGTTCGCAGACGAATGAAGAATGTCTTTTACCTACGTGACGTAGCGTGTGTCTTATAATGCACGCTCTTACTTGAACGCCAAACGCTAACATTAGTCAATTCCTAAAATTCGGAAAATTGAATCTATGTAGCTTTCCTCCATTTCCTCCTCTTCTTCTTCGGCTTTCTTTCTAGCGGCCTCTTGACTGAAGACAAACAATGGCAATTTTTTTATTGTGTTATTATTAAATGTTGATCTTTTTAAGTTTAAGCATTTATTACACAAATAAATTCAACTGCGTGAAAACATACATGTTGGTATACTTACTTTGTCAAAATACTGACGTGGAAGTTTTGTGCAACGTGACATACGACTCGCACATTCGTCCTACTAAATTCTCAATAATTAATCATATACGCCATTTTATATCATGGACCTGTCTTTCTATATACAGTTATGTATTAACCAAATAACAATAATTTCAAAAGTAATGTCTAAGGTGCACACATTTCAATGGTCACCACAATGTCGCAGGCTATCTGAGTTACGTGAATCAAATAATAGGTCCTCTTATTACGCTGAAATCCGACTAGTGACTATTTACTTGGCTTATTTAAAACGCTGTTGTGTTTCGGGCGCTATGGGATTCCATTTAACGATAACAGATAAAAAACGAATTACCTTTGTCTGATTGCAATGTACGTCCCAGTACTAGTGGCGCCAAGGGAGAGGAGAACAATAGGGACAGCGATCATAGCGCCCATGCCAGTCTCTTTAGCGACAGTCTCTCCGCCGCCAAGTGCCTCTGCAGTAACAATGGATAGGACATGTAACCTATAAAAAGTTAATGTAATTTGTTTTACCGGTCAGGTAGTAATTGATAGGTCCAGTGCAGTGGGTATCCTAAGAGGCGCGTCCCCACAGTGGCGGATGGGGAGGCTTTTGTATGAGGATATGCATCTGGTAAAGAAAAGAAGGTGCCGTGGCCCAAATTGTTATTTTAAACCCGGGCTGATCCAGTTTATTTACCTTGTCAGGTAATCGATCTAGGAGAAGAACAGCGCCGATCTCACAGGTTGATGGTATATTGCGTATATCAAGTGTTTAACATTGGATGGCGGTAAAAGGGGCATGTGACAATAACATAATCAAAATCCTAATTACTGTTGGATTAATTAGAGTGAACGCTCATGCCAGGGTGCACCCTGTAATCAGTAGCTATGTGCCGTGGTTTGAAGGAGAAGGCATACACCGGACACGCAGAGTCAAAAGTGCAACGGGAGATGCATTAACGAAAGAGAATGGCATTAAGGAGAGAAAGAGCCAATGTTGTACATGGCTAATGAACGAAGACAATCCTAGATTTAAAATCGAGCAAATGGGTGTGCATCAAGGATTGGTAAAGAGCATCAGTGACTGATCATCCAGGAAAGAGAGCGAAGTAAAAGTGTAAACACTCACAGGGATGAAAGGTCGGAAGATTTAACAACCAGACGAAACGTCAGCTAAAGTATGAAAATATAATGGGCAACTTGCAAAATCCTATAAAAATAGATTTGCGTTTTTGACAGACAGGAGTACCACACATGCGTTTTAAGTTTCGAACAAACAACAGAGAAACAGCAGAGAGAGAGAGAGAGAGAGAGTGGAGACAGAGAGTGAGAGAGTGAAGAGTAGAGAGAGAGAGAGAGAGAGAGAGAGAGAGAGAGAGAGAGAGAGAGAGAGAGAGAAGAGAGAGAGAGATTACACAAAACATAAGACTGGGTACCAAGGCAGGCGAGCGTGAGAAAGGAATATACCAGAAAAGTACATCACACTGATAGAGGATATATATATATATATATATATATATATATATATATATATATATATATATATATATGTAAAAGCAGCGGGTGACTGCATTTTGTCCATAACTATTCTTCAACACGAGAGTGTACCAGGAGACGTGGTGAAAGGAATTGGATGAGACAGACCTGTCGGTTAGTCGGTAGAAAGCCCAATTCATGGACTTCAGGTTCGATCATGATAATGAGGAAGACATACCAAATGTAATATACTGGTAAACAGGCTGGAAAAATGAAACACTTCAAATAACCACGGACAGTCGTGGAAGAGAATGGAGGTATGAAAATGGAGATCAAGCAGATACTGAATGCAGCTTGGGAAAATTGGAAGATATACAGTGAAGCGTTGTGGACAGGAGGATCCGAGTGAAGTTCAAAGGAAGAACGGCCAAAGCGTCAACAAAGGTGTGTGTATGTGTGTGTTAGCATGTGTATTCGTGCGAGCTAGCGTTCTAAGCGCAAACACAGATCAGAACAGAAGAGGTAAGTGGAATTACGAACTATCTAACAAAACCTTTGGCTTCATACATCGACATGTTGGCGTGCAACGTTTACAAGAATCTTTAACCAACAAGGCAAAGTTACATATTGCATATCTCGTTGACGTACTGCCTTTATAAACAAAGAGTACAACCATCAAAATAATTATACGTTTTGGATATGTCAAATTTAAATTGTTTGCTGTAAATAGGACCCCAAATCGCTTGTCACAACATTAATTTATTTATTGGCATATATTCTCGAAACCAATCAAACATCTCATTGGTACGAATCGGGATTGTTAATACGTTCATGTCAATGATGGTAGCGCACGTGTTCAATCATTCCCCAAACATATTTAGTATGCAAAACATGCTGTAACACAATATATGTAGGACAAACTCAAACATTATATGGAACATTATTATACCTTGTTTTTCCCCAGAAGAGATAACAATACTATGCTTTTATGTTCTTACTCATATAACACTAATGTAGCTAGCTACCGTTATAAAACAAATACAAAACCGAAAACAAGCAACATAGTTGATCGATAGATAGTTGGCTTTAAGATAGTGCCTTAGTAATATGGCACTACCCTAAAGGAAGTCCAAACATTTAATCATCAAGGAAATGACTAAATGTCCCGTTTAAGAATAACGTCAATAGTTATTTGAGGTATTAGACCATTTCTAAAATGACGTCACTTTCGATATGATGCCGTTTTTGATACATCAATTTGTAGATATATTATAATATATGTGCAAGTATGTGTCATTCAAATGCACCATAACATAAAACAAAAGCGGTTTCATTTTCTTTTGCCTTATATGTTCTTAATAAAAATGTGTAGATAAATATGTATATGTTCTCAAGAAATGTATTAAACTATGCGTAGGGTCTCAAAGAAGCTGCAGAGCATCTGTGCAGGGCATGTCATCTTTTTGCAGAAAGTATTTCCCACACATACATATTTCACACGAAATTATTCAATTTATATGTCTTAATTTGATTAAATTATTGTTATTTATATTTAAAACTCCATTAAATGTTATGTTCGCCAATAATATTTAAAATATATATAATATATATATATATATATATATATATATATTATTATTTTATATATATAATATTATATATTATTATATATATATATATATATATATATATATATATATATATATATATATTATATATATATATATCACACACACACACACACACACACACACACACACACACACACACACACACACACACACACACACACACACACACACACACACACCAATGCGGCAACTGTATCTACAGTATACTGTTAGACTCGTAACCTTCACATTACGTTTCTGTGCAATGCACACAGATAAACACAAACAAGAACATAATGTAAACAAGAAGTTATTTTTGAAGTCGACCTCCCAATTAAAAAAAATATTGAATATCAATAATTAAATAATACCTTCACATTTTATGCTATTCGTGTGAATTCATTAACTTTAATGGTATTTCTTACGTTCGTAAATAGAAGCTAAATACAACAGTATAATTGCATAAAGAAATACAATTGCATTACCAACACAATGTGAGTTAAGCTGACGTATGCGTAGGCTATATCACATCATAATATTAACAGGCGGCTGCCGCACCTCTCTCCAGATTAATAATTAATGATTAGTGTAATTGACTTGATTCTAGACATGATGTTATTAACTATTGCATATGGCGGTCAGCGGCGTCGAAATAACACGGCCGCGCGCTATCCAATCTTTAATATAGTTCAGTGGTGGAACCCCAGCGTTGTGGCTAATAAATAATTACTACACAAATGAAACAATCAATACACCATTGCTTTGAATTTTGTTTTCGGTTTATATTCATTTTTGGGGTAAAAACAAAATAAAAACGTCACAACAAGAGTTCAATGGTTTCGTATCAGGTTCGAGCCGGCGCCCTTCCGATTGTAAACGTGAATATATCTAATGAACGGCGATAACAGGGATTTCACTCACGGATTGATAGCGTTATGGTAAATTTACAACTCTTTCATACATCGACATACTAGTAGTATTAGTGACTTATAAATAACATTCCTTTATGACGTTAAGTATATACTACCTGTTTGTAATGCATTTGTTCTGGTGTTGAATATCTCCCGTGGGCGGTGTGACGGTCTGGAACGTCAACCGGTCCAGAACGTCGTTCTACTTCAGTTTATCATCGGTTTATGCATATTGCGCAAGACTTGCACATGTCAAAGGTTAGCTCATACTTTCTGGAATGTATATCCTGTTCAGATGTCCTCCCACCTGGTTTTGAATGCTGTTTATGTACATGTATGTCAAAGGTTAATGTTTTATTTGACCAGCTTCAACACTGTGACTGCCTCGACTATACATATTATAGTTTGCATTAATGATTTATTGGTGTGATTACTTTCTTGCAATGTATATACCTGTGTACTGGACCGGATATACGTTCCAGATCGTCACACCGGCAATCGACACAATTACATTGTAAGCAGATGGCGGTTATCTCGAAGCTCAGCCAGGCCTCCGCACAACATCTGGCTTCATTTTGTTCAGTAAATTGGTATGGCATCATAAGATAACTGCTTGTTCCCATGTGATGACCACTGTTTGTAGTACATCGAAAATCTTACACTAATTCATTCAAATGTTCGTTTCAATCCGAACGTATCCTAGTAAACATGCTTTGAATGATAGCAAGTGCCATATGTGACGTTTCAACTGATCACGTAGAAAGCGCGGCAAAAACATGCATATTCGAAAAACTCCAGCGTTATTGCAAAACATGTGGAATTTCCAATTTATTGATTTCTTATTTATGTGGCTTTGTTGACATGGAACTATATTGTAGCATGCATTATAATATTGGGTATTATAATAATAATATAATACTCAATAGCATAGTGCTTGGTTAAAGCAAATCAAAGCATCCATTGCTTGAATAAATATTATTTATTCAAGCAATGGGTGTTTTAACACTGCACAGTTTGTGAACTTATTAGTGTAAATAGTAGTACGTGTCAATATTATGGCAAGCTGCAGTGTTGGCAGAACAGCAATGGGATAAGTTGTGTGGAAGTAAACGAGTGTTTGGTTGTACACGTTCCACCTGTTGCTAATGTCTTAGCAGGCAGGATGTATCGTCTGCATTAACGTCACTCAATGCATTACCTAAGCGTGTTGACTACTATGTCGCCGCTGTCTTGGAAATAGATTTTCGGGGATTCAGGCGCAAAATAGTTTACCTTCATCTTATTCTTATTACACTTATTAGCATAATATTAGAAGATAATTAATAAACAACACACAGTTGAAAATAATATCAACATGTTTGGAATAAAAAGCTTCGGTTTGCTGTTTATAAACATAGATTGCAGTTGGACGCTAGTCATAGAAACGCTGTAAAGTGTCTGATTTATTGATGGTCCAATGCAAATATAAATGTGTAACAAAGAATTGACTTTGGTAATATGTTCCTTGGTAGATTGACGTCAATAATTTACCTTGACAGTTATTTCCTTCGTAGTTTGACGAGCAATTACACATGTAAGAGACACCACCTGCTTGACATGTGCCTCCGTTCTCACACGGATTGCTCTTGCATCCACTGTACTCTATACACAACAGGATACAACTGTGACGATAACCAGATATTAAAAATGAATAACTCTCAATGCATCATCTAAGGTGTGTGTGTTTGTGTGTGTGTGTGTGTGTGTGTGTGTGTGTGTGTGTGTGTGCGCGCGCGCGCGGTGCGTATGCATGCGTGTGTGTGGTCGCATGCGAAAGACGTATTTATCAGGAAGACCAAAACGTGAACCAATGGAGATGAGGGGAATTACGAACTATATCACATGAACGATGACGTCAACATTCACATGTACTGCAACATTCACATGCTACCTATCCAAAAAAATCCCCCTGAACCACAGCTCTGGGGTGAAACTTCGAACTATCGACTAAGAGTACCTGGGTTTTAATCGTGTGCTGCCGTGTTACTTTTACTTTTACAATCAGCAAGCTAAAATCACATATTGGAAGGAAGGAAGAAATCCCTAAATTTTCAGTGGAAGGCCAAGGGCAAAGTTTATTTAAGGTATCGGTCCATTCTCTGGATTACCGTGTCATATGGTACAGCTTAACTTGCCGTATTTTAGTTGTCTTGTCATCACATCGGGCTACTTAAATTCCTGTCTATTTTTTACACTTCTTGTGACCCTATTCCTAACCAATTCTTAGCGATAGTCTTTTTTACTAACATCTTTATCGATTATACTTGTATAAATCATACTTTGATCAAAAACGAAGCGCCACCTTTGACAATATTCATAAACTTACGGACTCAGCAGTAACATTTGTGTGTTAGTCGTCAGTCACGGAAACGCTATATATGGTGTCTGAATACATGATGGTTCCATGCAATTAGAAATGTGTGACAAAGAATTGACTTTGGTAATATGTTCCTTGGTAGATTGACGTCAATAATTTACCTTGACAGTTTTTTTCTTCGTAGTTTGACGAGCAATTACACATGTAAGAGACACCACTAGCTTGACATGTACCTCCGTTCCCACACGGATTGCTCTTGCATCCATTGTACTCTATACACAACAGGATACAACTGTGACGATAACCAGATGTTAAAAATGAATAACTATCAATGCATCATCTAAGTGTGTGTGTGTGTGTGTGTGTGTGTGTGTGTGTGTGTGTGTGTGTGTGTGTGTGTGTGTGTGTGTGTGTGTGTGTGGCGTGCGTGCGTGCGTATGCGTGCGTGTGTGTGTCGCATGCAAAGACGTATTTATCTGGAAGACCAAAACGTCAACCAATGGAGATGAGGGGAATTACGAACTATATCACATGAACGATGACGTCAACATTCACATGTACTGCAACATTCACATGCTACCTATCCAAAAAAATCCCCCTGAACCACAGCTCTGGGGTGAAACTTCGAACTATCGACTAAGAGTACCTGGGTTTTAATCGTGTGCTGCCGTGTTACTTTTACTTTTACAATCAGCAAGCTAAAATCACATATTGGAAATGTGTTTGGCATACTACTATATTTACAAAAGTTCACAGCCATCAAGGTGAAGTTACCTATTGCATGTTGTTTGCATACGAGGAGAGTCCAACTGTTTATACATCAAGGTAATATCAATGGGCAAGATCATCTTGTGGTAAAAAAACAAGGAAGAGTTCTTTCGGCATGCGACTTCATTTATTAGCATATATCCTCGAAGTTCCAGTCCTGATTGTTAAGATTTGTATCAAACATTGTGGCACATGGGTGCAATAATTCTATTAACCGCTGAGTGGCTATTTTTCTGGGGATTGCTATTCTAAGCTTCACGTTGTGACAATATAATTAGGATAAAATAACAAATTGTACCGAATACCACTGTAGCTTATGTTTGTTTGTTTGTTCAAAGAGAGAAGAATAGTATGATTTTACGATTGTTTTCATTTAACAATAATATAGTTAATTACGTATTAAATTTTGACCGAGATAGAGAGGAATTACTAAGGAAAAACAGTCAAGTTTTCAAAGTGGTCCCGTAACACATAAGGAGGAGAAACTTTGTACACCCGGACTAAAATCTTGTGTAACCTTATGTCCAACCAGTAGCATGGTACTAAAACGTTAAACCACAACATCAACTTGAATTAAATATATAATTTAACTCGAGGCTGACTCGCCTATTGCTGATCTACCTGAGATAATGTTGTGACTGTCAAAGAACATGTTAGGAGGAAGGAAGAAATCCCTAAATTTTCAGTGGAAGGCCAAGGTCAAAGTTTATTTAAGGTATCGGTCCATTGTCGGGATTACTGTGTCATATGGTACAGCTTAACTTGCCGTATTTTAGTTGTCTTGTCGTCACATCGGGCTACTTAAATTCCTGTCTCTTTTTTACACTTCTTTCAATGTGGTGACTATATTCCTAACCAATTCTTAGCGATAGTCTTTTTCTTACTAATTTATTTATCGATTATACTTGTATAAATCATCCTTCGATCAAAAACGAAGCGCCACCTTTGACAATATTCATAAACTTACGGACTCAGCAGTAACATCTGTGTGTTAGTCGTCAGTCACGGAAACGCTATATATGGTGTCTGAATACATGATGGTTCCATGCAATTAGAAATGTGTAACAAAGAATTGCCTTTGGTAATATGTTCCTTGGTAGATTGACGTCAAAATTTACCTTGACAGTTTTTTCCTTCGTAGTTTGACGAGCAATTACACTTGTAAGAGACACCACTAGCTTGACATGTACCTCCGTTCCCACACGGATTGCTCTTGCATCCATTGTACTCTACACACAACAGGATACAACTGTGACGATAACCAGATGTTAAAAATGAATAACTCTCAATGCATCATCTAAGGTGTGTGTGTGTGTGTGTGTGTGTGTGTGTGTGTGTGTGTGTGTGTTGTTGTGTGTGTGTGTGTGTGTGTGTGTGTGTGTGTGTGGTGGTGCGTATGCGTGCGTGTGTGTGGTCGCATGCGAAATACGTATTTATCTGGAAGACCAAAACGTCAACCAATGGAGATGAGGGGAATTACGAACTATATCACATGAACGATGACGTCAACATTCACATGTACTGCAACATTCACATGCTACCTATCCAAAAAATCCCCCTGAACCACAGCTCTGGGGTGAAACTTCGAACTATCGACTAAGAGTACCTGGGTTTTAATCGTGTGCTGCCGTGTTACTTTTACTTTTACAATCAGCAAGCTAAAATACATATTGGAAAAGTGGTTGGCATACTACTATGTTTACAAAAGTCCACAGCCATCAAGGTGAAGTTACCTATTGCATGTTGTTTGCATACGAGGAGAGTCCAACTGTTTATACATCAAGATAACCTCCATGGGCAAGATTATATTGTGGTAAAAAACCAAGGAAGAGTTCTTTCGGCATGCGACTTCATTTATTAGCATAATTATATTATATCCTCGAAGTTCCAGTCCTGATTGTTAAGATTTGTATCAAACATTGTGGCACATGGGTGCAATAATTCTAATAACGGGTGAGTGGCTATGTTTCTGGGGATTGCTATTCTAAGCTTCACGTTGTGACAATATAATTAGGATAAAATAACAAATTGTACCGAATACCACTGTAGCTTATGTTTGTTTGTTTTTTTCAAAGAGAGAAGAATAGTATGATTTTACTATTGTTTTCATTTAACAATAATATAGTTAATTACGTATTAAATTTTGACCGAGATAGAGGAATTACTGAGGAAAAACAGTCAGTTTTCAAAGTGGTCCCGTAACACATAAGGAGGAGAAACTTTGTACACCCGGACTAAAATCTTTGTGTAACCTTCGCCTATAGCTGATATACCTGAGATAATTTTGTGACTGTCTAAGAACATGTTAGGAGGAAGGAAGAAATCCCAAAATATTCAGTGGAAGGCCAAGGTCAAAGTTTATTTAAGGTATCGGTCCATTCTCGGATTACCGTGTCATATGGTACAGCTTAACTTGCCGTATTTTAGTTGTCTTGTCATCACATCGGGCTACTTAAATTCCTGTCTCTTTTTTACACTTCTTTCAATGTGGTGACCATACTCCTAACCAATTCTTAGCGATAGTCTTTTTTTACTAAAATCTTTATCGATTATACTTGTATAAATCATACTTTGATCGAAAACGAAGCGCCACCTTTGATAATATTCATAAACTTACGGACTCAGCAGTAACATTTGTGTGTTAGTCGTCAGTCACGGAAACGCTATATATGGTGTCTGAATACATGATGGCACCATGCAATTAGAAATGTGTAACAAAGAATTTACTTTGACAGTTTTTTCCGTTGAAGATTGACGAGCATTTGCAGTTGTAAGAGACATCACCAGATTGACATGTACCTCCGTTCGCACATGGATTGCACTTGCATAGATTGGGCTCTATACACAACAGGAAACAACTGTGACGTTAACCAGATGTTAAAAAAAATGAATAACAATTAATTAGTCTCAATGCATCATCTAAGGTGTGTGTGTGTGAGTGTGTGTGTGTGTGTGTGTGTGTGTGTGTGTGTGTCGTGTGTGTGTGTGTGTGTGTGTGTGTGTGTGTGTGTGTGTGTGTGGTGTGTGTGTGTGCGCGTGTGTGTGTGTGCGCGTGTGTGTGTGCGCGTGTATGTGTGTGGTCGTATGGGAACGCGGTCCAAGGGCAAACACGTATGATAAAAAGACTTATTGATCAGTAAGATCAAAACCCAAAACAACTGAAAGGAGGGGAATTAAGAAGTGAGTAACAATTATTAGTTGTGTAATAAGAAATTGTACTTGAATAATGTACTTCCAACTTGATGAAAATGTTCACGATTATTACTAGCACTTCTAGTCCGTTCATAGAAGCGTACACACATCACAATAAAACATACACAGGTTCATAAGAAAAGGTTATTAAAAAGGTTATATTTTATTTAATGTATATATATATATATATATATATATATATATATATATACCAAATAAATCAGATATATGATATTGTTTCTAAAATATTAAGACCATTGCGTAAATACAATTAGTAGAGATAAGCTATAAAGTAAAACGTGATAATTATTACATAATAAACATCAACTTGAAATGAAAATTAGATTTAACTCGAGGCAATTTCGTCACTAGGTGAGTTCCTTTGGTCGGTGGAAGGAGAACGCTGTCGGAGAAACGAGGATATGACTAAATGTCCAGTGGAAGGATAAGATCAATGGTCATTTGAGGTATTACACCATTTCTAATATAACGTCACTTTCGATATGATGTCATATGGGTGCTACGGAGTGCTATTTTTTACTAAAACCTTTATCGATTATACTTACATCAATCATAATTTGATCAACAACGAAGCGCCACATATTGACAATATTCATAAACTTATGGACAGCAGTAACATATGTGTTAGCACAACTACACTATATTATACAAATCTCCACACGCCTATTATTAGCAACATTGGCATAAAGCCTAAAACGGTATTGCTCTGAAGTGACAATAATCGCTACATATTTTATATGATATGCAAATCATCAGCAGCAGTAAAGACACGCGGAGTTTGGCCTAATTTAACTCTGCCTACGTCAATGCGATATTGTGATTCCGCCTGTCTGTCTAAGTTCTTCTTTAGTCATTTATGATAGCATTTGCAAAACCGCATGTATGGCACAACCTATGACAGCTATGTTTATTTTCAGTGAAACATTCATCTTTACCTACATTCTATAGCATAATTAGCCTAAAACGTAAATGAGCACATCTGTTTTGTTCGATTACTGATATAGTAAATTATCATGTAATATCAAGGATCCCACGGTGTGTAAGCATACGCATTGCGATAGTAACGTTACAATTTCTCCAACTTACATCGGAATTACATTGATGGCATCAATTGTGATTTGTCATAACTTGAATTCGTAATCAGTTATTGTATTCAAGGTAATTTTATCCTGACGAAATTCTCATTCATATTTATTATATTGATACATCTTCTCTCTTTACTTGTTCTCAGCAAAAACAAGTTTGATTAACAGGGATGTACGCATTGCTATGATGACTCTGTTTGCAAAGTTTCTCAAGTAAATGTTGAAACACAATATGTGAACTTATCCGTCTGAATAGTCGCATGTGTCGTTGTGGGCAAGTAAACGTGTGTTAGTCGTTGTGCATGTTACAGGTGTCGACTGTATGACTTATTGTTGACTGAGAGGATATACCTATATCGCCTGCGTGAAACTTACTCAATACATTATCTAAGTATGTTGCTTATTACGTCACCACTGTCATTGGATATCACATGTACTTTCACATGTACCTCCTCCGTTCACACACGGATCGCTCTTGCATCCATATTTCTAATTTACATGCCATGTCACTAAGCATGACTTACGCACTGAACAGTCAATAGATTCGTAGCCTGTGACACAATCGCATTTGTACCCGTTCTCTCGATCATAGCATGTGCCTCCATATTGACAAGGATTGCTGGCACATTCGTCAATATCTGGAATGACAATAATCTAAAAGGATCACAATGTTGACAATAATTGCTGGCACATTCGTCACTGGAATGACAATAACCTATACCGAATTTAGCTTGTTCATTTCTTAGCATTTTAAATATTACCGTGGAAAGTATGTGTCAGTTGTTACATTGACGGCGTCACCACCTGTGAGCATTTGAGCAAAGTAAATATTACATGTGTAAGCAATGTACAATAACTATTCTTCAAAGACACCCTTATATCTTACAATCAATATGCGATGACGTTGTTTTACTTGTGTGGGTTTTTTTCATTTGTATAAAACAACTATGCACGACTTACCCGTTTCACAAGAAATGCCCTTGTAACCTCTAGCACACGTGCATGTGTATCGGTTCGCATAGTTAGAGCAAGTACCTTTATGCTGACATGGCCTAATGACACATGGGTCCCCTGTAATAAAAAATAACCATAATGTGTTGATTGTATCTAATGCGTATATATATATATATATATATATATATATATATATATATATATATATATATATATATATATATATATGAAACCGCTGATATGTTCGCGAATGAAGGAATAAACCAATGCGACATGCAGGCGTAACAAGTCCATTATGTAGACACTGCCGGAGAGAATTTGACAGCAACTGCCATCATATTTTAATGTTTCTGGCTTCTTGTCTTTCTTCTACAGCGACCACTAGTTGTCACAATTAACGGTTATTGTCTCCCGCACTATTATATTACGGGGACTCACCAGGGATTTCTAATTTCCAGTTCCTATACTCCCTACTTAGAAATGACTGTGTTTCCCAACACTCGTCCGTACAACTTGTAAAACTTGCAGATGACCCCACATTAGTAGGGCTGGTGATGAACTCAGATGAGTCCGAATACCGCCTTGAAGTGAACAGGATGTTGTCGTAGAATGTCATAACTGTCTTCAAATGAATGTCATTCGAGTCATGCACTAGTCATAAAAGGTGTCCCAGATAGTACATTCAATAGTTCATCATAATGTAACCGTAGTTTATGTACGTCGTCGATCACGAGAGGCCTGTTTCTATGAAGATATTTCGATACTTCTTGTAAGGGATTTGATATTTTCCCGAACGAAGGGATATTGCTGGAGATTCACCGTCAATTCTGATCGAACAGGAGTTTCTAGGTCAATGCTGAGGGGGGCTATTTGTTGAAAACATTTCAAGGCCAAGTTGGTATATATAATGACCGAAATCTGTTATGTTTTTGCCTCTTGCCAGAAGTTCTTCCAAAGCAAGGATATGCATTCAGTGACTGCCTGGAAAGTGTTTTGCTATATCTGTTTAGGCCAATTAGGGTTAGGGGTGGTATTAGAGCAAATATGTTTAGGTACCCCCTCCAAACGATGGAGGTGGTTTTTCTGAGTGGGGATATAGCCGTCGTTCGTCACCTGGTCTATGTAACCGCCATGCACGAACCGGACCCCTTGAAACTAAGACCCCCTGAAAGGTATTTTGCCTGGACGAAGTATTTCAAAATTATTATAATCACTTATAAAATAAGCATAATCTGGAGCAGACATCTAGTTGTATACATTGAACATGGTATAGACATATTTGTGATAGATTACTACCTTAATTTATGCTGAAACTGTTTAAGGTGAGAGCCATTAATAACAATGTTTACTATCTGGCCATAACATTGTATGTAGCTGATATTACTGGTCTGCCTAAATTAACCCAGAGTGGCTGCTACATTCAGATTAAATTGTTGTATTGTTCAAATACTAAAAGGATCACAATGTTGACAATAATTGCTGGCACATTCGTCACTGGAATGACAATAACCTATACCTAATTTAGCTTGTTCATTTCTTAGCATTTTTAATATTACCGTGGAAAGTATTTGTCAGTTGTTACATTGACGGCGTCACCACATGTGAGCATTTGAGCAAAGTAAATATTACATGTGTAAGCAATGTACAATAACTATTCTTCAAAGACACCCTTATATCTTACAATCAATATGCGATGACGTTGTTCTACTTGTGTGGGTTTTTTCATTTGTATAAAACAATTATGCACGACTTACCCGTTTCACAAGAAATGCCCTTGTAACCTCTAGCACACGTGCATGTGTATCGGTTCGCATAGTTAGTGCAAGTACCTTTATGCTGACATGGGCTACTCAAACATCGGTCCGCTGTAATAAAAATAACCATAATGTGTTGATTGTATCTAATGCGTACAGAGCAATTGGATCTATTATATTATGCAGTAGTGCATCGACGTCTTTCGTTTCGTACTTCTCCACAAAGTGGCCAGGATCAACATCGTCAAAACGTGGAAGCGCTTTACCCAGGGCTTTCAATTATTTCAGAGCGAATTTTGCCTCAAATACACTCGGTCATCCTTTGATAAGCAGAGCTAGAGCTTGGTATCAGGCATAAAAAATGTAGTGAAATGCTCAAATTTTTTTGGAACGTGTTTTATTTAAATTACAACAATTCATGCATCTAGTAAACATTATTATTTACTCATCCATACATTTGGAAGTAGTTATGTTCATTAGTTTGCTCTCAGTTGTAATTAGAGCTTGGTGTTGGGTGTAACCAGTTAAAGTATGGCTGTTTTATAAATAACACAATATTAGGATTTAAGGATATTATAATAATGGTCGTCATGAAATAAAATATTTCCACAAATAAAGTGAATATATACGGCTTCCATGACGATATTAAAGGTTTAAAATAATTAATTTGGAATATTAGCACGTGGGAGACGAAGGTTGGTGGTATCGGGCGTAACAACAAAAATGGGCATATTAGCAAATTATGGTGTGTCGAAAAAAATTATTCATGGAAGGGGATTTCAATACAGTGTCCTCCTTTACTATATACTTTGTCTTAGATTCGTACCGAAAAAAATTCGTTACGAGTAAAAACAAAACATGGAAAACGTATTTTGGCTGTTTTTGTCTATTCTAACAGGAATTAGCATATCTTCTTTTTAGTAACAATAGGGCTGAAAGAACTCGTCGAAACGAATCCAACTATGTTTCTAATTTACATGTGACATAAACAATAAGAAACTTATGATGCGGGGAAATTTAAAACAAAAGCGTCAGACTTTTTTGGAGAATGGCCCTGATATATATGGGCCTCCCGTTGCTAGGTTAGCAGTTTTCTTAACAATGCAAGCCTGGTTTCTTGTGTTCCATGCCAACTTAGTTGTTGATATCATGCCTCACGTTATTATCATACAGACTTCCAACCAGCCAGAAAGGTTATGACTGTCGTCGGTCAATCAGATATGTCGCCTAACATTCAATCACACTAAAGATGCTCTGGCAAGCTGCTTGGCATCTGGTCAAGAGCTCCGCTCAGCGCCCAAATTGTGGATGGGTGCCTTCTCTAGCTAAATACGCCTAAATATGTGCCCATTTTGCTACTGGGACCCAGCTGCCAATTTGGGCATAATAATCTTCAGAACCTTTAGCACGTGGTATCAAAAAGATGCTGCTACCATAGCTATGGCAAAACATATGTCCGGATCGTACCATGCATGATTGGACCTCTCAATGGACTTACATTTGAAGGTTGTCTTTCAAGAGAGTATGTCTGTCAGCTCCTGGTACTGCTTTTGAAATGTCTGGATTCTCTTGGTACATGTTGTGTCGGCTGACGTGGTCAGAGACAGGAATGATTCATCCAGATGTAGCCAAATTAGAGTATATAACCTTCAAAAAGTCCAAACCGAAGAAGTTTCTGACGATGGAGGCTAACTAGTTCGAGACATTCTCGTACTTCTGCAGGCAAAATCATACACATGATAGCTCGGCTAACTACACAGGTCATTGTGTACTTAGCCGATTAAAACCATCTTTCAGACTGACATACTTTTTTGTCGTGGACAAGATTATAATTCACGAACCGACTCAGAGAGTTAAGGATTTGCTCTGTGACACCTGTAGCAGTTGTTGTTGCGTTCACCGGAATAATTGCGTAGGTCTTGACTGTCTACCTATGCGTTATCTATTCATGTCTCTTGCCTTTCGGTAACCTTGTTAAATATCAATGTTGGTTGTATATTGCAGAATACACGTGTATGCTCTGAGTGTAAAGTTGTCCGCTGTAATCTCATCGGCATTGAAGTTGTGTTCTGTCTGATCTGCTTTTATAAAATAAGTTTTCTCAGAGAGATTTCGACTTAACACCACATGCTGCCTCACTAAGTTGTTTCTGGATTCTGAAGCAATGGTCGTAGTTGGTAGAGATGTCTACCTGTTCATGGTGATGCTCTCCTGGACAGAAAACGTTGCTTCTTGGATTCTTCTGTTTTGCTGGATAGTTCTGTTCGTCACACTCAGAGTTCATAATCTCATCGTTTAATGCTAGAGCTTCGATGCTATTTCCAACTTGCCTGAGACTGCTTGATTCAGATAGAGTGTCCAAATGAATGGTATCTGACTACTCGTGCTATTTCCAAATACTTCCAAATATTGCGTTCCATTTTCATGTGATGACAGCAGTTATTGGTTGGGGCTCAGAGATGTGGTAAGATTTTGGCTTATCAACAGTCTCATAAAACTATGTCAAAACGATTTGAGACAACTTTTGCCTTAACAATTCATAGCTAAACATTATTTTCCATACCAAATAAATGTATCTGTATTTTGAGAAAACATTATTTCGATAAAATGTTTTTACATCAAGTCAACATGTTTTGTCATAATTTCGGGCAATTACAATAGCAAGGGTATCAGCATGAATTGTGTGAAATTTATCACCCCACATAAAAATCTCTTAACAATTCTACAGTTTATATTAAAACAGGCTATAAAATCAACATCGAACATGATATTGACAAACTGAAAGTTGTTTCTGAAAGATAATTTATGTTGGTATTAGAAATAATTAATAGTATTGCTTTTAAATATTACATTTAATGTGGAACACACCCTGAAACTATATTGAACGAGAGCAATAGCACACTATTAAAAAAATTCGACCACGTGTTAAGGGACATAACTTTCAGAGTGTATGAACATGGGGTTAGGATCAGGTAACTGGTCAACAATTTGTATGTTTGTACTCTAGCATAACATGCCCATATTTTCAGGGGGTATTCAGGTTTTTACATAAAAGTAAATATAACGGTGTATTTACTTGTCTTCTCTTCTGTATTCCGTATATGCGGTAATGTGTGTGTCAGTTACTGAATGTTTTCTAATACATTGTCAAACACTGCCATTCATTATAGTAATTATGGTGATACTATACACAAAATAAATGTTGTAGTCATATGTAAACAGATTATTTTGTATAATAATTATATCTGTCTACATAGTTTGAATGGGAGGGTAAAAGACATGGAGAAAGAGGAAGAGAGAGCAAGAGGAACGGGCATGGGAAGAGCAGCAGCAACTGCAGGTAAATATTTTTATGACAATACACATTTTAATAACAAGTTAAATAAAAGTAACACTTTTGTATTCTCGTCGCGATCCAGATGCTGTAACAGAATACGCAGAGAGATACCTAGTTTGAAATTGTGAAATGTATTTTTTCTCAAATGAATTACATAATAAACCAATTTGGATCTACAACATGCACATCATAATTTACAACTAAATTTTTAAAATGCCATGCAACACAGACTTACATATAATGTATAACTGATCCATACATCATGTGATACACATGCTCACATACATCACATACACACACATGCCAAATAGAATTAGCTTTGTGTCATCATAAACATATCACAATTCCAGTTTTCCAGAAATTACAATAACGCTGGATGCTGCCTAACATCTAACACGCGCACCAACATTATTTGTATTAAAATAAAATATCATAATGTGAATATTTAGCTATATGACATTGTTTTGCTATCCTTCTAGGAATCTTAACGAACTTGACGAGGAGCAAGTAAAGTGGGTTGCTACTGAAGCTTGTAGAATGAGAGCCAGGTGTCGTGTTCGATATCATGAAATATCCCGAACAAAGAGCAGTGCGAGGTGGATCTCCAAACTGGTGTTCCTGTGGCCACTCCATAGAAACTGCAAAAGATATAGAGCAGCTGTGTTGCAACTTGCACTCGGACTAATGTATCAGCCTGCGACCGGTAAGATGTGTAATTGTACAATGTATTAGGAAATGGTAAGAGTGAAGGTCATATGTCCTATCTGTTTTGGCAGCCAACCTATCGTCTCCTAACATTTGTAATATTCCATCTATTCAGTGTAGTAACATCCAACATTGTGTATCCACTAGTCATAAACACACACAGAGGAACATTACTGTGTAATATTATGGGTTCCAAATGATGAATAACACACTTACAAATGTCAAGTTGGCCAACATTAATTCAAATCTCTCGTGCACGAATTATGGTGATTTTAAAACCATACTGTATACATCTTACAATTAGTTATGGTGCCATATAGTTTAAAACAACATACATTCATTATGGTAATTCAACATAAATAGTATTCAAGCATTACTGGATGATGTATAATTGAACAATGCACCCGTAGCTTTAGTTGCTATTTGTTATAACGTGCTCATGACATTGCCTTTTTCTAAAGCATAGCAGATCCTAGCCCAGAACAACATTGCTGTTTACCACATTGAGCTGAACATTTATTTGGGACGACTTTTTTTTATATTATTTATGCTTTTATAACATTTAATATGCAAAATTCGTATTTGGTCTGTTGTTGAGTTATTCCATGTAAGCATGAGAACTGTTGCAAATGTAATATTACATCTGAACTAACTGGTGCGCGGACAACGAAATCTATTTTGGACAATTTATTTTTCTACAAACTACTTCTTTTCCAACAGCATATTTCTGTTAGCACAAGTCTTTATTTTAATAAAAACAAAGTAAAGTCTATATGTTCTGGGTATATAGATTATAAGTCATATGTTTAAAATATTTTTTAATTATTTAGGTAAATGCAACAATAAGCAATATTTTAAAATGTCATTGACCGTGTAACTGTCATACAAACAACAGTTGTTGACATGAGGCACCATCATTAATGAAAAATTATCAACATTAAACCCATTGCAAACGTAACCACTATTTATAATTTAAATGATATTTTGTACAACATTATGTGCATTTGTAAGTCTCAACAAAAGACGACGATGAGTGATATCACTCAAGCCCAACCAAAAAGTATAGCCTGACTAGTTTAACACTAAAGATAGGAACCTGCAAATACGCTAGGGCCGCGTCGGTAGGTCTGTTGCAACGTGTATCCACTAGGCTTTTCTACTCACGAGGGGAGTCCCAGGGAAATTCCTTTTAAGAGCCTCGTATTAATCAGATGAAGCTGAAACCACATTTTTCTGAGACCCATGATGGCAGAGAATGTCAACGTGTGAATTGTAACATTTTAGGTGAGTTATTTAATTTTGATTTTAATGAGTGAATATGCGATATGTTCGGATAATTATATATTCGTACACGTTGAGGGGGATTTCTGAAGTTTGGCTGGTAATGAGACGAATATTTAATACGAAGACCCTGAAAAGTTCATACAAATCGCATGTAGCGCATTGTAGCTAAGTCGTTTTGAATTTACCGCCTATTTGTTCAGGATTGGGCTGGCATAATGACGGCCATCTGGAAGCAATCTAATATCTAATCTAACTGCCTCTTTGAACATGTTAATATTTCAAAAAGCAATTTACGAGTGAATAAATATATAAATATATAATATTTCTAAGGAGGTTAATATTTAAAATGTATATGTTTATTTGAGCATCCTACCACTAAGTATTGACATAGTGAGATTTCCTACGCTAATCATTACGCTGCTTATAGTGATTGGTTCGTTTACAATTTATTTACCCAGAACCATCGCCAAGACACGTGTCAAGATTGACAAATAGATCTGCTATAGAAATGTGTACTATATAAATATATATATATATATATATATATATATATATATATATATATATATATATATATATATATTTGTGTGTGTATGTAATACTGCTAATAAAGCATATGTAAAGGTTACAGAAACCTGTTTAAAAACGGTACTTGTACTAAGTCAGTTAACTTAAATACTTACATACTTACATAACATACGTTACTGAAAAGTCTCACAAGAAAATTGTAAATTATGTTAAGAGTACACTAGCTTCCATCGTGGGTGCAGAACAATTTACTGGGCCGTGAAGAAAGTTGAATAGAAAAAGTTGCTAAAAGTCCGACAAATAATCCGGAAAATTGACCAAATAATATACGTAACATTGGATATAAAGTGCTATTTCAAAGTAATACCCATTTCAATGTCACACTATATTGAGATAAAACAATTGTTTTTGCAACTATATTTGCTAAACTATAAGGTTAAAGCAGTTTGCAACTGTATTTCATTTGAGTGATCCAGACCCGGTGTGAACGTATGCTACACAGCAAGCTGTGCAGTGATCAAAAATTTGGTATAATTTTTCTGAAAGTTACAATTGCCACAATTGTTGACTGCATGAATATATTTAAATTCTGTAAACGGTGTCTTGTTACCTATTATACATACAATCGACATGCACCATCACAAACATGGTAAATCGTTTTTTTGCAGGCCCCTACTAAACAAGTTGAAAAACTTACGTGTCAAGCAGACCTTCGTCCACTTTATGGTCTGATTTCACATTCAGGGCAACCTTCAGGCGAACGTATCGTGCTTTCAGTTCTTCTAAAATAACACGTGTGGTTGCCATCAATTTATAACGATTCTTTTTCGATTGATTTGCCGTGAATGATAGTACCGAGCGAAACATCCTCTTACCCTCCATAATTACGGATGCCAGTAACTATGCAACCCCGCCAACTTGTATTCACGTGATACCGCATTACGTGATTACGCATTTTCGTCTCTGAATGTAGCCACGACTACAAGTACAACGGTTTCGAAAACGCCTGGCGTTCAACGTAGACGGTAATCAAGTGCACATATCACTTTTTATTCCAAAAACCAGAAATGGTACATAAACACACTCTGATGTGTTAGTACTTTATAATAGGTGTAGTTTATACTGTATGACATTATTTTGCACTAAAAATTTAAACCTTCGAACATTTCGTGTCGTTTTAAATATAATTTGGACGCATTCAATTCAATTGTAAATATAAATTTAATTATAAATGATATGTTAGACATACTATAATATTTATATATTTATTTATTGGCTTAGCAAAATAATTTATAATATACACTTTATAATTTCATCATTTAAACATCATTGGGCATCATAGATATATTATTAGTCCATTACATATATATATATATATATATATATATATATATATATATATATATATAAGCCTATATATATATATATGCACACACACAAATATATATAAATATATATATATACATGTATACATACATATATATATATATATATATATATATATATATATATATATATATATATGTCATATTACATTTTAGTGTATACAAGCACTACGTGTCCCAACGCCAGAACACATTCCTACTTAACATGACATGTACATGCATGTTTACAATGACACAACAGAAAGAAAGTACCCTCTATGGTAACATAAAGGGCGCACCGGTAAAAACGGCCCGATGACCATTGAAGAACATAAATTGCACTATCTACTATAGAACAGCCACAGGTAGCGTGCGAGTCCAGACGAGAACCTTCTCAGAAGAGAAAATGCAAGGGATTCTCAAGGCACAGGGGAGCACTGCACCGTTCGTAAGGATGACAGGCGTTGTAGTTTAGAAGTGAACGATACAGAACTACCGGAGCATCATTGTGAATATTAAAAAGGGTGTATTTAATGATGTGGCTACTTTATGATTACAACAAAAACACAATTATTCTAGGCCCCTATTAGTAGTTTGGCACAATTGATTTTCTGAAGAAACAAAACAAATGATTACCGTTTTCAGGTAATGGTCGTCAACAAGACATCGGATCTATTGAAGCTATGAAATTATGGTAATGTTATGGTTAAGGATGTTTATACAAATGTTTGTCTATGTTATGACGAAAGAACGGTGCAGCACTGTTTTATCAACAACGTCCTGTACTGTTTGACTTACCAAGGTTGCCATATACTTGCACTTCACATAGCGAAAGAACTTCTGGTTCCGTCCTCGTTATTCGGATCCTAATGATATTTCCAATGACGCCTGGGTCACATGGTATGGCAAATGTTTGGCCACCCGCGAGTGCTTCAACCATATCGGCACATGTATAAGTATTCCGACCCAGCAGTGCTTCGATCACAAAACCCCTAAGTCGCTCCCCTGTAAGAAAATACGAACCTTTACAATTCAACCGTTATTTATTAGACATTTGTTGTCCATGTTTCACTTACATAATTTGTGTTTAATAGTTACTGCTATTGTAGCTATGAGTAGCTTCTAAGGCGTGATATGCGACTTACCGCAGCAGTCTCCTCTGTTACTTATCACCACGCTCCGTATATGGTAGACTTTACCGAGGTAAACTTGCCACCAACTTCCTTTTTGTTTCTGTGTACGTGTGCAGCTGCCTGCAAGTATGTTACCCTTTGTTCTGCCATCAACAGCATTGCTAGATGGATACACGTCTTGTGATGACTGATTCGTGGGCTTTCCCAAAGCCAAATTATCCGACGCATAAACATCTAAAAATATCATAAAGACATGGAACATATACACGAAGTGAAAACCGTTTAATATATATATATATATATATATATATATATATATATATATATATATATATATATATATATATATACCTATACATGTGTTACAGACATAGGAACACGATGGAAGTACTAAATGGAAGTCAGGGGCGTAGCTAGTCATAAATGCATGTGGAAGCACTAATTAATTATATCAATCTAAATACTGTCATCGGGGTCTGGTGCCCCAAAATGTTATGTAGCATGTATGACGATCCAATCAGTTGACATATAGTGCATTTTAAGTCACAATATATCATAGGTAAATGGAACACGCTAAGGAGTAAATACAAAAATATACAGGCAGGACTTGAGCGGTTAATATTACATATTATATATTGCATATGTTTGAATGTGCAACACATTATTGTATGCTTTAAAATCAGCTATGTACTCATTATAGTAATTAAACAAAGTTTCAATAGTTACAGTCTTTTAATAGTAAGCCAAGATAAATACTGTAAATTGTACATGTGTTGTATCTAAGAGTTCAAACAAGTAGGCCTAAAAGGTGATATTTTTAAAGAGTTCTATATTGTCTTCAACATCGGTTCAGCTACTACACCCGCCTTCATTAGGGCTAAATAACAATAGGGTTATGCGCCTGTTTTTCTGATGAGTGAACTGATGAATGATGCATTCAACATCCAATTCTGTGTCCTTGTGGACGTGCATCAAGATCAGTCCCGACACGCGCTCCGTTGTCATTGTAGAGCGCAGATAGTTCTTGAGACGCAGCATTGCGATCTACCGTGGCTGTCGATACAGACATCACCATCAGTAGTATGACAGCAGTGTACATGCTGGGGTATAGGTCGGGGTTGATTTCTTGAATCGTCGAGTGTGTCTGGTTTCTCTGCGACATTCACCATTTCTCATATTGCTTTCCAGTGATCCACTTCGTTGTGTAGTTCACTCAAGATTTCCAGGCATGTCGTCGTTGAACACCTCGTACAGCTGGGCTATTCTTTCTGGTGTCATATGCACCAGTTGTTTCGGTTTGATGTAGGCCAACTGAGCTACGTAGCGATCTTGAGCCATTAATGCATGAATGGTTGGTACATCGCCCTCTTCTTGTATTGACAATGGGATGTCAGCGGAAACAATTTCGCAGTGTCTTTATTTTCAAACACGGCTTGCTCGGTTGAACTTCGAATTTCGCTGCCAGTTCCACAGCGCCTTCATATAATTATAGAAATGTTGTCAGAGGAAGTAGAATTTGGAGTACATGCTCAATCGTTACCAACGTGATGATGAAGTCAAACCTTTGGATTGACAACATGTAAATCCATGCTTTGCCATTCCCATCAGCCTCCAGATATTCCAGAGCAGACGCTACAGCTGTGAAGGTAGATCTGAATGTGTACAGTGCGTTGGCACGTCTAGTTTTGTTTTGTTGTTCATGCCGGTTTTAGCTTCTAATCTTTTAATCTTAGCCCATGGACGTGAAAACATTGATAAATTGTTTCTAGTGAATTCGTATTTACCCGGCTGCTGCATTGCCAAGATAGCCTCCAGGCGGAGGCATCTATCTATTCTGTGCACAGAGGTCTGGAAACAGAGTACAGCTGTACAATGTTGTCAACATTTTGACAAATTGTAACTAGGGAATTATGACGTTTTCGTTGCCAAAGGCTATGAATATATCTGGGCATCCTCTGGCCACCGTTTGAAGTGGGCATTTTGTGGTTGCCGTACTGATGTGGAAGCACGTGCGTACGTGCGTACGGCTAGTTACGCCCCTGGAAGTGATGTCAATTAGTTCCTTTAATGTTATCACATATTATGGTGTTACATAGGAATGAACACATTACTAAATTATTGTATCTTGGTTATTATATAAGATGAACAAATATAACTTTTATAGTTTTTGAGTTGCTTCTCTCTGTGTAATTAGCCACTCTTCTAACCACACTGGTCGAGGAAAAAATATTGTGTAAAAAAACATTCTTGAATTAATTAAGTCCCTGGCATGGTATGCAAATTCTAAAGTGCCAGCCACAATCGAAATGTGGCTTTTTCGCTGTATCTCAGCCAATGTTGCAGGTAAGTTGAGGGTTTTTTGAATGCATCTACCTACGAAATCGTGTTGTTTGTTCAATTAAGTTAGGGTTCATTTCAAGATAATGCGAATAAAGAAATCCCACTAAGTTCATTTACCAACTAATTTATTGATTCAGGTAAATAGCAAATCAGTATTCGTTTTTTCTGAGCTGCCGCGGGTCAACCGCTCATGGGCTTCAAGACAATAAGTGTTAAATCACCATTCACCACCGCTTTCACTGAAATCGTCAAAGTCAAACTCGTCGCATTATCCTCCTCCTCCTCCTCCTCCTCCTCCTCCTCCTCCTCCTCCTCGTCTTTCTCTTCACGATCACCAGTGTCCAGGAGATCAACCAGTGAGTTTGGTAATACAGGACCGCATGACCACACCAATTCCAACACTCCATCCTCAGTTCTTTCCACCCTTGCCCATCATCGTAGGGTTTCAGTTTTTCAGGATGGATTCGTCAGCACGCTTATAAAAGGTTACGCGGCGATTGATCCGATGGAGATGTGGCTTCAAAGCAGAGTGGTAGGGAGGAGGGCGAGCCAGGTCGAACATATATATATGGAATTGAGTTTCTCGTCCTCACCCACCGTCTTGGCACGGACGTCGTCCACTCGCGGTTCTGTTCGGCAGGTGAACTCTTCCAACTACAAAGTAGAATCACGATGATTTCTGTGTCACGGGTTCTGACTAGTGCGCGGCGGCGTGATGGAGGTACAGCCCCACTCTCGCATCAGTCTCCTCTTGGTTGCAGTAATTGTTTGGGAGTTTACGAACATCGACCTAAAACACAAAGGTCCATTGGTTTTTGAAAGCTAATAGGCAATACAAGAGTGAAGATGATATGGTCTGTAATAATAATTCGATATTTATGTAGTAATAGTAGTAGTAATAATAATACGGACTTTCAACTCAATTCGTCGTCCAATGAGATGAGTTGATGGGCTGGCAATTCACGATCAGCACAGCCATCTCGGTTCTCTCCAGCCTTGAAGCTGCCTGTTGAGCATTCCGTACTCGCAGCAGGAGGTGGCAGAGCTGCTTCTTGTTGTTGTCATTTGCAAGGAACATATTGAAGTGTATGGTTTCCTTGTCGCTGGTCCAGCCAGAATAATCTTCTCTGAACTCCCGCGCCTCAACCTCTCCTGGGCTTTGATAGACTGTGGATGGTAATTGTCAATCGAAAATAAGAATTGCTTCTTAGCCACCGTCTAATCAAGGACTTGTAGGCATATCTCACCATTGGTCGGGGGAAGCTTGGTAAGGGTATGAAGCAGCGCCGTGCGGTCCTGGATTAACAGGGCGTCACTGGGGTATGGATACCTTATGGGTTCATGTCTTCCAGAATGTTGTGCAGAATGACGACTTTGTTCGACGTGGACAACAAACTACCTGGTGTCCCAAGGCTTGTGGCGCAGGCACCAGACAGTACTTCATGAGTTCTTCCAAGACGACCGGGTCATTTTGACTCTGAGACTTGACGAGGAGCAAGAAGGCGAGAGTGCTTTGTTCCTGATATTGGATGACCTGGAATTATACATCTGGAATCAACTTCTAATCATTACAAAATCATCTGAAACAATAACCATTTAAGTCAATTAACTAATATTCCAACTGTAAAGTTTCAGAGGTCCCATCCTCCAGGGATGATTCATGTACGTCTCCTTCTACGATTGCGGAATATGATTTTGTATATGACACATCTCTGACATAGGATTCCTCAAAATAAGGACGCTGCATAAATTTATCATTATTTGTGTGACACGTGAAAAAAAGATCACTCTACAATGTAAAAGTAATGGAGAGCACTAAAAATGCAACAACTAAAACAATGACTGTCTTTCGCTGTGATGATGTGAGGGTCACCTTCTTGTTGCAAGTCTCCATGATCTTGAGTATCTTCTTCGATATGGTCGAAAAAGCTTCCTGGCTCTCCGTTCTGAAGGCGTCCGATGAAGTCACCTTTAGTAACCGTGCCCGCAGTTTCTGCTCGGAGCACGTCCCTCCCGATTGCCATGGGGACGGGGGCACCAGAAGTCAGGGAGTAGTGCCTGTTCTTATCCTCGACGGTGAAATGATTTGTGAAGTTATATGCAATTTTGGCCGAGAAAAATATATGTGTCAGTAATGGGGGCACTAATTTGCATAATGCACTATCATAGACACATACGATCTTGTCAAAAATAGTTTTATTATGGTCGCTGACCCTAATAACATGGGTCTAAACACCTTCTTTTGTCAGTTATCTTCAATGTTGGCTGGGATATAGTGAAAAATTATGTTTTCAATAATGAGAGCACTAATTTGCATAAAAATGATACGCAAACATTTTTCTATGTATTTTTTCCTATATAATAATACCAATTAAAAGTATATTTCCCGGGGGTGCACGGTACCCCCTCTTCCGACTAGACTTTACGGTTTAGTGGGCTAAAGGCAATACAAACTATACAGAAACTGCACAGACCAGGAGACTGGGGTAAGTTGACCCATATTTCGTTATGTAAATCTTATATTAAGTCTTTATCTGTGTGCTGGAGAAAGGCAGCTTTTTTGCTGAGAAAAATGGTATTGAGAGAAATACATTTGCCTCACTATATTTTAATTTATATCAACCTTTAATAACATGATCTGTAGTTCTTCCTTTACACCAGCACAATTATGTAAATGTAGCCATGACTGGAAATAAATTAACGCTTTATGCGAATAGAAGTCAGCTAGGCATACTTATTCGTCAAACGCCAATTTGTCACGTCAGATAAGAAAAATATTAAACACCACTGACACGTTGTATACTAGTATATCTTACTACGTTCATGTAATCCAGATTTTGAAATCTGAATACACTGCATGTCCTATTGTAGATGTAATTTGCTTATGTTACATTTAAACACTAGGGGCCCCACAATATATGGAGTTCCATCCGCGGTATGTCATGTTTTAGTATGAGAATATTGATGCGCCTGCGGCATTCGCACGGACTTAACTGTCATTAGCGCATACCCTCCAATACTTGATGCCGAAGAGGATATCAAGAATCAATTCTACTCCCAACTCGATCACGTCATAACCACTATCCACAGGGAAGACAACGTCATCTTACTGGGGGACTTTAATGTAAGAGTAGGTCGCGACTCCATCCTATGGAATAACATCATCGGCAAGGAAGTAGTTGGAAAGGCTAACTCAAACGGCATTCTCCTGTTAAGCAACTATACAGAACATGATCTTGCAATTACTAACACCCTATTCCGACAGAAAAGTATGTACAAGACGACATGGACGCACCCACGTTCTAAACATTGGCACCTCTTGGACTATGTTATTGTACGTGCCTGTGACCAAAAAAGATATCCGCATTACACGAGCAATGCGCGGAGCAGGTGTATTTCCAACAGATCATCGCCTGGTGCAATCGATCATGAACATTCGCCTTGCTTCCATGCGTCATAAACATAAAAAACGAACAAGAAGAAATACAACATCAAACCCTCTAAAATCCATGCATCCGAGCCAAACTCCAAGAATCTCTCTCCTCTTGTCTTGCTGATCAGTATGACATGCACAACTTCTTCCAAGCAACAAAGGCTCTCCTCTGTGAATCGGGCTCATATAACCACACTCCTCTCCAGTCCCAGGATGGGACACTTCTGAAGGATGACGCTGCCATTCAGCAAGGACGGAGAGAGGTCATCGAGCTGCTCCGGAACCGAGAAACTGTGGTGACAGAACACACTATTCTGTCGATTCCGCAGCATCCAGAAAGACCATCACTAGATATCCTGCCAACCCCGGATGAGGTCCAACGTGTTGCAATGCAAATGAAAAATCATAAAGCTTGCGGCCCGGACGGCATCCCTGCGGAATAATTTTTCTGGTGGCGAGAATCTAGCAAGCAAACTATATGAACACATACGCAAGATCTGGCAAGACAAGCAAATCCCGTCAGATTTCAGAAATGCCAATAGTATTACCATCTACACACAAAATAAACCAAATCAGACTGTGGGAACTACGGAGGCATTGCTTCTTTCCATAGCTAGGAAAATACTCGCACTTGTTCTTCTTAACCGCTTGCTCCCGCTGACAGAAGACCCACTACCCGAAAGCCAGTGTGGCTTCAGGACATTTCGAGGAACCACGGACATGATCTTTGTGGCCCAGCAAATTCAAGAGAAATGTCAGGAACAAACCAATAATCTTTACATAGCTTTGATTGACTTGCCTAAGGCATTCGACTCCATCAACCATGAGTCGTCTCAAGGCCCAAAACAAAAGTGACAAAGTCTGCAGTTATAGACCTCCAGTGTGCTTATGACTGTGCCATTTTTGCCCACAGAGCAGAAGAGCTTCAGACAAGCCCTGACATCCTTACAAAAGCATATCAAAGTATAGGACTCTCCATCATCATAAGAAAAACCAAGATCATATACCAATCCGCTCTAGGCAGCATTGAAGGACCTCCTGATATTAAAAATATCTGGAATAACCCTAGAAGTTGTTGGACATTTCCCGTACTTAGGGAGTCGTCTATCTCAGAAGGCCACCATCCAAGCAGAAATTCAACAACATATATGCTGAGCCAGCACATCCTTCAGGAAACCACGAAATCGAGTGTTCGATAATCACAATCGCAGGAAAGATATTAAAATGATGGTCTACAAAGCCGTTTGTATTCACACTCTACTCTACATGAGCGAGGCGTGGGTTACTAATCGATGTCATATGAAGACTCTGGATAAATTCCACCAACGTTGTTACAAAAAGATACTTTGTGTCCGATGGTAAGATCGCTGCCCCAATGCCAGTATCCTCATGGAGGCTAACATAACTAGAATCGAGGCAATTGTAATGCAGGACCAACTTCGCTGGGCCTGCCACTGTATCAGAATGTCAGAAAACCGTCTCCCCCGACAAGTACATTTTGCACAACTAACATATGGTGTGAGAACACACGCTGGCCAGAGAAAATGATTCAAAGGCGCTGCTAAACATTATATGATGAAAGGCCAAATTGACAGCACTGCCCTGGGAACTTATAGCTGCGGACCTTCCAGTTTGACGCCGTAGCATATACCATGCAACAGCCAGAATCGAGACAAACCGTCTACTTCGCGACGCGGAGAAACGACAGAGGAGAAAGTAGAGGGAGATATCTCAACATCTTCATGTCTCCCTTCCATCCTCCTGCTGATAATGCAACAAGATCTTCTGATCAAGAATCGGGCTATTGAGTCACCTCAGGACACATGACTGGGAGACGTCATTCTCGTTTCGAGGGACTGCTGCTGCTGATGATGTTGTCATGTTTTATATATCATCATCATCTTCATCATCATCATCATCATCATCATCATCATCATCATCATCAACATCATCATCAACATCATCATCATCATCATCATCATCATCATCATCTCATCGTGTGTGTGTGTGTGTGTGTGTGTGTGTGTGCGTGTGTGCGTGTGTGCGTGTGTGCGTGTGTGCGTGTGTGCGTGTGTGCGTGTGTGCGTGTGTGCGTGTGTGCGTGTGTGCGTGTGTGCGTGTGTGCGTATGTTCATGGTAGCTCTCTCCGATTCACTTGATTCTGTATAGATACAACAGATATACTGTATTATGTGCATGTGTTCGACTTTCCTGTAACACATAGGCCGACTTCTATTAACCGAATAACTCGAGTAACCCGAGTCCCAATCGAACATCCAAGATCACTTGCTAACGTGACCCTTCAGAGATAAATAAGGTGAATCTTCAAGGCCGCTACCCGAGGCAATCGCGGTTTGGGGAGGATTCACTTTCAAGTAACTACGTCATTAGCAGTGACAGCCAATAGGGAACGTAGGCCCCTACTGCGCACAACAAATTAATTAAACATTACACGATACAATCATTTAAATATGCATTAACGTCACCAAATTATATGAATTATAATTTAAGACCAAGAAGATTAACATCACAATTTACACACTGAACAACCGGTTACTTTATTTGAATTATTGACATAAGGGGTTTATGGCCGTGTTCACGATCATCGCTGTTCTGTTAGATTATTCTCGTGGTACTGCGTGCGCAGCGTAAACCGTATACCACGTTAGAGTTACGAGTAAGGCAATCGAAGTCGACCATAGATATCAATTATTTACCTATTTACTTGTATAATAATGATATTCAAAGATGGCGGAATACCTTCCGATTCTGTGATTCGCTAGCATTAATATTATAATTAGTCTTTCATTATGTAGACGTACTGCAAAGAAAACACTGACTTCATATTATAACTATTTCTTCCACACATTGCTGCTAAGAAGTTCTATTCCTGACATATCAACTTTGCATGAGGTCGCATCATCGGCATACGAATTCTAGACATTCCGTTAGTATAACTATTTTTAAAACGGTTCCCTCTATGAATGTATCTATAATAAGTATTTCATCTAATAAGGAACAATTTATAAAATGTTACAAACGCTCATGCACATACCAGAAAATCGGACATAACAGAACAGTATTTGCAGATATAATAACATCAAGCAACCGTTCATGTTATTCTTTCTGTCTCAGAGAAGAAACACTGAATCCTAAAACAAAGAAAATAGGTCGTCGTAATAGCAATATATGGAGCTACAAAGCCGTAATTTAAAACAAAACACTTCACATACATAATTTATTTTTACCGTTCTCATCCGAACATAGGTGGTTTCTATGGGACGTGTGCTTTGTGTGTATGTGCATGTGTATCGACGGACGCAGTCGTGTATTCAGCAGTGTGCCAGTGTTTGTACATTTTACCTATGCACCCGGTAATATGTCATTGAGCCCGAGTGATATCAGGACATGACCTCAGAAACGGCAATCTTTACCGTGCATGGCAGTGAGTAGTGTAGTAGGTAAAGATCGTCGTATGCTTGGCGCGGTGGAGCAGAGGGGAGCGGAGGAGAGGAGCGGAGGAAGGGGGGGAAATGTTTTGATTGGCTGTTGAGGAGGAAGAAAGGTATTGATTGGCTGTTGCGGAGGAAAGGAAGAAATGAGGAAAAGATTTTGATTGGTGGCTGCGGAGGAAGGGTGGAAATGGGTCTTCAGCGCGGTTTTGGAGGAGCAACGCCTTAAATGAAATAGGATGTTATCATTGCTTGAATGAAAAGGCTTCATGAGAAACGGAATGTGTCCTTGTGGCGCGGCGTGGCGCGGAGCGGCGTAAGGTCAAATATCATGTAGTGCTCCCTGGCGGATATGTGGTGAACTACAAATTAGGTCAAAGAACAAGTGGAGCCATATGACGGAGATGTCGTGAACTAATACCTCCCAATATACGTGTGTCGTAGTTTTAATCTAGGTAAACAAATAGTCAATATATGTTGGCGCGGCTAAAGACGCACGCGTTGTGCTTTCGTTTTCTATCTTGAAGCAGGGGAGACAGGCCAGCATGGAAGACCGGGCATTGCCAGGTCGTCATTCTCACTGGGCCTTCGTAACTCAGGCTACTGCAGTGGTTATATACAATGGAACGTTATATGGAATTAATTACAACCATCGACATCCATATCGTGCTATGACTAGCCTCCGTGATGAGAAACAACAAACATATTGACCTATGCAAGTCTGCATTGACGGTACTTTCTAAATGTATTATTGTGTTTTACTACAATAAATGTATAAACCGTATTGCTTGTGCTTTCTCCTGTTATAACAAGCGTTTACCCGGGTCCCCGCTTTATGTTCGCTCTTATTACACAAATAATTATTAACTTTGTTGTAATATCATCAGCCATGATGTCACGTGACATCTGTCATAATCTATCCTTGTAAGGTATGCTTTATTTTCTTAGTCTCCTAAAATAAAACATGGTATTTACACTTACTTTTATTCTACAAAACACTGACGAAGTCAAATACCATTGCACGTTGTGTTGGTCATCTGGTAATGGGTAACCGATTTAGGGAATTGCGCGTGCGCAATGTCTTCCAACAACATCAAGCTACAGGTCACTATCCCCACCATGTTCAGCACACAGGTGAAGTGTTCCACGTAGGCAACTTACATACGTCGTTGCGAAATCCATCCCTTGTTAAATGTTCGTGTTTTACTAAGTGAATACATCCGTAATGTCGTAGACATTGGTAATCTGAATCTAACAGTGCGTGTTTTATATATTTGCTTGTAACAATTTTCAAACAATTCTGTAAATATCTGCTAGTTGTGAAATAATTCAAATAGTAAAACATGTGATACAAATGCATGATCAGCGTAATTCTTCCAGGGTTGCGTACTTTCATAACGTAAACATATATTAAACACAATGAGTAGGTGGAGATATACATCACACAGATTGTAATCTCAAGACAAACCAAAATAAAAATAAAAAGCCAACTTCACATGAAGTCAAGAACATCATGAGATATCCGTTTGCATTATGAAATGCAAGATGACCTTTTTTCGTGGGAGAGGTATTGCACGCCTCTGCTTAAAATAAATGCATTTAACTGATAAATAAGCGAACATAAATATTTTGCTGTGATAATTTAGAGATACCAGAATATATCAATCAACATAATAACATTTAGTTCACATAAAAAATTTACGTTGACAAGTTCACCTTAACTAATATTTCGATGAAAAACACAAAATATTAAGTTAGTATAATTATAAATATCACACCGACCTAGTAAAACACGAACATTTGCCAAGGGTGTCAACAACAACAACAAGATGGCGCCAGTTGTTAATGTGGTGACATCACAACCAAACATATTTCTAGGTTTTGGTTAGAAAACTATTTCTATGTCGTAACAAAACCCACCAAAGTTATCGTTGGTCAAAAGCGCCATAGTTTTCACATAGAAAGTTACGAAAGTACTAAGATGACTTAGGAAAATACGACAAAGTAACAAAGCTGTCGCGGTGAAACGTTGGTCTTAGGAAACTATCTTGCTGACTTACTAAAACTTAGTAGAATACGACAATGTTAAAAGGATGTTAGGACGAAACGGAAGAATGTTGAGAGTGTACTACATTCATATAATAAAATATCAAAATGGTATACGTTTCCCCGAGTGAAAAAACATGTGTAAGTTGCCTACGTGGAGCACGTCACCTGTGTGACCTACATGCTGAACATGGTGGGGATAGTGACCTATAACTTCATATTATCGGAAGACATTGCGCACGCGCTATTACCTAAATCGGTTACCAGATGACCAACAACTAATTACATGGGCAATGGTCTTTGACTTTGTCAGTGTTTTGTAGAATAAAGGTAAATGCAAATACCATGTTTTATTTTAGGAAACTTAGAAAATAATGCATGCCTTACAAGGATAGATTATGAAAGTTGTCATGTGACAACATGGCTGACGGTATAAAAATGAAATTAATCATTATTTGTGTAATAAGAGTGACCATACATGACACACGGGGACCTGGGTAAACGTTTGTCATAACAGGAGAAATAACAAGCAATACAGTTTATACATTTATTCTAGTAAAACACAATAATACATTTAGAAAGTATCGTCAATGCAGACATGCATAGGTCAATATGTTTTGTTGTTCATCATCATGGAGGCTAGTCATAGCACGATATGGATGTCCTAGATTGTATTTTCTTCCATAAAACGTTCCATTTTTTATAACCACTGCTTTGGCCTGCGTTACAAAGGCCTAGTGAGAATGACGAACTCGCAGTGCCCGGTCTTCCATGCTGGCCTGTCTTACCTGCTTCAAGATAGAAAACGAAATCACAACGCGTGAGTCTTCGGCCGCGCCAACGTATCTTGACTATTTGTTTACCTAGTTTGAAGATAAGACACACGTATATTGGGATATTAGTTCACGACATATTCGTCAGATGGCTCCACTTGTTCTTTGATCTAGTTTGTAGTTCATCATATATCTGCCAGGGGCGCTACATGACCTTTGACACGCTTTAACTTAATTCTTAAAATAAGACGCACGAATTTGGACAGTATTAGTTCACGACATCCGTCAGATGGCTCCTCTTGTTCTTTGACCTAGTTTGTAGTTCACCACATTTCCACCAGGGGAGCTATATGACCTTTGACCTTGTCATTTGACCTAGACCTTTGACTCTTCCAACGTGGCACCATAAATCCACATTAATTTTCGTTTCTCATGAAGCCTTTTCATTCAAGCAATGACAAAATCATATTTCATTTAAGGCGTTGCTCCTCCAAAACCGCGCTAGAAGACCCAATTCCTCCTTAACTCCGCAACAGCCAATCAAACATTTCTTCCTCCGCAAAAGCCATGGCAATCAAAACCTTTTCCTCCCTTCCTACCTCCCTTCCTCCGCTCCACCGCGCCAAGCATCTTTACCTAATATACTACTGCAGTGTGACATTATTATGGAGTGGCTACCCATACGCACACGTCTCCTTTACGAATTTAGAAACTATAAATATCGCCTTTCATTCGGTTCCGATTATGGATCACGGGCACTCGGAATGATCTCGGAAAGATTCCTGAACGGATGTTTACAATCATCATACAATTTGCTGTACGAATCGCATGAGACTGATATTTCACTTGGAGGTAAATTTTGAGATAATACAACAACATGCCAGTCGTTGTGATGGAACGGCGAAAGTTATCGTGCAACGATTCAGGAACCGATGTTGAAATAATCTGCATTTCACTGTTGCTTGGCATGATACTGACATTCACACGTAGTTAATTATTGATAAAAACATATGTTTGTCAATGTGAAGGCATGATATTTACATTATATGTATATTTATATGCCATGGACTGAGCATCATGTTTCCTCTTTCATGTTGTTGCACAGCTCTTACCAAGAGAAACCGTGACGAAAACATTATGTCAGCCTTTTCTTATGGTAAATTACTGTTTAGTAATACGAAATGTCCGTGATATGTACGCTATAGGTCGTGTATGTCTGATGCTCGATAATAATTATCCCATGTTAAAGCAAACGATTCTGCTTTGATTCCGTTTGATTGTATTATAATAACCGGACTGTCCCAAAATAATGGTTACTGTTTCGTTTTCCGGAGTGAATCAGAGGGACATATTGCCGGTAAGAATGATCATGGAAATCATGCATTGCTGGGATGGTTATTAGCCAATGCAATACCAATACCACGATAATGTCAATGCCATCGTGACGGGCGGCAAATTGTGTTTGGTGATCTTAACAAGTATGCAAGCTGTTGCTCAGTACAATCAAGTTACTGTTAATGATAAATCAAATAGTCTGGTAGTGTATATTTATTTAAATAAATACAAGTAGACAAGTTCTGGTTTCCGTAAAATGAAAAAAAAACAAGCAACAATTGCCCGGCAGTTTAACCTGCCTAGAATATTTAGGAAATCAGCACAACAAATCAGGACGTTTGCATATCTTCGTTGTGACTACACAATTCCAATCTCTAACGTATGACTGAACCACTCAATTTATGTCTGCATAAGCAGAACATTACTGGGGGATCTTAATGTAATAATTGTTCACATATGGACAACACATGATGTTTTGCACAGATGACCTTGATTCCATACTATTTCAGAATATTGAGGGAAGCAACCTGAGTTGTTGATGCTATCTCTGGCACCGGTGCTACGAGTTCAATGATTTTAGTGTCGTTTCTAGGGTCCTTGAGTGTGCTGATGTGCTTGGTGATTTTTTAAATCGGTTTTTGGTCATGGTCACATGATATGGGTAAATGTGAACTACACACACGTGGTTCGGCGTAGCTATATGTAGAATTTAAAAACTCCAATGTCCTTTCGATTTTTTTGCTCCTCGCGTTTTAGACTACTTTCACACAAAAAGCAAACCTATGACATGTGTTTCTTCGGTTTATGAAATAAACAGAAATATCAGAAAAGACTAAATTCTCTATAGTCTTTATTCGAACTACACATCTGAGTTATCGTGACATCCGGAAATGACTAGCTTGAAAATATCACGTGATCGAAAAGCCACATTGATTCATTTTCATCTTATTTACAATGTCATATGTATATTTATCTGAACACGTTTATTTTAGGTTGCTCAAGTGGGCTGTCTATAGGCATTTTACTGGTGGGTTCACGGCAAGTTGGGCTGGAGTGTTCATCGAGTACTGCCAGCATGCACCAGCCACCTAATCAGGACAAGGTTCCCTGTCCTCGCTTGGAGAGCAGCATGAGGGATATCACTTTGCTCTCGAAGACTTGACTAATGTACAAAACGATTGAGCCGTGCAGCCCGCAGATCTTCCTTACTCGGTTTTGGCACATTTGCCGCGATCACAGCAACCCCTGTTGGTACAGTGATTAGTGGCAGTGTAACTTTTCCCATCACCACATGGATTATGTGGCTCATCAGCATGGGTAGTCGGTTATGTCGGACTTGTGTTCTGTTGTGCAACCTCCAGTTTAATAATTGTTTCTCGAAGATCTGTGTTAACAGGAATGCATGGGACACGACGTTGCTGGTAGTTCCACGAAAGAGCAGATAACACCAATCGTGATTTCATTCCTACAATGAATATAGTGCTTGCATTAACTGATTAGTATTTAGACAACTTTTAAACGCTTTTCTACATGATTATAAACATATACAATTTTTTTTGTAATTTCATTTGATAATCATGTAAGAAGTCTTTGTTTTAGTAACCAAACATTAGCCAAATTAGTAACCATAAGTTAAATAACAACACATTGACCAGGAATCCCACTATCACATTCCACTCCCAATTTTCACTTGTTGTTCTAATCTTAATGTTTCACTTTGTATCTAATGTACAAACATTTTAATACATTCGGTGATAATGACATGTGTTATTTAATTTATTTTATCAAAGATAGAGAAGTTATTAATTACACAAGTAGCTGTATTAATAAGTGTACAAACTAACTTATTATAGCTGTATTTGGTCCCCCCATGACACAGTTACAGGAGTTCATTCAAATGCCACACCTCTATTATCTTAGAAATATGAAGCAATACTGCAATTAACTGTTGCTACTTTATACAGTTTGGTGCAATGTGAAGAGAACTGTACAAGCAAGTATTCAAATGCAACTTATCGCAAACGTCCCCTTCTAATTACGACTGCTGTCATACCTTCATAGAATGCTGTATCTTGGGGCAGGTAACTCTGATACACCTCCACCTGTCCAGTATGACAGAATTTAGTGAGCTGGGGAATGGCTCCCAGAAAGTGCTGTGCTGTGATGACTGACTACAGGCAGGGCATTGAATGCTGCTGAACCTTGCTCCAAATACATTGTTGTATCTTCTCCCTCAACAATTGCAGCGTATGCACATGAGTGAAACTGGACATTCCCTGTCCACGTGTGGATGCCACAATGTCATGCAGGAGTGACAACCACCGTTTTCTGTAACCAACAACAAAGGAACGTGAAATAATTCATTGCATCATCACCTAAATGGCATTTCCTCTGGTTATTCATGAGATTACCAGAAAGTCAGAAACACAGCCATATTGTGAGAATGCAGCAAACAACATCAATCAAGTGTATGAATTTTCACTGTATAATTATCTAGAATATAAATTACCTTTTTTCAATTATCAGTTACATGTGACAATAGATCTTTAACCAGTGGACACTGACGTCACATCTAAAAAGCTAATAAAACATCAAAATAAACACAACTTGCAAATAAAATTAGTAGTTTAAATGAAGATATAGCTTAAAACATGCATGCAGCAACTGTCCATGGATTTCAAAGAATCATTGAATTCCACCAGCCATTAAATAGTTATAAATACTGCTACTTGAAGGTGAAACTAATTTTGAAGGTGGGGTGTCAAAGCGTATGCAGAAACTTGATAAAAGTATGATAAATATAGTCACATGTGTAGCTCATAATTGGAAACTAAAAGAAAAATGCAACTAACCAAACTTTGTAAAAACAATTCTTTATAAATACTGACTGAATTTCTAGTTTTCAGCATCATAACATTTTCGTTGTTTCTTAGCACATATCTGAACACACTGATCATAAGCTTTACTAGCTGTACTCATCAATGTCACCTTACTCTGACATAGCCTACATTCACATCGATGGAAATAAATGTCTATAGCTATGATTCGGTTACCGAATTTACGAAAAAGTGCCAATGACAATCCAACGCGACGGTCCCTCCGGTGACATATTATCGCCTATTAAGTTCAGTTATTCAAGTTTCTTCTAACGATTACATTATTTATTCTGCATTCTACTAAATTCTGCGATGATATAAATTGTGCTATTGTCCTAGCTTGATTCAAGCAAATCTTAGTCTTTACACATGTGGACGTGATACCATAAAAACTGCTGTCATCGAGGGACATCGCAATCGGCATCGGGGACCGTCAACATCGACGATGCAGCCATCGTCAATCGATAGCCGGTCTGAGGTCAAAACTACTTTTAACAGCACAAAAAGCTTGACGGCTGTAAAAAAACAATTAAATATATAACGTTATACCACACAAAAAATAGTCCATCATACTAACCTTCTTATGATCTGATCATTGATGTCTCGGCCAGCTTGATATGCGTTGCTTCGACGGTTAAAGTCCATCCGACCTTGCCATGCCCATGGCTAAATATCGTCAGCACTGTCCCGGGTTTAAGAAGACGACGGTCGGCGACGTTTTGCTGGATCTTGTTCCATCAAATGTTTATTTCATAATTATTTGTTGACCACAGATTTAGGTCTAAGCATCTGCTACATCATTACATGTCACGCCAACTGAATGAAGTCTCGAAGTTGTGTCCCCTTACTGACGTCGCAGGAAGCTGACCGGCCTCAGCAGAAACCTAGAATGCCGCGCGCTTATTAGCCAAGCCAAGCAAAACTAACCCATCACCGATTTAGACGGCGGCGTCTAGGCCATTATGGATTTCGTTAGAATTTTATACTTTAAGGTCACGTTCTATGGTAAACCTCTGACATTAAAAAAATGAGCATATGTGGAAATTGTTACTTTGTTTGTATAAACTCTATTAAGTGTATGACACGAAACCGTTGCCTTTTTTGCCCTTTCAGTATTTTATTAACAAGCCATAGAGAATGCGGACTGTTCCCAGATATCACAAGTCTTTTCTGGATGTCACGTCAACCCAGATGTGTAGTTCGAATGTCGAATATATAGTCACTGACCCGCCAGTCGAACACGCTCGCGAGTCGAACACTTAAATTAATAATATCGCTTGCAAATACCGCCACGTGTAATATAGAATGCGCAAAATAGGTATATTTGGCATCTACACAAACAATTTCATTGACAGATATGTAAAATGAGGTTTGTGAACATACATTTTCAAAATAAATAACTGATACAAAAAAATATTACACGAAATACTCATTGGCCCCTGTTACATAATGGTATCCTGTGCGGAGTGTGGCATGTCTAAAAATAACATCTACAAATAACTCAAAATGGCGGAATACACATAGATAATATTGGTTGATTTATCAATATGCCGATGGCTTCCTTGTACATTTGCCATCTGGAATTCACTCTCGGTTGGCAATCTTGTTAAATTTAGTTAAACCTTGTAATTATTGCCACCACCGCGTTACCATTTCGACTCGCGGCACGGACATTTGACATCGTCTCGCGGTCGTGGAGGTATATTTTGTAATTATTTCGCCAAAATATACCTGTTTAACAGTTCATTTGCAGAAGAAGAAGTGTTACATATTATGAATATCGGTATACTTTGCAAATGTTTCTTCATATATATTGGACAAATCGGCATGTGTTCGACTCGCGGGCTGGTATACTGTCGACATTTTATCATTTCATCAAAACGAAGTAAAACATATGCACAAACGAATGAGCATGTCACAGTGAATAAATGGTATCGTTGCATTTCGTGAATTACACAGCAAACAAATCGAATTAGACCTGAGCAAAAAACAAATTATGCAGTTTTAACTTTAAGTCTAGTTAACATTTTACAATATTGTTTGATTGATAATCATGATAATGTATCGCTATAATCATAATGAGACGCTAAATCAAATTTCCACGAACCCATCCATATGCACAAATCAAAATAAATACACTTTCACAATACCTGTCTTTTATTCAACAAGACCTTGTAACCATTCTTGAAAGTGGTCATTGATAATTGCACAAATTCGACAACATCAAACTAAGTACAATCGGATATGGTTGCATGTAACGGAACTAAAAAACGACACGTGACACACGCTGTTTTGAAAATAGTATACCCAGTCAAATATTAAACCGCTGCAGCGACGGACGTGTAACTAATGGTACTGACCACATGCGCTCGAGTCGTTTACGATTATACTAGGTCCTATCCCCAAGTGGTACTGACCCCCCCCCCCATATCATAAATACTGCACTTCACACAATCCCCATTGCAAAGTTACTTTAAATATTTTTCTATTTTTAAATATACAACTCGCCAAAACGTTGTGAATACATTCATTGCTGGTTTTTTGTAGTAGGCCTACTGACCATCCAACAAAAGTGGACCGCACGGTCAACCAGCTGATTGCTATTCTTATATGAGAAACAAACATAGAGGTATTGCTAGAATTAGTTATGATAAGCTAGGATTATGGTTAATTCAGGTTATAGGTAAGGTTGGTTGGAGGTAGTTGGATTAGAGTTAGGGTTAATTAGTGTTAGATTTACGGTTACTTAGGATTAGTGTTAGTTATTATTATGGTTACGGTGAGCTAGTTTTAATTAAAGTTAGCTAGAGCTAGCTTTACTTATATGAATCGCAAAGTGGCGCACGGCAGTGACTTTCCAACAGAAATAGGTATATTATTTTCAGTAACATAATTAGTTATGTGCATACCGAAGTGTTTCAAACTGGAGATGGCGCACAATTAACGCCATATACAAATGTAGATATTTTACAATGGCTTCGGTGTGACCTTACGACAGCGTTTTTTAACCCCAAGATCGAAATGTACAATTAGTCTCCAAGCTATCGTTAATAGCCTTAGCGGCTAGCGTACGGTGTACTGTTACGCGCGTTCAAGGCCACCGTACTTTGATGGGGCTAAGGCGGCTTCCGGTTGTACTCGAGGGCTAGTAAACGTGTTATTCCCATATATATAAATAGAACACACTGGTAGAACAAGATAGCTCGGCCGCTATCAGTCGACACATGATACCGCGAACTCAACATGAGCTGGTGACAGTCATGCTGGTGCACGGCAGAAAGCCACTGGGGTCCCTGTACGAACATATCACTGCACCATGTTTTGTACATAATTATCACCTTATTTATTTACTGACATCACACCCAAGGGGACAGGGCCTGTAAGTGGGTCACGATATATGGCGAGACTCCGCGCGACTGGAGCTGATTTGGGGACTGGACACAAGAATAATATTCTAACGATGGATGACAGTTGTAGCTTCCGACTGATGAATACTAGGAAAATCAGGTCTTAAATATCTTGTTATAACTTTCTTATATTAAATGTTCGATTTAATATTGATTTTAACCACATTATCATAGACATATAGCGATTTACGTAGTGCAGATAATAAACACGATTTTAGGTCGTGTGTCTTTTACGGGATTTGCATTTTACATTGCTGTACGTTGTGTTTTCGATAAGCACTTATATCTGACAAGTTGTCTAAATGCACATAATCATATCACATATATACGTTTGCCACAAACAGGTTGTACTGCGCGAAAAATGGCACTCTTCATTATTAGTCAAGATCGCCAAACACTAGTACTTTTGCCGCTAATGCCATGGCAACCACCATAATAATCGATTAAAATTCATGACTTCCGTGACCATTGTCACCGGCAAAGTGTGACATTGCTCCTGCTTGTAATAATCCTTCGGACAATATAACTGAAACACGCTATTTGGGAACAGTTTGATTATTACAAACAAAAACAAAGTTCTATATGTTAACATGGAGAATATGGATTTCCTGCCTCCAACTGCCCCAGCCTCGTTTTCGCGCGCGAGACTTACACGCCCTATTCTGAAATACATTTTTCCGACATTATTTCCATGCCGAGACCACTCTCTAAAAACGGTTTCCGGTTGCGAGCACCTTCCAACAAGGAGTTATAGCAACTCGCCAATGGAAATGAATTGTTTTATGGAGATTGGAAAAATATATATAATTATATTTATCAACCGTACTCTTTAGCAAAGAATTACATAGACAACTATAAGAAAATTAAAGATTTTCTGTAGAAATGAACATAATGTTTAGTTTTCTATATCAAATATGCAGCCCTCCATACAATCCGGAACGATTCTGGAAAGGAATGGTTGTTTAAAATCATCCTACAATTAGCTGTTTAACTCGCGTGACACTGATACTTCACATATAATTGAATATTTATATAGTATAACATGTTCGTCAATGTGGAAGCTTAATATCTACAATAGTGTACTTTTATAATCTAATTAACACCGAAAATGCGATAAATATTATGGTCGAAAATATGTTTTTCTCTGGACGAAATATGCTTGTGGAATAAAATAAATAATCAATTAATAATAAATTTTCAACTTGGTTAGGTCACAAATGTGCGATGTGACACTAGCATAAATTATAATTAATTGTTAAAAGAAACTGTGCACCAGATGTCCACGTTTATGTCGTTGCACAGCTTTTACCAAGAGAAACCGTGACCAAAAACAATTATGTCACCTTTTTCCTATTGCTAAATACCTTTCAATAAATATTTATGAAGGTCGTTGACATGTCAACGACCTTCATTTAGGGTTTGAAGTTTGCTAATTTTAAAAGAAATATAATATGCAGGACATTTGGGTATGTGTAGATTCCTAATTAAGACAGTCAAATAAGTCATATTACTCTGATAATACACAATGTTATGCATATCTATCAAATACACACAACATTTCAATTAATCATCCATATTTAGCTTGCAATCAGTGTCTGAAAACCCTCTCGTATATCACAAGCAATTTATTTAAAAAGTTGTATCAATGGGTCCCCATTCTTCTTGAGAAGGAAGCATGGAAGGATATTGAGAGTTACTTGTTATTTTGTCTTAGAACTGGTTTATGCCTGGTAAAAATTTGATAGCAATACCTTCTAATCTATATTGACCTTTTAGGGTAAGACGTTTGCAAATTTTAATGAAATATATGATATTTAGGTATGTGTAGATTCATAATTAAAACAGTCAGGCATGCCATATTTGCAATATTATCCATATATATATATATATATATATATATATATATATATATATATATATATATCAAATAGACACAACAGTTAATTGAACTATCAATATTTAGCTTGCAATCAATGTCTATAAACCCTCTCGTATATAAACTATTTTATTTTATTAAAGTTGGGGCATCCAGACGTATGCCATTTTTTGTGGTAAAGGAAACTCGGAAGGATATTGAGACTTACTAGTTATTTGAGTTCTAGAAATAAACTAACACCTAGAAAAGGTTTTGTGATAATACAAGCTACGCGTCATCGACCTTTTTGGGTCGGAAGTTGGTCATTTATTAAGAAATATAATAACGTACCATCTTTGCACATGTATAGATTCATAATTAAGCTTCAGATTTGCATATATTTATGTTTTGGTACCCAGTATGTACAATTTAGGTCTAATGTGTGTGTATTTTGCTCATAATCAGGGTTTAAAAACCCTCCCGCGAGTGATATTTTGAATAAAGGGACTGGCTATTTAGCGAGCTGCTCGGGAAATAACAACCCGACGTCGCCTTATTTCTCGAGCTGCTCGAGAAATAAGGGACCGACTTCGCGTTATTTCTCGAGCAGATCTGGATATGCATACTCGTGCACTTAGGAGTATTTTTATGGCATCTAAGTTGACAAACTAACTGTTTGTAGTAAATATAACGCTGCTGGAACGTTTCCTGTGTGTATTTATCCGTTCTGGTGAGAAATAGATCCCTATCGATGTAACGTTATTGAGTTAATGAGCCCTCCCTGTGTTGGCTTGTGCTGCCCGGCCGCGATGCACGGCCGCAACTTGGTTCGTTATTTGTCGAGCAGATCTAGCTGGACGTGCAAGCA